>CM032447.1:212210351-212434935 GCA_019049505.1 Pachyrhynchus sulphureomaculatus | reverse complement strand
TGCTTAACATACAAAATGTGAGGCTATTTACTACCCATGATAATCTCCACAATTACCCCACTAGAGGTAACCAAAATCTAATACCTAGCTTCCACAGAATAGCTCGAACTCGCAGAGGCACCGACTACTATGGGGTCAGTTTCTTTAATGCCTTACCGGTGGCTGTTAGGGAGCTGTCGGACGAGAGCTTTTTACTCACTTGTTGAGTTTTTGAATCATAATTTTAATGACTTAACTATGTAATTAATATGTCTTACCTTTATTTTGTTCTTTTGATATGTTTTAATTGTTCATTGATTTGTAGTTACATGTCTTTGATATTTTAACATTTTAAAAATTCTTTTTACTTGTTGTGACATGTAAAAGCACATTGTGTACTTATTATCAATATATATATTTGATTTGATTTGATATATATATATATATATATATATATATATATATATATATATATATATATATATATATGTATATATGTATATATGTATATATATATATGAATATATATATATATATATATATATATATATATATATATATATATATATATATATATATATATTTATTTATTTATTTAAATATATGTGTTTAAAAACTGTCTCGTTTGCATATGACGTCCTCTCTTATGCAGAATCAGAACACTTTTAAGGGTCCTAATGAATCAATTAAATTTTTTTATAAGTAAAGGTATTTAGTCGGTAGTATAGAAATATGATCAGAACGTAATTTTGCTTATAATATGATTCATATTTAACAAGTCACACATCACAGATCTTCACAGAATCTTATTTGTTTTTTTCGTATGCTTAAACAGGGGTTGACCCTCTTAGGGCTGACCTAAATATACACTTTGATTGGTTAAGAATGTGACGCATCTATTGTTTTGGGTTTAAACCAACAGTTAAATTGGCGCAGTGGGAGTAAATGAAAGTGTAGATATTAAAGGAGCGAGGAGGATGTTGGAAGGGTCGCTTTGTTATATGTCCTTCCCATTGTTCTCGGAGGCGAAGAGTCTGAGACTTATTCTATTTTTTAATTTTTTCCAGTTTTTTAATCGAGATATTATTGGCAGCTCCATCCAGCCTCCTCCATACCCCCTTAAAACCCTATATATTTGATAATAAATAATTACTTAAAAATCTATTGATTACCTTTCCCAAAAACCCCGTAATTCTATCGTTACTAAAAAAAAAATTTATCGACCACCACCCTTTTCATCCCCCCCCCCCCTTTCCTGATATCGCTCAAAAAAATAATACTTTCTTTTCTTACTTTAACTTACATATTTACACCAAATTTGAAACTGATACCTTATTTCGTTCGAGAGGTATCTTGAAAATAGAGAGGCAAACTGACGAAAATTGGAAACTATATCGCCGATTTTATGTTTTTAAACGCACAGATAATTAATCAGCAGCTTAATTAATATTGCACAAAAAAAAAAAAAGGTCATACATTGTAATATCATATCATTTACAGCTTAACGTGCAGGATAGATAAAATAAAAATTTATTGGAAACCTAATATTTATCGTTTCGTTCAGAAGAATTTGAACTGCATATTGTTTTTTATAACTGTAACTTTTTCACGGGGTGAAAAGTCCCAAGACTTTTGAAGAAAGAACAGTGTTTTTGGGAAAAAAAGCCATTTTATTCTTTAACATAGTTTCCTTCAAGAGTGATACACTTTACGATTTGTCTAACTCTATAAAATAAGCCTCAGTTTCTCATTCGACTTCTTAATTTAAGCTAATTCTCTTTACCTCGAGCTACCTTTTACACATACGGAAAGAAGTAATAATCTCTGAAGGCCAGATCTGGTGAATACGGCGAATGAGGAAGCAATTCGTAGCCCAGTTGGTCCAAATTTACCATCGATTTCATGGAGTTGTGAACTGCTGCATTATCTTGGTGAGACAACACTTTTTTCTTCACTAAAAGCGACGTTTTTTTTCTTAATTTTCAGCTGATGTTTGTGTTTTTGGATGCTTTAATCGGCTTTCATGCGTTCTAGCTACTCTGAGGATTGTCTGTTGGACTCAGGCGTGTAGTGGTGAAGCCATGTTTCGTCCATTGTTATCATTTGATGCAAAAATTCCTTTGGATTACGCCAAGCAGAGTTCTAAATCTTCGACACGTTTCTGGTTTTGATCAGTCATAAGAGTGCGCGGCACCTATCGGGCACAGAGCTTTGTCATATGCAAATACTAATGCAAAATATGCCTCACGCGTTCCGTGGATGTCTTCACGATGTCAATTATCTCTCTTACTTTCACAACAATATGGTGGATTTTTTTGTTTTTTGTAGTGACGGCCTTATTTGGACCTCCGGAACGCATTTAAGTTCACTAAACCATCCACATAGAGTTACTTTCGACTAAGCAGATATGCTATAAGACTTCTCAATACATTTTTGAGTTTTGGCTTTATGTTTTCCCATTAAAAAAGCAATGCTTAATTAAGACACAAAATTCTTTTTGTGCCATAGTTTTGCAAAAATAAAAAGTAACGTCACTCAAACAGCTGGAACTCGCAAACTAATAGACAAAATGTCATAAAAATTTTACAGGAATCTTCTGAGGGTTGACACTAACTGAAAATCATATGGTGTTTTTGTTTGTCCTACCATCTCTTTTAAAGTCTCAGGACCCCATGTAAGTAGAAAACAGCAAGCATCCTAGAATGCACCTATGTCCTAGGGGCATTAATACTGCGTGAATAATTATGATTTCCAGACTTACTATTGCATGAAATTATAGGTAAAATAAAACAACCTTGAAATTCAAAATTGCTTATTTAGTAGCCCACAATCTCAACCAACGTAATGGTATTAGAAAAATTAAATGGTATTGATACCTAGTACCTATTAATCATGGAGTTAAATATTATGCATCGCCTGAAAAGGTCAAAGATATAAAAAATTTTTAAGTTTTACCATGCATTTTAAATCACTAACTTTGGCTAAAGTAGGTTAATGCGAATATTATATGAATATATGATTTGAAGTTTATCTTATAACATTAATTCAAATTTGCGGTATACTTTTATAAAGATAAATGTATGCTTTACTTTTCAGTAATTCAAAATTTTTCCGCTCTCACACATTTTTAGCTTACATACACAATAATGCTGCTGCTGCAAAAATTGAATAATTTATAATAATTTTTTTCTAGACAAAAATTGCATAGAAATTTTAATAATTATACCCAACAAAAAGTAACTTAAAAATAATTATTTACTTATAAATTCCGAAAATAAAGAGCAACCCCTGAAGTCTGAAGGCTAGTTCGGGGTACGTAGTAAAAGCCAAAAGGTACGGAGCCTAAGGGTACTCAAGACGTAATAAAATCAAACATTTTTATTTTTTGATATAAAACGTAGGCTGAAAAGTTTTTGGTCTAGCTACTCATAAAACATTTTTTTGCAAAAATTCGACTTTATTCATCAATATAGTCTCGTTCAAGAGCGCTACAATCAGCCCAACGCTTTTCTAACGTTTCTATACCTTTCTTGTAGAAGGATTTGTCTTTGGCTTCAAAACAGGCCTCAGTTTCGGCAATAATTTCTTCATTGGAGCCACATTTATTTCCAGCGAGCATTTTGTTGAGGTCTGCGAATAGATAATAGTTGCTGGATGCCTTATCTGGAGAGTACGGTGGATGACGAACCAATTAGAACTTCAATTCATGCAATTTTGCCATCGTAACCATTAACTTGTGACACGGTGTATTGTCTTGATGAAAGAGCACTTTTTTCTTGTTCATTTGGGGCCGTTTCTTTGCGACGCACCAATAACTTTATATAATATTCACTATTGATGGTTTTTCCCATCTCACCATAGTCAATGAAAATTATTCCATGCGCATCCCAAAATACAGAGGCCAAAATCTTCTCAGCCGACTGTTGTGTCTTTGGTCGTTTCTGACGGCTTTCACCGGCTGCTGTCCACTCAGCTGACTGCCGATTTGATTCCGGTGTGTAGTAGTGGATCCATGTTTCATCCACTGTCACATATCGCATGAAAAAATCCTTTCTATTGTGCTTACTGTGAGCAAACGCGGAACCCATTTCGAACAGAGCTTTCTCGTGCCCAAATATCCATGCAAATATGACCAACACGTTCTTTTGATATCTTTAGGGTGTCAGCTATTACGCACAATTTTACTTTATGGTCATTCAAAACAATTTTGTGGATTTTTTTGATATTTTCCGGTTGTAACCACCTCATTTGGGCGTCCAGAGCGTTCAGCATCATTTGTATCTGTACGACCGCTTTAAAATTCAGCATGCCAGTAAATAATGAGTGATTTTCCAGGGGCAGAGTCCCCGTAACACTTATCAAGCCATTGCTTTGCTTGAACTATATTTTTTCCCCCATCAAGAAACAGTGTTTAATCAACACGCAAAATTCGAATTTTTTCCTTTGTTCGAAAATATCAATAAAACAACGATTTAACAAAAGATGAACGGGAAATTCAAAAGAAATTGAAGCATATAGCAGAGAACGAGAGAAAAAAAAAAATGGCAAAAGGGTGAAAATAGGATATCAAAAAATCGTAATCGAAGGAAGAGAATATAAATGGGACATTGAGGAAGAAAAACTGAAAGAGCAAACAAAGAACACTACGACCATCAAGTCAAAAAACTGAGAAAAAGGAGAGAGATAGGTAGATTGACGACGACCCTGGCAAAGATAAAGGATACAGGAGAGAGGACTAGTAAAGCGAATACAAATAAGTAGATAATCAAAGAAATAGATAGGAAGAAGGAAATGGGGAATAATTATCGAGTTTTTAGATTGAAAACACGGAATAAAAGGGGTATAAACGGAAAAGAGGATAAACTGACAGAAGAACAACACATACACTATGTAGAAATCACTGAAACAGAAAGGAAAGAAAATGGATACAAAAAAAAGCATACGACAATCAACATAGAGACATAATACCGGAACAAGATACAGAACTCATACAAACAGAAGAAACTAATACAAAAGAAACAAAAGAGGCAATCGGCAATTTAAACAGGATGGAAGGATATAGAAGGAAATATGGAAAAGTCAGATATAGAATAACTCAACTCCACGGGCCTTACACTCCTCAAGGAGTAGAAAGACAAAAGGATTAAGTAAGTAAGTAAGTTGAAAATATCAAAAGTAGCGGCACTAAAACTGTAACTTGTAAATTAATCGTCGAAATGTCATAACATTTTGACATCATACTGACGTGCCAACGGCTTTAATATCTCCTTTCCATCTCTTTTATATCTTGATGGAACGGTTCGCCTTGTTCCTCACGGTAGTCTCCTAGATTTTTTGGGAAATGATCGATGTGCGAATTCAAAAAAATGAACTTTCAGACTCTTATTACACCCTAAGTTTTTATAGTTTCACATTTCTTGGACAACATTTTTATAATTAGGATCTTTTGTGTTTCCTAAAAATTTGGAAACAACATTTTTAAAAGAATTCCAGGCATTTTTTTTGGAGTTTGACATTACCTTTCCAAAATCTGCATCCTTGATTAGTTCCCTGATGGCAGGCCCTGTGGATATGCCCTTTTTTTTCCTTTGCATCAGATAAACTAGAAAAACATGAACAGAGATACTTGAAACTATTTCCATCTTTGGTAATGTCTTTACAAACTATTTGATCAAGCCAAGTCTGATGTGAAGTGGTGGAAGCAACTTTGTCGAGATCTATCAAGTTCAAGTTAATGACGTTCTTTACTCCAACTTCCAATTTTGTTCTAATCGGCCAATCTGATTTTTTCCACTGTAAATTCTTTGCCCTACTATCTCACTCAGAAATATAAGATGGGCGGGACCATTGGCGCAGTGGGCTAGGAGGTTCACTGTGAATCCAATGATCGGCAGTTCGATTCCGCCGGTCTGCTTGGGTGTTGTATTCGTCCTTAAAAAGTTGATTGCATATGTATATACGAGGCATGTTTTTTAAGTAAGTACCGTTTTGCGATTCCGCCGCCGCAGCGATACGGTCGGCGTTCCGCGCATGCGCGCTGGTAACCTACATCTCATGTCTACGCACTGACGCCATTACAGTCTGATTCTTCATTGTATACGTTGTTTACTGAGTGTTTAAGATGCCTCCGACAATCGTGAGTCCCGCCGATTGTGAAGTACGGGCTGTTATACGATTTCTTAGTGCTAAAGGCGTAAAACCGATCGATATTCATCGTGAGATCTGTGAAGTTTACGGACAAAACATTATGAGTGATGGAATGGTAAGGAAATGGGTGAGAGCATTTAAAGATGGCCGCACAAATGTGCATGATGAAGAACGGAGTGGGCGTCCTTCGGTCGTTAATGAAGATTTGGTGCAGAAAGTGGACGAAAAGGTGAGAGAAAACAGACGCTTTACAATTTCATCATTGTGCGACTGCTTTCCTCAATATTCTCGTAGTGTTTTGTATCGCATTGTGACCGAGAACTTGAATTACCGGAAATTGTGTTCACGTTGGGTTCCAAAAATGTTGACGGATTTGCACAAAACCCAACGTTTAGGCAGTGCATTGACTTTCCTTGAGCGGTACCACAATGAAGGTGAACATTTTTTAGACCAAATTGTTACTGGTGACGAAACATGGGTGGCCTACGTCACATCAGAATCGAAACAACAATCCATGGAATGGCGACATTCATCATCACCCAAAAAAGTGAAGTTTAAGCAAACAATTTCTGCCCGCAAAATCATGTGCACAGTTTTTTGGGACAGAAAAGGAGTATTGCTAGTGGAGTTTCTGCCTCGTAATGAGACAATCAATGCAGCATCTTATTGTGAGACATTGAACAATCTGCGTCGTGCAATCCAGAACAAAAGACGTGGCAAGTTGAGTAAGGGTATCGTTTTGCTGCATGACAATGCCCGTCCACATGTGGCTAATCGGACCAAAGATCTCATCAAATCTTTTAAATGGGAAACTCTAGATCATCCTCCATACAGCCCTGATCTGG
The DNA here is from genome assembly GCA_019049505.1 of Pachyrhynchus sulphureomaculatus. Lineage (NCBI taxonomy): Eukaryota > Metazoa > Arthropoda > Insecta > Coleoptera > Curculionidae > Pachyrhynchus > Pachyrhynchus sulphureomaculatus. Next base: position 212,427,964 of record CM032447.1, on the reverse strand, counting down.
CGCCCAGCGACTACCATTTGTTCCTGCACTTGAAGAAGCACCTGGGTGGTCAGCGTCTTCAAGACGATAACGAAGTCAAAACATTTGTGATACAGTGGTTAACAAGTCAGGCGGCAGAATTTTATGAGGAGGGTATTCAAAAACTGGTGCCACGTTATGACAAGTGCCTCAATATTCACGGAAATTATGTAGAAAAGTAGATTAAGGTACAGGCTTTCATGTAAAAATAAAATTATAGCGATATCTTTGCACGTCTTTTTTTAATTCCAAAACGGTACTTACTTAAAAAACATGCCTCGTACTAAGACTAGATAGTCACATGACTGCGAATCAGATAGATGGCTACCAGCCAATAATAAGATTGGCTAATAGTCTTTGAACCGAGCCAATAAACAAACAATATATATATATATATATATATATATATATATATATATATATATATATATATATATATATATATATATATATATATATATAGATATATATATATATATATATATATATATATATATAAATATATATATATATATATATATATATATATATATATATATATATATATATATATATATATATATATGTTTTGTTTCTTGGTCAACAGCAATATATATATAATAACATGGGAATTTCATATGGCCTTGCTGTTGACCAAGAAGCAAGCATATGATTTTTAAGTCACCACAGATTAGCCATTTGTGTTTTGTGTATTTTATTTTGTCCAAAATATTTTTTAAGTTAGCGTAAGCTTCCTTGAGATAGACTGAATGTTCTATAGGTATTGATGCAAATTTATTGCCAATGTGCAAAAGAACAGCTTTCAAGCTTATTTTTGAAGAATCTATAAAAAGTCGCCATTCTTGTGCGTTGTATTCGATGTCGAATTTACGTACTAAACCACCAATATAACAGCAAAAAACCAAATTTTCCTTTCTTGAAATACCGTACGAATTTTTCAATACCAATAAAATTTTGTATCAGGATTCAACAAATTGTTTTCCTTTAGACGAGAACCGAGAAGTTCCGCTGCATTTTTAGGTAATCCAAGGTCCCTTACCAAGTCATTCAGTTCTTTCTCGGGGCTCATTCATGGGATTGAAAGTTTCACCACTACTTGAATGATCGCTGATTTCTGATGTTTGTGATAAAGGCAAGGGTGCTCTCATTCTTAGTAGGAACAAATATGGGTGATTCAGGTCCATGTGGATTTGGCTTTGTTATAGATGAAACATCGGGATATATGATTTTGGCGCAGTTTTTAGAATTATATACATCACATTGCTCAAACAAAAATAACAATCATCAGTATGATTTGTTTATTCTCGCCACAACATAGGAATACCAAATGACAATGATTTTGATTTGCAATAAGTTCACTGTCTTAATACTTCAACACAAAAGCGACATACTTTATGTGGAACCTACTGTTTATCTTGGTGACCTAACCTAATTCCGCAGTAAGCAAAATATGCATTTTTCACAAAGTCTGTTATATTTTGCCTTTGTCTGACTGTTGTATATTATCCACAAATGTAACAAAATACTTCTGAACTATTTTTTCAAGACCGAGAGGCCACAATTACGGATAAGAAAAAAACATAACCTTAATCTCACACATGTATTTTTCGACGTAATCTCCACTTGCTTTCCAAAGCTTCCACACCTGTTTGAAAAAAAAGATTCCTCAAGGTATTCAAAATACTGATTAACTGCAGCTTCGACTTCTTCATTTGATGAATTTCTGGCCACCGAGGTGTTTTTTTAGGTTTGGAAATAGATGAAAATCCGAAGGAGAATAAGCCAGGTGGGGCAGCAATTCGAAACCACAATCACGAATTTGAGCCATAGACTCAACAGACGTGTGAACATGAGCGTTGTCCTGATGGAACAAAACTTTCTTTCTCAGTAATCCCGAGCGTCTCTCTTTAATTTCTTGACGTAAACGACGCAAAATGGTGCAATAGTAAGTCGAGTTTATTGTTTCGCCTTTCGTAAGATAGTCCACCATAATAATACCTTTAGCATCCCAACTGACACCATCACTTTTTCAGTCTACAAAATTGCCTTTGCTTCCTTTGGGGTTGGTTCACCAGATTTTTTTCCACTGCTTGGATTGTTGTTTTGACTCTGGAGCATAGTGGTGAACCTAGGTTTCGTCCATTGTCACAAACCTGTTAAGAAAATCTTGCGGATCAGCCTCAAACATCTCCAAACAGTCGCGAGAAATTGTAAGTCAAATTCGTTTTTGTTCAACTGAAAGCAATCTGGGGACCCACGTAGCAGAAACCTTAGAAAATCCGAATTCATGTTCGTTCATACGAGATGCCTATAGTGTCTGCAATCTCCCTGATAGTTAATCTACGGTCTTTCAATATGAGATTACACACTTTGCCGGTGTTTTCTTCAGTCGTAGACGTCGTGGGCCGGCCGGAGGGAGGGTCATCTTCATGCTCTCTCGTCCACGTTTAAATTCTGCAACCTATTTTTTCCCCTAGTGTTGTTTTCATATCATCGTGGATCTCTTTTGGTGTTAATCTTTTTTTAAACAGGTACTTGATGAGCACGTTGTTAAATTTTTTCCATTTTTCCAAAAACGTTGCACTTGATTTCACTAAATTCATTCTAACCTAAAAACCACAAATTCTACAGCAACAAAATTTTACCCTGTGACAACCAAAGAAAGTATTTTGGTGAGGCCGCGAACTTTTCAGTCCATCCTCGTAATTGTACTTTTAAGAAATTTGATGACTAAATGATCTTCGTACAGAGTTGCATCGTGGAGTGATTGTATATTAGTGCTTGAGATCCAAAGCATGAGCATCGTATCTGAACTATAATTTTTTGTTATATCCGCTATGAAACATTCTTCTCTCCCATGTTCAACCAACCAATGCCCCTCATTTTGGTACTCGCCCCCCCCCCCTGTTATATGTTCTTATCCCAAATAGCATTCTCACACAACAGTTTTGCATTAGTTGGATGCGTCTTGAATCACGGTCTAGAAGACATGGCCCGTATAAAGCGAAATGGGACAACACCAGGGTGTCGCATAGCGATTTCCTAAGGTTCACATCTAATTTATGTTGAGTTAAAACTTAATTTTAAATTGGCAATTACTTTGCTTACACAATTATTAATGTATTTAGGGAATTTCAATTCAATGTCAAGCCGTAGTGCGAGTTGAATAGCTTTGAATTTCATTATTCATTTAGTTATTGTTGTATATTATTATCTTGTAAATTTTCTCATGCGGGTCCGACTTCAATTTACAGAATTAAAAATAGCCGCCAGAGGCTAGAGCGGGGCTCTTAATTGGTAATGTAATTCAGTTTTCAGAAATTTTCAGAGCAACTACGGTGCACACTGACGCATTGTCGTGCAATAATCTCAAGGCCGCTACGTTTTTTCTAGCATAGCATCCCACGATTTGTGCAATAAAGATGTCTAATATCCACCATTACCTGTAGTATTTTATTTTCTAAAGTGGATAAGCCAAATCTCCTGAGATTCCCATAAGGTGTTGGCCATAATTATATCTTTTTCTTGCCTCTCAGAGTTCTAAAAATTCAATACAAAATTCCACACCTTGTTGTTTTTGGAGCAGATGTAATATAATGATGATATACGTAAAGTCTGTCAAGTAAGAACGTGTCCGCGATAATTCATTTTTAATAGATACGACTCTAGCAATTCAACAAAAAATCAGTAGAGCAAAAGTATCAGTCGATTCCAAACTTCCATCGAAATCATGTAAAATCCTAAATGAGTCACTTGTTTCCGCGTCGGTTCAAGACAGACTTTCTTTGTTCCCATCCAAAGGGACCTATAATCACACATTCCGCGGCCGCTAAGTATATTAAAAAGTCGGTGTCGTTTGTGAAGAAGTGGGTAAATCATTTTAACGAGACGAAAAATGTCGACGACTTGCCAAAATGTGGCTCGTTAGGCAAAGTCACTCCGAAAGTCGGAAAACGAATGGTGTCTTTGTTTTCACGGGGCCCGAAATTGACGCTGCGTCAAGTAGCGGCAAGATTAGGAAAATCAGGTTTGAATGTATCCCATGAGATCATTCGACAACATCTTCGTGTTCATGATGTCAAGTTCCAAAGCACGTTGAAGAAACCTTTGCTGGATGAAAATCACGTCTTGCAGCGGCTTGCTGGGGCCCACGATAAGATACTAGAGTGGCCCTAACAACTGCTGGACACCAACCCTATTGGCTCAGTTGTCTCGCAAGATTCGAAAAATTAGCAAAGTACGCAGAAAATCTCGTCGGCAGCATGCCTCGAAGATGCCAGGCAATTATTGATACAGGGGGCAATTGGACAAGTTATGAAGATAATTACGCCGTTATTAGCACACCAAGGAATACATTAGTGGCAAAAGATGTTCTCGAAACACATTTTTTCAAGAATATGACCGGTCACGTTCTTACTCGACAGATTGTATATAACTTCAAGCAAAAGAACATAGAATAGAGGATTAACGGAGTTAGACCTTACCATATATATTCTATACTTAAAAATTCTCCAGTATAGAGAGCACACTTTTGGGCTTTGTCTATAATTTTATCTATATTAAACCTAGTGCAATATAATATAATATTTAATTAGTGCCGATTATAATACTAATATTAATACTAATTATGCTTTTCTAACCGACAAAGGAAGTACAAGCAAGAATACATTTAATTTAAAATTTACACAAATTGGTAAACATTAAATTTGTAATAATTAAATAATATTTATAATTGAATATTTAATTATAATAGGTTGTCTAAACAGTATCGGGCCTGATTTTCGCTGGATCGATTTAAAGTCACCTGTTTCTGGTGATACAAATTGTTTGTTGTTGTTTGAAAGGAAAAATGGAAAAAAGTTTTCATTTTAATGATTCAGTCTAAAGTGGGTGGTATTTTGAGAAAATTCGCTATATTTTGAAATTTTAGTACGGTAAAGGGAAAAATGCTGCTCAGGCTCTTGAGTAAATTTGTAATATTTACTTTCAACATCCTTCTTCAAAAACAACATCCGAGAGGTGATTCTCTTCCTTTCAATCTGGAAATTTCAATGTCAAAAATGCACTGCGCTCTGGTCGGCCAATCACCGAAAAAAGTCGATGAAATTAAAGAAAAAGTCGAGCTAGACCAACACACATGTCAGTTATGACATCGCTATAGAACCAAAAATCCATTATTTGGAGAACGCTCGATACAAAAAGAAGCTTGATGTTGCATTTGGCTAATTACAGATAAAATAAAATTCCATGATGACTGGTGACTAACGAATAGGTATCGAGACAAAATAATTTTATTTTATTTGTTTCTAATTAAACAAATAATTATGTAGTAAATATTTGTTTTAAACTTTTACTTCTGTATTCTAGATTGAGCTATATTTATTTATTGGAAGCTATATTACATTATTGACTAAGAAAAACATCTAAATGCATATTGGATTTTAAGATGTCATGGACCTAATTAACTAGTCTAGGTATTGAACACTAATTATAGCCCTACTTGCACTTAGCCGGGTTTTTTTTATGTTGCTGATACATCAGTGGATGGAAAAGATACATTTTAGAAAATTCACATCACCATAGTTCTAGAACATTTTCTCACAAATCGTGGGAACAGTTAGGTTCTTTTTACTTCCCCTATCAATGAAAAGTTTTGTATTCATGAAGAAATCACATTCTGAGATTTTTTATGTTTTAAGGACCTTCCATAGTCGTAATTTTTCTTCTTCGGTTTGTGTGTCTATTTGCACGACTCTAGAGAATTGAGATACCGATTTCAAATTGGGTATGGGTATAATACTTGAACTAGGAATAAGAATTTACAGGCAAATTTGTTACCTATCCAGCTGAATGTTAGGATTGACGTCAAACTAAGGAAGTATTTATTTCGCGAAGGATGCAAGAACATTCACACCATCTCCAATGTTTCATGATCTGTGATTCATCATAAAAATTTGGGCTAACCTGAACTAACTGTGTGCCACAAGGATATCAAAGATATTAACCGACAAACAAACAGAAACTTTTTGTTGTTCTTCATGGATTTTTACAATATTTTAACACGCAGGCTAAAAAGTTTTTGGTGTGTGTAGTTACTTAAAATACATTTTTTTTTTTCAAAATTCGACTTTATTAATCAGTATAGTCTCCTTCAAGAGCGATACAGCCCAACGCAATTTGTACTTCAATTCATGCAATTTTGCCATCGTAACCATTGACTTAGGACACGGTGCATTGTCTTGATGAAAGAGCACTTTTTTCTTGTTCACTTGGGGCCGTTTCATTGTGATTTCTGCCTTCGAACGGACCAATAATTTTGTATAATATTCGCTATTGATGGTTTTTCCCTTCTTAGCATAGTCGATGAAAATTATTCCGTGCGCATCCTAAAATACAGAGGCCAAAACCTTCCCAGCCGACTGTTGTGTCTTTGGTCTCTTCGGGCGACTTTCACTGACTGCTGTCTAGTCAGCCGATTTGATTCCGGTGTGTAATTTTGGATCCATGTTTCATTCGTTGTTACATATTGCATGAAAAAATCCATTTTATTGCGTTTTAAACAGGTCCAAACAACGCTCAAAATCAACATGTTGTCGTTTTTGGTCCACTGTGAGCAAACGCGGTACCCATTTCGAACAGAGCCTTCTCATGCCCAAATGTTCATGCAAAATATGACCAACACATTCTTTTGATATCTTTAGAGTGTCAGCTATGTCACGCAATTTCACTTTACGGTCATCCAAAACAATTTTGTGGATTTTCTTGAGGTTTTCCGGTGTAACCACCTCATTTGGGCGTCCAGAGCATTCAGCATGACTTTTATCTGTAGGACCGCGTTTAAATTGAGTATACCAGTAAATGATGAGTGATTTTCCAGGAACCAAGTCCCCGTAACACTTTTCAAGCCATTGCTTAGCTTGAACGGTATTTTTTCCCATCAAAAAACAGTGTTTAATCAACACACGAAATTCGTTTTTTTTCCATTGTTTTGAAAATATCAAAAGTAGAGTCACTTAAACCACTGTAGCATGTAAACTAATCGTCAAAATGTCATGCAATTTTGACACGTATCGTTGGTACTTCCTAAAAAACATACGGATTTTTTTGAAAAGGGTGACATCTATTTGTCGGGCCAAAAACTTTTCAGCCAAAGTGTTATATTCGAACGTTGAGACGAACTAGCAATGGCAGCATTCATCATTTCCAAGGGAGTTCGAGCAAGAATGTTTGGCCAAGAAGCTTGCGGCAACTATTTTTCAGATAGAAAGGCTATGTTTCTTGTTGAATTGCGATTTATATACAAAAAAGACGTGGAATACTGTCCTGCAGATTTTTTTTGCATAACAATATCAGGCTGCACACATTAAATTAGGATGTAAAAAAATTAGAACGATTTACTCCCAGCTATTTTCTCTTTATCTTAAACTCTGATTTTCATCGTAGAGTTTTGACAGTGTTGAATGAATTTAAAAAAAAAATAGCGTTACCGAATAATTTAAATTAGTGGTGGAAGAATTTTTTCAAGAAGAAATGAAATACGCTTTGAAAAAATATGTGGAAATAAGGGAACTACATAAAAAAAATAGGAAATAAATGTAGTTTTAATGCATACAGTGTCTTCGTATAAGCCTCATCTATCTAATAACTTTTAGAAACACATACTTACGTATAGCATGCTACCGTATTTAAACCAGAGTTCATCAAATATATAATAAATAAGTAACCAAATTGCTCTACACAACAGAGGAATAAACTCTCGCAACCTTTACTCTCTTACGCCCAAATTTCTCTTAACTTGCTTACACAATTCAGATTTATGATGATTGCATACAACAGGGCAATAAAATTGGTCAGACAGCACGATGATCGAATGGCAAACATCACCTCTTAAGCAAATTTAGACTATTGCAATAAATGATGGCAGTAAATCTCTGGAGCCAAAGGTCATTTTAGTCGTGAGACGTTTAATATTATAGAAACGTAAAACGGGATCGGTCAGACATTTATGAAAATTTGAAAGGTTTTTACTCAAGTTACTAGATAGAGTTATTATCTTTTAAGAAGAGACCACGAGAAAGAAATATATTCAAAATACTTTTTCCACACTCTCTAATGAATGCGGATGAAGAAATAAAATGATCCTTATCAGTGTTATGGGACAGCCAGGTAGTATATGATACGCTACACATAACTGATCAACCTTTGACTTAAAGGGTTACATGGGTTTTTGAAATTTCAAAAAATCATTTTTTTTATTTTTTTATCTAATAGTTACATGTCAAGAATATTTTTCCAAAGTTTCAAGTCAATCGGAATAAAACTCGAGGAGATGGAGCCTTTGGAAATTCATGACATTAGGTTCGGCCGGCCGGTAGCGTCGCAGGTATATCGAGGCAGCTGCTTAGGTATTGTTTGTCTGTCTTTCTCGTTCGATTGTCTCCCTTTGTAACGGTTACTCTTTTCAAATATTTTAGTTTTATGTTGCTTGTTGAGCCAGGAGGTTTTTTTGAGGTTATACGTTATTTTTTTTTTCGATTTTATTTCTACTTAAATAAATATATATATATATATATATATATATATATATATATATATATATATATATATATATATATATATATATATATATATACAGTCGACATTGTTTATAGTGAATCTGTAAAATAGTAACACTCTATATAATTAAATTTTTACCGGAATTTTATGTATAAATTTTTATGCATTTATTGAGATCTTGGCCATTTCGGGTTTCCCATTTTTATCTAACATTAGCACGAATTCCATTTTTATGACGCATTCTTTTGAAAAGGTAGATTTCTGTGAGAAACCCGGGGAATAACCCATTTTATAGAAACCCGGGGAAAAACCCATTTTATAGTCGAGTTTCTTTTTGTTTAAGAATCAAGTAAGATGTCCAAGCGAGTGTGTTTAAGTTTAGCTGAGAAAATTAAAGTTGTGGAGGAAGTTGATAAAGGCTGCAAAAAAATTGATGTTGCTGCAAAATTTGGTGTTTCTCCAAGTTGCGTCTCTCTGATAATAAAAAGTCGCGATAGTATCATCAAGAAACCTAGTGTTCCAAGCAGTCGAAAACGAGTACGGGTGAGTACTTACGAGGATGTAAATGAAGCAGTTTTACGATGGTTTCAAGTGGCCCGTACGCATCAAAACGTACCAATATCGGGAAATTTAATAAAGCAAAAGGCTCTAAAATTTGCTAAAGAATTTAACTGCGTTAATTTTCAAGCTAGTGAAGGGTGGTTGAGTGCCTGGAAGACTCGCAGTTCAATTGTTTTCAAGACGGTGACTGGCGAGAGTGCAAGCGTTAGTCAGGAGGACTGTAACATTTGGACTGAAAACTGTTTTAAAAAGTGCATTGAAAAAGTACTAGCCAAAAAAAAAACGTTTTCAATTGTGATGATGAAACCGTTTGTTTTTTAAATGTTTGCCAAATACACTTTTGCTTTTAAACGTGATAAATGTTTTGATATTAAAACAAGTAAAGAAAAGGTGACACTTATGGTTGGAGCAAACATGGATGGCTCAGAAAAACTGAAATTACTGCTCATAGGTAAAAGCAAAAATCCCCGTTGTTTAAAAGGAGTTAAATCTCTGGAGTTAGATTACGCCAATAATAAAAAGGCATGGATGACTTCTGAGATTTTCGAAAGATGGATCAAAGAACGGGACACGAAAATGAAAAGCCAAAAGCGAAAGATAGTGATGTTTATAGACAATTGTCCTGCACATCCAGTTACTGTAAGTAAAAAATTAAGGAATATTGAATTGATCTTTTTTCCACCAAACAAGACCTCCAAATTGCAACCTATAGACCAGGGTATTATAAAAAAACATAAAACATTATTACCGAAGACATAATTGACGATATAAAAAGTATAGAAGGTAATGAAGAAGGAACTAAAACCGGGGAATGTCCTGCTAAATTTATTGCAAATGAAATAAGAAATGCATTTGACATTATGCGAACTACTCTCAGGGGCCAGGAAAGTGTACCTGATCAAATCTTTATGCATTTGAATAAATGCGAGAATTTTGTTGAGCAACAATTATTTTTCAAAAGTAATGTTCAAAAGAAAATAACTGATTATTTTTCCTATTACGTATGTACGTAGTATGTACATATGTATTAACAGATTTTGTATTATTCTTTTTATTTCGTATGTAGTACATACATACATAAAGTCCGTACGTTATATCTTTACATGTGCGTCATAGTTTTCAGGCAATATCCCAGACGACTATTATATTTTTTATCTCTTTTTACCAATACCTACGATTTATTGGTGAAAAGAGACAAATAATATAATAATCGTCTGTTATATGGCCTGAAAACTATGACGCACGGGTAAAGATATAACGTACGGACTTTACGTATGTATTTAGCCCTGTACATGCTATGTACTATTTAAACTTTCAAATGTTTAATAAAATCTTTTCTAATAATTCAATTTTGCAATTTTTTTTGTTGCTCGTACCTTATAAAATACAAGTAAATGATTACCAATATAAAATACATACATACATAGCAATATATACGGATTTTTTCTTTATATAGTGAAAAACTTTCTATAGTGAAAAACTTTCTATAGTGAAATTTCGGTCAACATTTTGGTCTTTCACTATATAGAGTGTCGACTGTATATATATATATATATATATATATATATATATATATATATATATATATATATATATATATATATATATATATATATGTATATATATATATATATATATATATATATATATATATATATATATATATATATATATGTATATATATATATATATATATATATATATATATATATATATATATATATATATATATATATATATATATATGTATATATATATATATATATATATATATATATATATATATATATATATATATATATATATATATATATATATATATATATATATATATATATATATATATGTATATATATGTATATATATATATATGTATATATATATATATATATATATATATATATATATATATATATATATATATGTGTATATATATATATATATATATATATATATATATATATATATATATATATATACATATACATATATATATATATATATATATATATATATATATATATATATATATGTATATATATATATATATATATATGTATATATATATATATATATATATATATATATATATATATATATATATACACGTATATATATATATATATATATATATATATATATATATATATATATATATATATAGTAGAACCCCGGTTATCCGAGGTAACGTGGGGGCGCACCCTCCTCGGATAACTGAAAACTCGAATGATCCAGAATTGTTTTTTATTCATTCAAAAAATAAACACCAATACTTTAAACCGATGTATTAACGTTTTTAACATATAAATAGGTACATACATTATAAAACAGTGAAATGGGTATCTGTGCGCTTCTGTTTCATATTGCATCTTCTTTTTCTCGCTGCAATGTTTCTCTCCATCTATTAAGAAGAAGCAAATCCGCTGGGGTTGCCTCTGGTTCTTGTTCGATATACCTCAAAGCTTTTTTCAAAGAAGCAAAACCTTCTTGATGAGAGATCTTAGTGGAAGACTGTTCATCCACCGCCGCTTCGTCATCGTCATCTGATTTTTCGGTTTCCTGAAAGGCATTCGTTATTTCTTCAATACTCATTTCTTCTTCTAAATCATCTGCTGTAATCCATTCAACAACATCTTCTCTTGTCACATTTTCACAACCTTTTAATTTTTGCTTTAATTCAAATAAACTTTTTTCTTTTTCTTCTATCTCGCTGTCAAAATTTGAACAGGACATTTCTCCATGGCTTCTTAATTTCAAAGCTAATTCATTTAATGGAGTATCATCTTCACTGTCATTATAGTCCTCAAAATCAATAACTTTCGACCAAGATTTTTGAATAGTGGTAGTACGCACAGAATCCCAAGCTCGACTTACACAGTAAATAACATTTTTCAGTGTAACCTTTCTCATCCCATTGATAATATCCTCCTTTTCTGTGTATTCTAACAGATGTTCAAGATATAAACGCCTATAATTTTTTTTAATGTTTTCGAGGATACCTTGATCCATTGGTTGCATTATGCTGGTTACATTTGGAGGAAAAAAATTTTATAACAATTTCGCCCACATGAACTCCTTCTCCAGGGTGAGAGGGGGCATTATCCATCATCATAATTACTTTAATAGGAAGACGGTTTCTGTTCAAAAATTTAGTCATAGATGACACGAACTCTTCTTCAAACCAGTTAGTAAATAAGGTCGCATCCATCCATGCGCTCTTCTGACTTTTGTAATAGACTGGTAGGGCTTTGGGTGAGATGTCTTTTAAAGCTCTTGGACGTACAGACCACACACACCATCAGTGGGATTTTGTGCTTGCCAGATGCATTGGAACATACCATTATAGTTAATCTTTCCTTACTTCGTTTGTGCCCACGAGTTGATTTTTCCTGTCGAGATGCCAATGTTTTTGATGGAAGCATTTTATAATTTCGACCAGTTTCGTCACAGTTGTAAATTTGATCATATGTGTATCCACAATCTTCGATTTGCTTTTTAAAGTTCTGCTTAAACTTCTCAATTGATGACACATCAGCAGAAAGTTTTTCACCACATACAGTCAGTTGTCGTACACCGTACCGTTTTTTCCAGCGGTCAAGCCATCCAGAACTGGCGGTAAACTGATCTATCTCTGGGAATTGCCTACTAATCATTTTTGCCTTCTGTTGTAAAATTGGACCTGACAGAGGCACACCTTTTGATCTCTGTTGATTAAACCATATGAATAAAGCTTCGTTAACCTTTTCATAGTCGCCGGTTTTCATTGATTTTCTTCCTGAGGATGAGGATGTTTGATTTATACACCACTCTTCTATTTTTGTGCGGTTTCTTGTCCAATCTCGAACTGTTCCCTCACCTACTCCATAATCTCGTGCAACAACTTTAATTGCCTCTTCTGCTTCAATTCTTCTGATGGCTTTTAATTTTTCTTCAATAGGAACGACAATTCTTTTACACTTGTTTTGCTTCATTATAATACGACAAATAAAAATTCAAGCAAAGCAGTTCGTATTAATTACATTTAACTACCAGAACTCCAAACAAATAAATTATGTGAGTATACTCGTACTTCTCCGTAGTAAACGCTATAACGCACTGCTTTCATACAAATTTACATGCTGAAAGAGTCCAAAAACATAAATAGGGGAACCCCTCACACGGACCAGGGGGATTCCCAGAAGGTCCCGACGATTTTAAATGGAAGTATGTACATACATATTTTAGAAGCTCGGTTAATACGCAGCATAGACGCGCGTACCTCGGATAATCGGGTTCTTAGATTGGTTGGATCGGGGTTCTACTATATATATATATATATATATATATATATATATATATATATATATATATATATATATATATATATATATTTAATTTGAATTAAACTTAAAATTAATTGGCAGACGACGGTGAGCTTGACGTTGAGAGGGACGGTAGGCAGTCTTGACTGTGGGGTTGGGGTGATGAATAACTTTATCCAGGAATTTGAGCTGGGCGCTGCTGACGAATTCCCGGATCGTGGGCATCTGGAGCTTTCTGTGAGGCTGAGTATTGCGAACGAACCATGGGGCTTTGGCGATGATATGGAGGGCCTTGTTTTGGATGGTCTGGAGAATAGATCTGTGGATAAGCGATATTTGACACCGTGCTGGGCTGGAGTCAGTTATTCCGGCTCGGATGATCGTCTTGTAAATTGTCAACTTGTTACGAATTGACAATTTGCTGGACTTGTTCAGCAGTGGATACAGCTTACCGAGGAGTTGGTTTGCTTTCTTGGTGGAGGCGGTAACCTGGTCCTCCATACTAGTCGATTGTCGTAGTGGAGGCCCAGGTACGTGATACTGTTTGGTCATCGGAGTCTAGTGCCTTGGAGAGCGAGGCTTGCCGGCGTGGAAATGCCAGCCTGATGGCTTCGGTCCATTGTCTCTGCTTAAATAATTTGTGGTCTACTAAAAATACTCCTTTGTCGTGTATCGATTATCTCTTCATTTTAAGTTATAAACTATCCGAACTTATTTGCAATTTAAATATTTTCCTTAGTTTTTTTCAGATTATTGAGAGCCGTAGATTGTATGCAAGTACACCTTAGACTAATCGACCAATTCCGTGATCTCCAACTTCACTATCAACTAATTGTATCATAGAAATTTAAATACTAGGACGTTTTACTTCTGGGGGTAGTTACTTCGTATGTATCATGTTATATGTCCTTTTCAGGGTTCTTGTAGTCGAGGAATCCAAAAACTATGAAGTTTTTTAGTTAGAGAGGTTGCTTCGTTTGTATGAAGTTTTTTACGTCCTTTTTAGGGTTCTTGAAATCCGAAAATTGTGTTATTACTTCTTTTAGTAAAGGGAAGTATTGGTGAAAAAAAACTTGCCTTCGAAATTATTCACTTTTCTAGATAACGAAAGACCGTTTTCGTTGGTCGGTCCGTCTGTTGGCACGATAACTTTCGAATGAGATAAGATATCAATTTCAAATTTGGTGCATATATATTACTGGAAGTGTCGATCACACCTATAGTTTATGGGCGATATTGCTTCAGGAGAAGAGGGTAAAAGGGGTAAGAGTTGGTAAATTTTGCATTGTTTTTTGAATAGTATTATAGAGATTTTTCCTGTTTTTTTTTTTAGATAAGTAATTCGATGAATAATTATTTAGACTAAAACACATAATGGTTTAAAGCGGTGGTGGAGGATGTTAGAGTGGTTGCTTCGCGTCTGTTTTATAGTATTATAAATTCTTTGCGGGGTTCTTGAAGGCATGAACACTAAAAATGAAGTAATTTTTCATTATTCTCAATAGGGGAAGAAGTGAAAAGTGTGAGAGTACGTTAAGTATTGTATAGTTTTAATAGTATTATAGAAATTTTTCTAGGTTTGTGGTTAAGATAATGGACTGAATTTTAAACGTAATTATTTACAATAAAGCAAATAAGGAGTTGGGGTAGAGAAGGGAGCCAGGTGAAGAATGGCCTCGTAATTATCATACTTTAGGTCTTTTTTAGAGTTTTAGAGCCAACGAATCTAAATTGTGTTATTTTTACATTATTTTTAAATTAAACAGGCAACGAGGATTTCTAAATATTGTATAGTTTGATAATGTTTTGAAAAACCTTGTTGACTTTTGGTTGAGATAATGGACAAACTTAAAGCCTAAATATATAATATAAAAATACATATAGAAGGTTGAAAAGGTGTGAGAAGGGGTTAAAGACTGATCCTGCTATAAATTTATCGGAGTTGAATAATCTGAAAACTTTATTATTTTTTTTTGCTATTTCTAATTTTAACAAGAGGGGTGGGAGAGGTGGGGATCATTAAATAGAGTTTCAATAGTATTATGGGAATTTTTCTTGGTTTTTGGTTGCAATATTGGGAAAATTTTAGGGGGTAGAGGGGTGGTTGCCTACAGATCGTAATATTGTAGTATAACATATATCGTGAAATTGTATGATTTTCATTATTTCCAACTTTATTCTTCTGCTTAATATGTTTTTATTCACTTCTCACCATAAAGAAACATTGTGTATAATACCGAGTAATGGTTTAAGGTTTCCTTTCTTGTGAAACAATCAAATTCAGTGTTTATTTTAAAACTACTTGTTTGCAAGGAGAATACTAAGAGCAAATCGCTTTACCGATTTTTTTTTTAAATACTGTTTTTATGGAAGTATATATATATATAGACCAGGGGTGCTCAAACGGTTGATCGCGATCGACAAGTCGATCGCGAGTGCTTTTTGAGTCGATCTCGAGAAAAAAATTCCGATATAGAACTATTCACAGATTTTGTTTTAGGTAACTGAAACAAAATGTAATGAATAAACTACTAAAATTTATTCGATCCACAATTATGCCAGAATAACCCCCTCATCACTTTCTTTTATCGTAATAACCCCCTGCTAGCGGCAAAAGGCGGCTTTATCAAAGGAACGCGCAGTACTTGTCAAAGAAAAGCCGCGTTTTTGATTCCCGCCGATTTTTCTAGAAACTTCGGGCGGCGTGTTTGACGGGAACATTCGAGACTTCGTTCGCGCCGATATAAATGTTGCGCCTGCAGGAATAGGAGTCAGTCTGAGTTGTAACTTGAAGGCGATACATCGATACAAAGTTTATTAATAAATAGTCCAAAATGAGTGCGGCGAAGAAAAGTAAAACTTATCATTTTAATAACGATTGGGAGGAAGAATTTTTCTTTTGTATGGTAAAGGATAAGTGCATTTGTCTCATTTGCCATGCGTCAGTTGCAATACCTAAGCGTGGGAACTTAGAGAGGCATCATAAAACGGTTCATAAAAAACTATGAAAAGGATTTTCCGTCACAGAGTGAATTAAGAAAACGAAAAAAGTACGTGATTTGATAACTTGTTTGAAAAAAGAACAAACCATGTTCACAAGACCAGCCAAACAATCAAAAGCTGCAACGATCGCGTCATTTAAAAAATCTCATATATTGGCGAAAACCATTTGATGATGGATTGGTTGTGAAGGAAGCATTTATTGAAGCGGGTGAGACTTTATTTGGAGATTTTAAAAATAAAACAGAGATTATGTCTGCTATTAGAGAACTTCAGTTATCTCGTCCGACTGTCACAAGGCGTGTTGAAGTCATGAGTCAGGACATGGCAGATAAACTAAAACATGATATCATGGAATGTACATACTTTTCTTTACAGTTCGACGAACCCACCGGTATGACAGACACTGCCCAGCTGTGTATTTTTATTCGAATGGTATTCAGTGACATGTCGGCTAAGGAAGAGTTTTTGACAATGATTCCTCTGAAAGGAAAGACCCGTGGCGAAGATATATATGACGTTTTCTTCAATTTTGTAACAAACTACAAGCTACCAATATATAAACTAGTGTGCATTACAACCGATGGAGCACCAGCAATGACTGGAAACAAAAACGGTTTTGTGGCATTGTGTCGAGCTAATGATGATTTCCCTTCATTTTTCTCCTTCCATTGCATTATACATCAACAAGTTTTGTGTTCAAAAGTTCTAAACATGGAGGAGATTTTGGGCATTGCAATAAAAATTGTGAATTCTATCCGTGCACGTAGCTTGCAACGACAGCTCTTTAAATTGCAGTTGGAAGATAGTGAGTCAGCTGAACACACTGATTTAGTTCTTCACACGGATATCAGGTGGTTGAGTCGCGGAAAATTCCTAGAAAGGTTTCAAGAATTATTGCCCGAAAAAAAAGCTTTTCTGGACGAAAGAAAAACGGAAAATGGCTGACTGATTTGGCATTTTTGACAGACATCACAATGCATTTAAACACCATTAATTTGGAGCTTCAAGGTAAAGGAAAAACTATTATTGAGATGATTAGCGCAATAAACGCATTCAAAAGTAAATTGCAACTTATGATAGATCAACTGAAAAGAAAGGATCTGAAAAATTTTCCGTCTTTGAAAACAAGGATTCCTCAGTTGAATTATGATATTTATGAGGCAGAATTATCAAATATTTTGGGCCAATTCGAAATACGTTTTTATGATTTCAGTAAATTGGCAAATATCGCATCATTTATGAGTTATCCTTTTTGGTGTAAAAACATTGAGGAATTAGCTACTGAAATAGCAAGTCAGTTTAACATCGACTCATGTTCTGTTGAAAATGAGTTAGTGCAGATTATATCAGATATACATCTCAAAGCCACAGCATCTGATACAAAATTCTGGTGTTTTATATCTGAAGATAAATATCCGAATCTAAGGCAAATCGCCCTTCAACTGACGGCAATGTTTGGGTCAACTTACTTGTGCGAGTCTGCATTTTCTGAAATGAAGATAATTAATTCAAAATATCGCAATCGACTAACTGACGAACATATGTCATCATGCTTGCGATTAGCACTCGGTAATTACGAACCATCTTATGAAAAGTATGCTGAGGACATGCAGTGCCCCGCTTCAACATCCAAAGTCACTCTTTAGTTAAATTTAGACACTAGAACTCGTTTGTTTTGTAGGAACCAATAAACTCGCAATTTTGAATAATTATGAGTTTTTTCATTGACATTTTAGAGCAGACCTACACTTACCTTGACTAAAAAAATGCATATTTTGCGGAAAACTAATATCTATGCCACGATACACCCTACCTAGACGACAATCCTGCATCACACTTACTTGCAGCCTCTCAGGGGCGATCGATCGTAGTCTAACAATATTGAGGTAGATCGCCAGCAGTTCAAGTTTGAGCACCCCTGATATAGACCAAGAGGACGACCCGAAATTTTGATCAGTCGAGTAACCTTGTGCCTAGTGTTCATTCTATCGGGCGAATCAAATAAAAGCCTTTAACGTTGATTTTGGCGGCCTCCGTGCCCTGGAATGCCCAGATAAGGCCCAAAATGTTACAGCACAGCTATTCCAGAACAACGTGAATCGCTTTTTCCGCATACATGTCGCTCCTGGAGCGCTTTAGGGACTTCACAGCACGTGTGCTAGACCCATAAAAAAAAATCCAAAAATGGACTGTTGTTTAACAACTTGAATCAAGTACCATAATATTTGTTAACACTAAAAAAGTTGAGCGCCCCAAAGGGTAGACGCCGCCGAGACCGGACCCAGGTTTAGGGACCAAAAAACCTCGATCCAAAAATGGACTGTCGTTTGACCATATAAAATCAACAAAAACGATCGTTTTTGCTCGAAAAAGCGGGTCCCGCTTCGTCCTCCGGTATTGGCGGCGTTTGCCTTTAGTAGGTTTCCTCTTATTTTATCAAGAACAAACTAAATTTTTTGATTTTAACACGTGACCGTTTTTTTATGGGAAAAAATACTGTTCAAGCAAGGCAATGGCTTGATAAGTGTTACGGGGACTCTGCCCCTAGAAAATTACTCATCATTTACTGGTATGCTGAATTTAAACGCGGTCGTATAGATACAAATGATGCTGAACACTTTGGACGCCCAAATTAGGTGGTTACACCCGAAAACATAAAAGAAAAATCCATAAAATTATTTTGGATGACCGTAGAGTGAAATTGCGTGAGATAGCTGACACCCTAAATATAGCAAAAGAACGTGTTGGTCATACTTTGCATGAACATTTGAGCATAAGAAAGCTCTGTTCGAAATGGGTACCGCGTTTACTCACAGTGGATCAAAAACAATAACGTGTTGATGATTCTGAGCGCTGTTTGGACCTGTTTAAGCGCAATAAAAAGGATTTTTTCATGCCATATGTGACAATGGATGAAACGTGGATCCATCACTACACACCGGAATCAAATCCGCAATCAGCTGAGTGGACAGCAGCCGGTGAAAACCGCCCGAAGCAACCAAAGAACAGTCGGCTGGGAAGGTTTCGGCCTCTGTATTTTGGGATGCGCATGGAATAATTTTCGTCGACTATGCTGGGAAGAGAAAAACCATCAACAGCGAATATTACATAAAGTTATTGGTGCGTTTAAAGGCAGAAATCGCAAAGAAACGGCTCTAAATGAACAAGAAAAAAGTGCTCTTTCTTCAAGACAATGCACCGTGTCACAAGTCAATGGTTACGATGGCCAAATTGAATGAATTGAAGTTCGAATTGTTTCCTCATCCACCGTATTCTCCAAATCTGGCCCCTCGCGACTATTTATCTATTTGTAGACCTCAAAAAAATGCTCGCGATAAAGAGATTTGGCTCCAATGAAGAAATTATCGCCGAAACTGAGGCCTATTTTGAAGCTCAAGACAAATCGTTCTACAAGAAAGATATAGAAATGTTAGAAAAGCGTTTGACTGATTGCATCGCCCTTGAAGAAGACTATATTGATGAATAAAGTCGAATTTTGCAAAAAAATGTATTTTAAGTAGCTAGACTAAAACCTCTTCAGCCAATACACGTATATGGTTAAATGACGTTTTTGGGCCCCAAACTTGGGTCCAGTTTCGGCGGCGTCTGCCTTTTGGGGCACTCGAGTTTTTTAGTGTCAACAAATGTTATGGTACTTGATTCAAGTGGTTAAACGACAGTCTATTTTTGAGTGAAGCATTTTGGGCCTTATCTGGGCATTCCAGGGCACGGGGACCGTAAAAGCAACGTTACAGGCGTTTATTTGACTCGCCCGATAGAATGAACAACTAGACAGACGGTTAGTCGACAGGTCAAAATTTTAGGTTGCCCTCTTGGCCTAATAGGATCTAGGTTTATATTTAGTTCTACATTTACATTGAAGAATAATATAGGTAAAAGGAAACTTAAAATACAAAAGTTTCAGGATTTTCTAAACAAACATCACATCCGTATGAAATTCATCTTGTCACACCTCGTTCAACCCTCTCCAGAAACCTTTTTATATGGAGAACCTCATCTCTTTTGGATGATTTGCCCAGAACCCACCGAGCACAATTTACAGCGATCAAGACCAACTTGAATTGTTTTTTCCCCACAGGCGTCGCTCCTATAGCGCTTTCGGGATTTCTCTGCAGCACGAATGCTATCTCCGCAATAAAAAAAATCGATAATAATAAGTCACTTCACCAAATACAGACTGCAAACACTTAAAAAAACTCTATTAAAAGGAACCACTATAAAATTGAATAAAATTATACGGTCTAGCGCAAATATCCAAAAATACCACCTGTTATTTAGTATCTCGGCACTACGATATCATTGCCGTATTCGACTGATAAAACTCGGATCAATCTAAATCATTTGACTTTTTTTCTTTCGGACACTTTAATCTGCACAAAGCAATCGAATTCTGCTCTGTTAGGGTTTTTTATTGAAAAAAGAATATAAACAAAGACGTTTTAATAGTATGGACAATTTAAGGTTGAATTTAAATATTTTTCTAAAAATCACACTTCCTTCATTATTCAACTTTTATATAGCTTACATTTGGCCAATTGACTCTAATAAGTATTTTTAGTTTTTAAAAAATGCCTCAGCACATCCTGTAGATATATTTTTATGTCTTGTGTATATTTAATAAAATCAAAAATCCATAGTTCTAATTTCAAAAGCTAAAATGGAAACAATTTTGTTTAGAAGCATTGGGCTTTTGACCATTAAAAAATATGAACCCGACAGTTGGAGCCATCCAGACGTCTCGTCGCGATGCCACATCGGCTGGCACTTCCTGGAACAACCTAGATTTCGCCTATATTTAGGAAAAAATAAATTTTTTGTTAGCGAGAATTTCTCATTAAGTATGCAAACAGCACAATAAATAATCGGCAGTTCTGTTATGTTGCCTGGTTTAACTTGCAAATGTTTTTGTCTGGAAAATAGTTTACTATTATGTTCGAAATTTTTTTAAATAGGCGCGCTATTGCTATCGATTAAAGTATTTGTTTTTTAGGTTGGTAAAACTTTTATTTATACTGACATAAAATTTTACGTTTGCTTTATTAGGTTAGATATAAAAGCGTATTTTGTCATTGTAATAATTTCATCTTGGCAATTTTTTAAATGGATCAATTTATTTAGCAAAGAATTTGCAATACTTTTTTAATTTACGGCCTGTCAAGTAAGAACGTGACCGCTTGTTTCTTGAAAAAATGTATTGTGTGAAAATTTTTTGTCATCAATGTATTCTCTGGTTTGCTAACAACGGCGCAATTACCTTTGTAAGTTGTCCAGTCGCCTCCTGCATGAATAATTGGTTTTGCGAATCTCGCGAGACAACTGAGTCAAAGTCCCCAGAGTAGTCTTTCCTCTGAGCTTCCTCTTTACAAGGGACCAAACGTTTTCAATAGGGTTTGCGTCCGGCGATAATGGGGGCCACTCTAGTATCTTATTGTGTGCCTAAGCAAGCCGCTTCTCCACGTGATTTTCGAAATCGACTGATACTTTTACTAAAATGCGTCGTGGACAAAGGTTTCCTCTACCAATGTTTTGCTGAATCGCTAGAATCGCTTCTACTAAAAATGAATTATGGCGGACGAATGTTCTTACTTGGCAGACTGTAATAATGGACAAAATAATATATAGTGACAATGAGGTCAATAGCGGATACAAAATGGGATGAAAAACTATAAAAATATTGTGCTTTAATGATGATGCAATATTATCAGCAGAACAAGAAGATTGCTTACAGGGACTAATACACCGTTTCCAAACCACAGCAGAAACTTACAACATGAGAATATCAGTGGAGAAAACAGAATCAACGGTTATAGCTAAAGACCCCATTAGATGTAAATTAGCCGTCTATAACAAAGCAGTAGCACAGAACATGCACTGCGCACACCTGTAAGTACAGCTATCGAGCTCAAAAAATCTATATCGAGAAGTACTCAATCAGGCAAATAAAGCATCGAGAATATCTGGTTGTGTGAAGGATTTAATATGGAAAAATGCCTACATGTCTACAGAAAGCAAAGTGCGTATATATAGAACGGGGGTAAGACCGGATCTACGTTATCCACTAGTTTTTGACATATATTAATGAAAATTTTTTGGTTTTTGTTCTAGGTTGAAATCTATAGGAGCAATCGTTTCGGCCGTTTCAGGCCTCGCCTTGTCGTCCTGGATTCTGACGCGGCCATTTTAAATTAAAAAGATAAAAAAAAATATTTTTGTAGGCTTAATATTTGTTTAATAAAATACTTGAAATAAATTTTCAACTGCTTTTATTGTACTCTTAAAAAAAATTTTTCCTGAGACGCTGAGTGGCCTTACCCCTTAGTAAAATATATGTATCAATTTGTAATAGTTTACGTATAAAGTTAAAGTCATGCTTGAATTGATTCAGCCATCCATCCATAACTAGATGTCTTGCAGAAGTAAAACACCACTTAAATTTCCACTAAATTTTTTATTTTTAACACCATGATATGTTTCGCTGTACGATAGCTTCTTCAGATGGTTTGTTACAAAATGTAACAAACCATCTGGAGAAGCTGTCATACAGCAAAACATGTCATGGTGTCAAAAATAAAAAAATTTAGTGGAAATTTAAATACTCCACTAAATTTTTTATTTTTAACACCATAACATGTTTCGCTGTACGACAGCTTCTTCAGATGGTTTGTTACAAAATGTAACAAACCACCTGAAGAAGCTGTCATACAGCGAAACATGTCATGGTGTCAAAAATAAAAAATTTAGTGGAAATTTAAGTAGTGTTCTACTTCTTGCAAAACTTAAAGTCGTGCGTTATGTCGGCAGTAGGTATCTCACAAAATCTCATTTACATTCAGTTACATTTTTTTGCGAAATCCTAGTTGTTTAACGCAATTCTAGCCATAGTAAGCAACAAGAGGCGAATCATCATCATCATCATTAGCTTATTCCATCCATAGTCGGATGTAAGCCTCCCTAAGTTGACTCCAATAAGCTTTGTTGTTTGCTTTTTGCATCCATTCATGTCCTGTCAATTTTTTATGTCCTCCGTCCATCTTGTCTGTGGTCTACCTCTGCATCTTTGAATTCTCTAGGCCTCCATTCAACTATACGGCTTATCCATCCGTTATCATTCATCCTTGCAACATGCCCCGCCCAATTCCACCTTAATATACATATTCGTTGTATTATATCTGTCACTTTTGATCTTCTTTGTATATCGATGTTAGGAATACGATCTTGGAGTCTAATATTTAGCATTCTTCTCTCCATTGCTCTTTGGGTTACCTGGAGTTTATTTATTATATGTACTTCTATTTAAAGCCCACGTTTCAGTGTCATATGTTAATACCGGCAGTACATATTTGTCTTTGAGATGTCTAATTTAAATGTAGATTGAACTATATATATATATATATATATATATATATATATATATATATATATATAGTAACGGGGTTACTGATAACAAACAAACTAAGTACAATTTAGTAAAAAACCGGATCACCCCAAATTTATTATAGGAAGAGTAATGAAAGATGTAGGGTACTCTTTGTACTTTATTTATATTCTTAACTTCGAGCTTTAGCTAAACATTTGTTAGCTTCTTCAAGAAAATTCTGAAAAAACAAACATTGGGATAAGGAACCACTATGAGTACAATATGTCGGTTTTATTTTTAACTTACAGAAAACTTATAAAGTGATTCCTCAGAGAAACAGAGCAGACTGGAAGACATAGGCTTACTCTTTATTTATTAAGAACGTTTGCATGTTCATCTTTTCCTTGTTATACAGACACTAAACCTAAGACTAATCTTATATTGCTTATATACATATATATATATATATATATATATATATATATATATATATATATATATATATATATGTATATATATATGTATATATATGTATATATATGTATATATATATATATATATATATATATATATATATATATATAATATATATATATTATATATATACATATATATGCTACTTACAATCATTACCTTTTAAACCCAAAGTGCCGTGGGCCAAACTTTACGCCCATGCAGATCCCAGGGCCTTGGATTTTGCTTGATAAAATGCTAACATTTAATCCACACAAGAGGATTGGCGTAGAAGAACGAACCTTCGGACGAGCCGGTTGCCGAGCAGCCGTTCAGATTCGATACGGAGTTGGATGATCTATCGAAAGATCATTTGAAAAAACTGATCTTTGAAGATGATATACATAATATATATATATATATATATATATATATATATATATATATATATATATATATATATATATATATATATATATATATATACATATGTAAGGCGTCATTAAAACATACTTTCATACAGATCGACATACAGTCCCTGGCCAAATTATTAGACGCACTGCAAGATTTCATGTAAAATATTAATTACCGAGTGATATTGTACCGTTTTATTATTTTAAATTGATTTGTTTTTTATTTTTATATTATCCAATCAATTACCTATTTATTTGACATAAATAAAACAGCATTAATTTAGAAAAGCATAAGTTTATTAAGTTTTAAAGAAAAGTGAAATTAATGTTAGTAAAAGTCAATATTTAGTTGAGCCACCTTTAGCCGCTATCAAAGCTTTAATTCTGCGTAGCATGCTATCAATGCAAGATTGTACTGTCTCCTGCATTTGAGGATGATGATTCCACACATGAATAATCTTTTCTAGGAGCTGGGTTTTGTTGGTAATCACATCTTTAGCCACTTCTCTTTTCATCAGCTCCCACACATTTTCTATGGGGTTCATATCAGGGCTATTACCCGGCCAATCCAACAGAGGGATATTTTTTTCTGCCAAAAAAGCTTTAACAGACCGAGCAGTGTGGCAGGGAGCTTCATCTTGCATGAAAGTGAATGGTTCCCCATTTGGAAACCATTCTCTGAGCTGCGGAATCAACCGATTTTGTAATACTTCTTTGTACTGATCTTGCCTCATTATTCCTTTGACGACGTACAGACGTCCAGTGCCCTTGCCGCTGATAACTGACCAAATCATTACTTTGGTGGGATGTTTAACCGTCGGGACGACACAATCAGGATGAAACTTTTCTCCATGACGACGACGCACATACTGAGCTTTATTCTGCAAAATTTCGAATGTGCTTTCGTCACTGAAGCAGACCTGTCAAAAATAGGAAAAATATATAAACTTCCATGTTTATTTGCTTTATTTAACTGAAAATGATAATAATGTATCAATTATTGATTAAATTGCTGTATCTTACCGCTCTCCAGAAGTCCACATCTTTGTCTTGCCATTGTTTGGCCCACTTCAGGCGCTTTGCTTTCATTGCAGCTGTTAACTTGGGCTTCCTGGCGGGGCGACAGGCCTTAAAATCTAATTCTTTCAATTTTCTTCGAACAGTGCGCTCAGAAGCATTTACGCTAGCATCCTGGAGTTGTGATTTTATTACCTTTGTGGTAGCAAATCTGTTTTCTACACAAATTTTCTTCAAACATCTCTCTGACCGTGGAGTGAAAATTGGTTTTTCTACCACATCTTTTCTTTCTTTTCGGGCTTAATTCCTTCCCTGACTCAATTTTCTTTTTTATGCGTCGTACACTAGCTTCAGAAACCTCCAATCTTCGTGATATTTTCTCGGTTTGTAAATGTTTTCGCAATCACAAGGGTCTTCACTTCAGCTTTTTTACGTGGTGAAAGATCGCCTTTTCTACCCATAATAAAAATAGTCCAATTACTTTTTTAAAACACTGCATACAAAATAAACTAATAACTGAGTAGTATAAAACTGTTAAACATACAATCACAGTCCATAAAGCCACAGAAACACGTCCGTACCTGACTCGATTCCGATCGCGACTGATACAGGTTTGTACTTGTTTACGTTCATGTATCACTTTGTCAACACAGTGTTGCCATATGTTAAAAATAAATACAAATATGTAGTCTACAACAATTCTTTTAAATAAAAATCAATAATATTGTAGTTTAAATATACCATTATTGCATAAAAACTCTTAAGAAACATAAAATTACTAAAAAAAATACAGTGCGTCTAATAATTTGGCCAGGGACTGTAAATTGCACTTTTATTAGTTTTTCAGATTTAAAGACTGCAGTTGATTTCTCTGTCACAAGGCATATTCAAATTCATTTATTTGTTTATAAGATTATACGAATGACATAAGTCAAGTTTAGGTTTAAAAGTAGATCTGAGACAAACTACACTTAAAGTACATATATTAACTCTTAAAACTTGGTAAACGAAGAAATCACATCAAAAATGTCTTCGATTGTTATAGTGTTGTGCACAAAGAATTCCTTCCAACCGGCCAAACGGTTAATAAGGAATACTATTCAATCTTCATGAATTTTTCATCCTGATAATGCACGATAGCAAAATGCAATAATTAGTCGTAACTTTTTAAGTAAAAATGAAACGATGACTGTTTCAAAAGCATCGAATTCACCAGATATGTCATCGTATGGCTCTTTCCTGCTTCCCAAGTGGAAAGTACAACTTCGTGAATATCGTCTTGAATCTTGCCCGCCTTGAAAGCAATGCCAGAAATCGAGTATAACAAGTTGGCATTGTGTGTATTAAAGGGGAACAAGATTACTTTGAAAGGAATCGAATAAATTTGGCTTGATAAACTTCTTACTTCTACATCCTAGAATAACCTCCCTATTTTAAAACATTTAAAAAACAAACTCTTATGCTGCATTTTTTTTGTAAGGAACAGCAAAACAAAAAACAAATCCACGTTATTGATTACATGCCATCCTTTCGATTAAAAAATTGTGCATTAGACAATACAACATAATCCTTTTTGGTGCAGTTTCACAGCTGAGCACCGAACAAGGACTAGACGCCTGCTGTCCAGACGCTGCGTCGCCCTGGCGCGTCGGCCAGCTCTTATACACGAACAACCGGGATTTATCAATTTGCTTATATTCTTTATTAAAGAACTTTACGAGGAAATGGTCCAAGAATTACGTCGCAAAACGAGATGAAGCCGAGGATCCATGTCACGGAGAAAATAAATTGTTACTTTATGAAGCCTAGTTTAATTCTCCAACATTCCAGTTCATATTTCATTTAATTCTCTTCCTTATTAAATGTAGAAGTTGTGCTATTCGTAACTTTGTTAAGTATAAATTACTAGTTCGCGTAACATCAAGTTAATTTTAGAGAATTGTTTGTTTTAAATATAATATATAAACACTAAAACTTTTTTTTTGGTTAAGGCCTTGCCAGTGAAAATTCATTCGTTTACTTTACTGCAAAAGAAGTGTAACAGAGCTATAAAATGCAGACTTTCTTATTTTATTGTTTATATATTTATGTATTTATTGTCAGATACTTGGCATGCTCTGACTGCCCGATCATAAATACTAACATGCAGATTTACCAAAAGGATCTAAAGCTTAAGCCTAATCTATTTGCCACAGAATTGTTTTTTCCATACAGCGAGCCGCTAATTGTAACACTGTATGCTGAACTTTCAGTGAATCAAAAACTATTTGGCTGTTGCTACTTATTACAAAATAACAAAAAAAAGTAAAATGATCTTCTCTAACAAGAATATAAACAAGATTACACTCTTCTTGCTCTAGACCAGGGGTGCTCAAACGGTCGATCGCGATCGACAAGTCGATCGCGAGTGCTTTTTGAGTCGATCTCGAGAAAAAAATTCCGATATAGAACTATTCACAGATTTTGTTTTAGGTAACTAAAACAAAATGTAATGAATAAACTACTAAAATTTATTCGATCCACAATTAGGCCAGAATAACCCCCTCATCACTTTCTTTTATCGTAATAACCCCCTGCTAGCGGCAAAAGGCGGCTTTATCAAAGGAACGCGCCGTACTTGTCAAAGAAAAGCCGCGTTTTTGATTCCCGCCGATTTTTCTAGAAACTTCGGGCGGCGTGTTTGACGGGAACGTTCGAGACTTCGTTCGCGCCGATATAAATGTTGCGCCTGCAGGAATAGGAGTCAGTCTGAGTTGTAACTTGAAGGCGAAACATCGATACAAAGTTTATTAATAAATAGTCCAAAATGAGTGCGGCGAAAAAAAAGTAAAACTTATCTTTTAATAACAAGTGGGAGGAAGAATTTTTCTTTTGTATGGTAATGGATTGTCTCATTTGCCGTGCGTCAGTTGCAATACCTAAGCGTGGGAACTTAGAGAGGCATCATAAAACGGTTCATAAAGACTATGAAAATGATTTTCCGTCACAGAGTGAATTAAGAAAACGAAAAGTACGTGATTTGATAACTTGTTTGAAAAAAGAACAAACCATGTTCACAAGACCAGCCAAACAATCAAAAGCTGCAATGATCGCATCATTTAAAATATCTCATATATTGGCGAAACACAAGAAACCATTTAATGATGGATTGGTTGTGAAGGAAGCATTTATTGAAGCGAGTGAGACTTTGGAGATTTTAAAAATAAAACAGAGATTATGTCTGCTATTAGAGAACTTCAGTTATCTTGTCCGACTGTCACAAGGCGTGTTGAAGTCATGAGTCAGAACATGGCAGATAAACTAAAACATGATATCATGGAATGTAAATACTTTTCTTTACAGTTCGACGAATCCACCGATATGACAGACACTGCCCAGCTGTGTATTTTTGTTCGAATGGTATTCAATGACATGTCGGCTAAGGAAGAGTTTTTGACAATGATTCCTCTGAAAGGAAAGACCCGTGGCGAAGATATATATGAAGTTTTCTTCAATTTTGTAACTAACTAAAAGCTACCAATGTATAAACTAGTGTGCATTACAACCGATGGAGCACCAGCAATGACTGGAAACGAAAACGGTTTTTTTTTGGCATTGTGTCGAGCTAATGATGATTTCCCTTCATTTTTCTCCTTCCATTGCATTATACATCAACAAGTTTTGTGTTCAAAAGTTCTAAACATGGAGGAGATTATGGGCATTGCAATAAAAATTGTGAATTCTATCCGTGCACGTAGCTTGCAACGACGGCTCTTTAAATTGCAGTTGGAAGATAGTGAGTCAGCTGAACACACTGATTTAGTTCTTCACACGGACGTCAGGTGGTTGAGTCGCGGAAAATTCCTAGAAAGGTTTCAAGAATTATTGCCCGAAATAACAGCTTTTCTGGACGAAAGAGGTGATGACACTCAGATGCTGAAAAACGGAAAATGGCTGACTGATTTGGCATTTTTGACAGACATCACAATGCATTTAAAACACCATTAATTTGGAGCTTCAAGGTAAAGGAAAAAACTATTATTGAGATGATTAGCGCAATAAACGCATTCAAAAGTAAATTGCAACTTATGTTAGATCAACTGAAAAGAAAGGATCTGAAAAATTTTCCGTCTTTGAAAGCAAGGATTCCTCAGTTGAATTATGATATTTATGAGGCAGAATTATCAAATATTTTGGGCCAATTCGAAATACGTTTTTATGATTTCAGTAAATTGGCAAATATCGCATCATTTATGAGTTATCCTTTTTCATGTAAAAACATTGAGGAATTAGCTACTGAAATAGCAAGTCAGTTTAACATGGACTCATGTTCTGTTGAAAATGAGTTAGTGTAGATTATATCAGATATACATCTCAAAGCCACAGCATCTGATACAAAATTCTGGTGTTTTATATCTGAAGATAAATATCCGAATCTAAGGCAAATCGCCCTTCAACTGACGGCAATGTTTGGGTCAACTTACTTGTGCGAGTCTGCATTTTCTGAAATGAAGATAATTAAGTCAAAATATCGCAATTGACTCACTGACGAACATATGTCATCATGCGATTAGCACTCGGTAATTACGTACTATCTTATGAAAAGTATGCTGAGGACATGCAGTGCCACGCTTCAACATCCAAAGTCACTCTTTAGTTAAGTTTAGACACTAGAACTCGTTTGTTTTGTAAGAACCAATAAACTCGCAATTTTGAATAATTATAAGTTTTTTCATTGACATTTTAGAGCAGACCTACACTTACCTTGACTAAAAAAATGCATATTGTGCGGAAAACTAATATCTATGCCACGATAGACCCTACCTAGACGACAATCCTGCATCACACTGACTTGCAGCCTCTCAGAGTCGATCGATCGTAGTCTAACAATATTGAAGTAGATCGCCAGCAATTCAAGTCTGAGCACCCCTGCTCTAGACCAATCAGAATATTTTAAAATAAACAGGTAGGCCCGGGGTAACACACACACACGGGGATTACATGAGGATTTTTTTGAAGGTAGACAATAGTTATATCAAGAATTTGTGTAAATGAATGATCCTTTAAGTTTGAAAATTGTCTAAACATCTGAGTATTTGTAAGAAGTTTAACGGACCTAGTGTATAGTAGTTCTTTAATAATTTTGGGTATAGATCGTTACTATATTTGCGACATTAAAAAAATGATTCTTGTCCCAAACAGTTCCACTATACGCTTTAAAGTTAAAGGAGTCCGTGAGATTAATATTTTTGCGTTTTGCTTTAAAAATAAAATAAAATCCTTATCTAGGTTACATTAATTAGATCCCTGATGGGTATATATGTTAAGATCCAATATGTATTTTCACGTTTTCTCTTAGTCAATAATGTATAATAGTTTTAGCATCTTGCTACCAAATAGCGAATAAATCTAGAATGTAGTAATAAAAGTGTAAAACAAATATATACTACCTAAATATTTGTTTAATTATAAACAAATAAAATAAAATTCTTTTGTCTCGGTACAGGAGTAATATACTAAAAAGTATATTAACAAAACCTCCGTCATATTGTCCAGGGACATAGTTTTATAGTTTTAATTTAATTTTGGAGGAATTCGAGTATAACAAACGAACACCGAAGCAATCCCTTAAATGTTCCGCACGGAACTCTAAAAATATATGAAGTTCAAATCTTATACAGTATACATATATACAAATAAGTGCAGGATTTGATAGTTAAAACAAGTGGCTACCACTTCCGATTTAGCCGAGACCGAGATCAATTTGATTCTTTCTTATGGAGCACCCTGTATATTATATTATTTTTGAATTCTGCGGAAAAGCTTATCGTAAAACAAGTATCTTATTCGTAGTTTAAATGTTTAAAACTTTTACCATTCACCTCCTGGCATAAATGGACTCGTTCTTGAAATTCGCAAAAGACATTTTTCATGTGAAGTGGCGGAATAGAATTAATGGCATAAGTAATCTTATTCCTAAGTTTTAAATATACTCTGGGGTTTTCTTATATATATATATATATATATATATATATATATATATATATATATATATATATATATATCGTTGATATTGCCCCAGAAGAATCCATAAATCCAGGGGTGTAAAGTCTGGGGACCTTGGCGGCCAGTATACTGGACTATTAGTACCATTCCAATTTCTAAAAACTAAATTTAAAAATTTACTAGCCCATACTGCTCTAGCAACCTAGAACCTAGGAAACCTTTTTTTTTTTGGAATGAAGTACTTCTCTTATACAGATTTAAAGAATTTCAACAATGCATATACTATGCTTAAAAAATACAGTACCTATTAATAGTGTACTGTAATTAGTACTGTTATACAACCACCCTTTTCAAGGAATATTTTATATCAGAACATGATCACTTTGAAATTAATTGCCCAGAATTGTGTTGCTCACCGAGCTCACTTTGCATGTCTAGCATGAATTGGTTTTCTTCCGCACATGCGCCACTCTTATAGTGTTTTAGAGATTTCCCTGTACCTGTACCATGTGCGTCGTACCCATAAAAAAAATACAGTTTTAAAGTTATATACACCTATTATTTCTACAAGCTTAGTACCGCTGAATCCAGTTTTCTCGAACTGTTTCAAAAATAGCTGAAGTGTTTGATTTTTTTCCTGAAGCAGCGAGAAGATAATTTTTCGGTTCATTTTTATTGTCAGTTTTTATCACCAGTATAAAATTTTAATGGTCTGGCATTTTTTAAAGTCATTTTTTAGATTTGTAAGCATTAGACTCTATCTGACGATTACCAAAAGTTTGTTTAAATATTCACATAACATATATATCTTTCTACGCGGAGAGGTGCCTTAACAATGGTGCTAAATCTTTTACCAACAAAATTTTGGTTTTATTTCCATTGTCGAACGCCCCTGCCTTCCAAAAACAAATAGATTTAATACGAAGTCGCTAATAATGCTGGCACAAACATCAATTTAAAAACGCACCTATAAATCCGTCCTGCATTATTCCACGTAGATTTTTTTAGCTCATATATGGTTTGATTTATGATCTCCTAGTTGATAAAATATTGACCAAAAATATAGTTGTTATGTTCTTCTCGGTATTTTTGTAGAAATAAGTAACAAATAGTAGTAAAAGTTCCTTCTATCTTTATGTTGTATAGCACGCACTCTTTGAACGTAATAAGGCAGTAGATTTTTACAGACAATTCTGTCTACTGTCCACTGAGGTCAGTTCACTTTCCATTTCTGGATTCTTCTCCGCTACCGCTAACATGCACTCCTTCTCAGCTACAGTATACAGTTTTGTTTAAAAGTCGGAAAAAAAAATGGAGCTTAACATTGATGGTGAAAAGTTAAATCACCTTTTTTTTGCCGACGACGTTGTCTTTATACCAGATAAAATGCAAGAAGCACAAACTATGCTGCACATATTTCGACAAGCTTCAGAAAGGGTTGGTTTAAAAATTAATTTATCCAAAACCATTTATACAAATCTTATATTAAAGGACACTATAAAACTGAATAATTGGGAAATCGAACAAGTACACCGATATAATATACCTAGGACATGAAATTCTCATAGGGTGAGACAACCAAACCCAACAGGACTCTCCTGGACAGCATATGGCAAACTAGGCTATTTATTTAAATTTAATCTTTCGATATGTTTAAAAAGAAAAGTTTTTGACAGATGCGTACTACCCGTGTTATCCAGTCACTTAAGCCAAAAAAGAGGGTCAACCTCGGAATGAGAGATAATAAACTGTAAACTTCTATAAACCTTTATTTTGGCATTCTAAAAGTTGTCTCAAAAGTCTCATAAAATCTCGTGTCCGCGTCTTAAGATATTCAAGGTCAAAGATCACAAAAATCGGTTTTTTTCGCAAATATCTCGCTTCCTATGGTTTCAATGATATTTGCATCTATTATGAAAATTGTAGAGCATAAAATTCTCTACAAATTTTGTTCTAAACATTCTTTTATACGCTTAACTGTTTTTGAGATAGAGCGCGTAGCGCTCAGCCATACATAGCATAATGCAAGGTCAACCGTGAGTCCCGCTAAATAATACGTCGTATAAAGTTAATTAATCACTAAAAAATCCATAATTATGAATAATTTGCATTATTTATTAATTAATACATTATATTTAATAATACTTTTCATTTATTAAATATAATCGTTTAATAATACTTACCTACTTCGTGCAAATTGTTAAGTGAAATACTTTAAGTATATTTTAATTATATTCTAATATATCTTAATTATATTTTAAGTAGAAAAAGAATTAAGTACTTTTTCTTTAAAATGTGTAAACTCTTAAATACTTATATTACTATTAAGATTATACCTGGGAATACGGACCCCTATAATACGACCTTTTCTATTTATAGGCAGTTGGGACAGATGTTCCATTGTATAGTTAAGACCGATTTCTTTTTCAAGGGACCACTTTCTACTAACCAAGTTTATTCGTTAGTTTTAAATTGTATTTTGGCAACGACGGACGTACAATTTTAGTTATGGCTGATTTGTGTTTTTATATGTGATAAGTCACTTTCAGAAGGTGATTCTCTTAATGTAGTGCGCGGCTTACAAACTTTAAAAACTGCAAGTATTGAAAGAAATGAAAAGAAAAGAAAAGCGACCGGAAGACGATGATGAAGAAGAAGAAAACTGAGACTCATGTCCTTCTAATTATTAAAGTTTACGTAAATCCTCCCCACATTTGAACTTCAATTGTAGTAAATGTATGATACATAATTGTTAAATAAAGATATGATTAAAATGTATTTACTCTATTCCTTTTCTACTTAAAATCTAATTTAGATATATTAGAATATAATTAAGATTCTACTTAACAAATTTTTTAATTACATGAAGTAGGAAAGTAATATTATTAAACGAAGATATTTGATAAATGAAAAATATTATTAAATATAATGTATTAATTAATAAATAATACAAATTATTCATAACTGTGGATTTTTTAGTGAATTATTGATTTTATACGACGTATTATTTACTAGGACTCACGGTTGACCTTGCATTATGCTATGTATGGACTGCGCGCTCTATCTCAAAAACGGTTAAGCATATAAAAAAATGTTTAGAACAAAATTTGTAGTGAATTTTAATGCTCTATAATTTTCATAATAAATGCAAATATCATTGAAACCATAGGAAGCGAGATATTTGCAAAAAAATCGATTTTTGTGACTTTTGACCTTAAATGTCTTAAGACGCGGACACGAGATTTTATGAGACTTTTGAGACCCCCAAATCACATTATCAGGAAAAAAAACGAATTAGCAACAAAATATGTGCTAAAAGACGTAGCCAAATTCATTCTACATCTTAAATTGAACTGGGCTGGAAATGTAGCTAGGATGGACTATGGACAAAAAAAAAAGTGTGGCAACCAAGGTCCTAAGCCTATCGAAGTAGAGGTAGACCGCCAAGTCGGTGGGCTGATGATTTGAAGAGAATGGTTGGAAATTGGATACAAGTGGTCCAGAACAAAAAAAGATGATAAGACTTGAGGGAAGATTTCGTTCAGCAGTGGACGGTATAAGCTGTTGTTTATGATAATGACCAGTTGCAGAAATTCTAAAATTTGATAGTAATAATTATGGATCCAAAACTCAACAAAAACTTGTTTGAAGTAAAAACATTGAAGTAAGTTTGATGACTCGAGGTTTTTTTGTAAATGCTTTAATAGGAAGTATTTTGTTGGTGTATAGTACTTGCTTGATTCATTCCAGAGTGGTATATACTCTGAAGGTACGTCAGGTTAATAGAGCACAACGGCATAAGGCTCAGCTTATCACACATCGTACCACCTTATCTAAGACCTCTTCTTTTACAGAACCCCATCTTTTTGAAATTAACTTTTCCCACTGAGTATAAAGTGCCAGCGATGCAAAACTAACGTGGATCGAATCAACAAATATATTTTAACGGCAGTCTTGTGAATTGCTTTTTCCCTACTCATTAATTTTGAAGAACCAGCAAGAGAGCGATATTAATTTGTGTTTTTTACATAACAAATACTTAATATATTCGCGGTAAGCCTATTACAGTGAAAAGTCTTTTTTATTCACTCTTTTTGTTCACGTTTTATTACCAAAAATGTTTCGCTTTTCGCATACAGTATTTGTTCTAAATGTATTGTTTATTAAAAGCCGTTTATTCTTTTTAAAAATGGAATTGTGCTGTAAAAAAGTCAAGAATTTAAATTGTAAAAACATGTCTAAAAATACTTCCCATAAATTTTTGTCATGATCTGTGAGAGAGCAATTTATTTAAAACGCTTTTATTTCAGAAACCATGGATAATGTAACTGAAATTGTGTCGACTGGTGCCAATAATTCACGATCTTTTAAGGAAAAACAGGTTTTCCCTCTTTAAGTCTGATTTGCCATAACTAAGAATTTCGTGTTCTGAAATATCGGAATATCACCAGGTAAAATAGTGGCTTGCTTTATCGTAAGAATGCACTAAACTGGTGACATCTGGAGTTTTTGTATTATTACAACGACTAAGAATAATCATACATACTTTATAAAATATTATTTTCTATACACCTGGAAATGACCGAAAGAGACTGACTCTTTTATAGCATTCGTTGGTAATGTTAGATTTTTTATTATTGATGATTTGGTAGAGTCGGACGATGTACTTAATATAGCGTTTCTCTACCTGTGGGGCGCGCTTCACTAGGGGGGCGTGATTACACTATTGGGGGGGGGGGGGGGGGGGGGGGGGGGGGGCGAGCGTATCGAAAAAAAGAAATTATTATTAAAAACATTCATTAAAAACATTTAATATAATTTATAGAAAGGGAAGCAAAACAAAATACATTCTGACATAATAAAAAATAAAATACACATTTACACTGATATAATACACCTATAAATAGGATTGTATTAGTACTGCACAATATATTTACCTAATAATTAACATATCAATACTAAATTAAAAACAAGTTTAATAATTTTTAGTGACCCCCCTGGGGCCTGTTTTGCAGAGCAAAGATTTTTCGAAGGATGCTTTAATATTAGAAATAGACACTTTGACTTCTTTTTCTATATTTAGTGGAGATCTATATTTTGTTTTGTAGGATGTCAAAAATCTTAGTAGTATACGAAATGCTCTTGTTTTCAGTGCAGAAAACTCATTCACCCCTGCCCAAAATTCAAAGAGTGATTTATTATTAAATTGTCTTTTGATTTCGCCACTTGCCGTGAAGTCTATGAAGATATCTTCTTCGGAAGTTGAGAGCCCTTCGGGAGTATTTTGAAATGGATGCCTAACCCACTCGTAACTTGCTATCAAGTTGTCGTCAGTAAGAAAATACTTTTTAAAAGTCTTTGTCAATATGGCTAGATGCTTTTCAGTGGTTACTAAAAAACAACTTTCACATGTTGTTCTTCAGCCTTGTATGTTTTAACACATTCACCCACATTTGCAAACATTTCTAGGTTTTTTGTTTTACATTTTTGCTCCACAATTCCAGTTTTCTATAAACAATTAATCTTATCACTTGTATCGAATATATGTGTATTTGTTCCTGGGAGTTGAAGATTTAAGATATTTAGTTTCTCGAATATATCGACCAAGTAGCTCAATTTCATCACAAATAAACTATCTCGAAATTTCTCGGCTTCCGGTCGGTTTTCCTCTTCTAGAAAAATGGCGATTTCATTTCTTAATT
Organism: Pachyrhynchus sulphureomaculatus; assembly: GCA_019049505.1. NCBI lineage: Eukaryota > Metazoa > Arthropoda > Insecta > Coleoptera > Curculionidae > Pachyrhynchus > Pachyrhynchus sulphureomaculatus. The sequence goes on along the minus strand of CM032447.1, from coordinate 212,390,577 downwards.
CATAAACACGTTGCAAACATTTCCCACGTGATAACCATCTTGCCGTGCAATAAAACAGTAACGCTGAATGTTCGGCACCCATGTCTAGGGGTAGATTTTAGGGGTCTCATTTTAATATAATTTTTACTACGGTTACAACTGTAGTGTGCACAATTTTCAGAGCAGGACTCATTTCTTCGGAAGCCAGAGCTTCTCTGTGGATCATACAATGTGTCCAACCACACACAGTGGAGATTTTTGTTTCACAAGTGCTTGTACACTTTGAAATCTTCCAGACATTCAATGAGCACCATCGGTACATATTCCGACGTAATTTTTCCACTTCATATTTGCCTCATTTACAAAATCATTTAAGATAGCAAATAATGCGAGTGATGTTGCTTTGAGTTCTATTGGTTTGCAGAAAAATAGTTCTTCTACTGCTGACATACCATCACAAAATCGAACATAGGCAATGAAATGAGCATCTTTATTGCTATCTGTAGCCTAGTCAAGCTGAATTGAAAATAATTTGTCACGCAACTTCCCGAAAACCTGATGCTGTACATCTTCAGCTATGTCATTCACAGACAAAGTTTTTTTAAAAAGTTATTTCTGCTTTACATATGATTTTAATTTTAATTCGAAGAATTCTCGGAGTTTGTTAAAGTACTGACTATGAACCGTTTCCAAATGTCGTTTAAGTTTATTTGGTTTCATGCTGTCTGCTGCCAAGATTTTTGAGCAAATAACACACAGGGGCCTTCTGCTTCATTTACTTCAATACTGGCAAACCCTAAATTTAAGTATTCTTGATAATATATATAAGGCGATCTTTCCCCTATTCATCCCCTAATAATGACCACTGGGGGTGGAGGATAGTTTGGAGGTTGTTGTCTATGAACCCAAAAAATTAGAGTTCCAAGTTATCTTCGATTAATAAGAGTTTTTAAGAAGTCGTATTCGCCAAAGTGCAAGTAAATCGTAATTAGCTGATTTTTTCCCTTTTTCATCCCCTGATAATGACCACTGGGGGTGGAAGGTAGTTTGGAGGTTGTTTCCTATTGGCCCAAAAGTTAGAATTCCATGTTATCTTCGATTAATAAAAGTTTTGAACAAGTCGTAATTGCCAAAGTCCAAGTTTTTTTTTATGGATCTAGCACACGTGCTACAGGGAAGTCCCTAAAGCGCTCCAGGAGCGGCATGTGTGCGGAAAAAGCGATTCACGTTGTTCTTGAATCGCTGTAAATTGTACTCGGTGGGAAACACAGCCCTGGGCAAATTATTCTTCATATAAAAGACTGCTTGAAAAACGTTGTACGCGGAGTAACAAGCTGAACTTCATACGGATGTGAAGTATTAGCGCGACGTGTATTTCTAACATGCACCGCTTTGGGAAGAATTAGGCGGGCTACATCCTTCGAACACTTTCCATGAAAATACTTGTAGAACAGACTCAAGTCGTCAACCGTTCTTCGATGTGCCAGCGAATCAAGGCCGCCGGTGAGTTCCGGGTCTCCAATCAAACGAACAGCTCTTCTCTGAACAGAATCCAACAAATGCAGTGTGTGTTTGGGAGCGGAGCCCAAACAAGGGAGCAGTATTCCATAGTTGATCGAATTTAAGCTTTGTAGAGAATTAACAGTTGTTGTGGAGTGAAAAGCTTTCTGCTTCGAAATAATATTCCCAACTTTTCAGAAGCTCTCCTTGCTACACATGTTCATGTCAGAACATATTTGTTCCCAAATTAATGCCAACAAATTGAGTGACGGTGCTAGGGGAATGGAGTGCCCCGACATGAGTATGTCGGGTTCAGCAACGTTAACTTTTTTAGAAAAGACTGCCGCCTGGGTTTTTGTAGAGTTAAATCCCACTTGGTTACTGTCACCCCAAGATAGAATTTCTTCCAGGCCTTTGTTAAGTCCAATGACCTCCTGCTGTCTGCGGATATTCGCCTTAGTAGCCGATGACCGAGCATTCAAAGCGAATGAAGAGATAAGCGTACTGTCATCTGCAAAGCTGTAGATTGGATTCCCGGTCTTTTTAAATAGTAAGTAAGTAAATAGTAATTAGTCGCTATTTTCCTTTTTCATCCCCTAATAATGGCCACTGGGGGTGGAGAGTAGTTTCACGGTTGTTATATATTGATCCAGTAGTTAGCATTTGATAATCTCTTCGAATTTAATAGTTTCAAACAAATCACAAGCGGTAAAATCGACGTATAATGGTGCCCTTTACTATTGGCTACTACCTGCACCTTTATCAAAAATATGAGGTAAAAACTGGAGACATCTTAAAGTTATAAAGGATTTGGAGGTTGCACCCATGGAGACTTTTGATCGGGATGGCGAGTACTACAAAATAAAAAAAAATAGCAAATTTATCGGACGCCGAATTTACATTTAAAATGTGCGAGATCCTTTAGTACTTACTTTGAATCTATTTATAAAAGTAGTGGGTAAATCACTTTGCCGATTTTTTAGTTCTTTTGCATGCCCGTCTTTAGCTTATTATATATTTTTTAAAATTTGTCCTTGTTAAAATAGATTGGGACTACGAGGCTGGTTTGAAAAGTCCGTGCAAAGTCCGAGAGATGGCACCACCGGCGCGTATCGAGGTCATGTTTAGTTAGTAGCATCTCTTGAATGAACGCACACCAAGTTTCAGCCATATTGGTCTATTTCTTTGTGTTTAGCATTCGTGTGAATCAAGGAAGTCGAGTGATTTTCAAGAAATGGACGAAAAAGAATTTCGTGTGGTGATTAAACATTACTTTATGAAAGGCAAAACGCCTCAGGAGACTAAAGAGAAGCTTGATAAACATTATGGTGACTCTGCACCTTCGATTAGAACAGTTTATAAGTGGTTTCAAAATTTTCGGACTGGCCATATGGGCACAAGTGACGCTGAACGTTCTGGACGGCCTGTGGACGTTACGACTCCAGAAATCATTGATCAAATCCATGATATAGTGATGGATGACAGAAGAGTTAAGGTGCGTGAGATTGCTAGTGCTGTGAGCATCTCGACTGAATGGGTACATAATATTTTGCATAAACATTTGGACATAAGAACGCTATCCGCAAGATGGGTGCCGCGATTGCTCACGCTTGACCAAAAACGGAATCGTATGAAGTGTTGCAAGGATGGTTTGCAGCTATTCCAGAAGAATCCGGAGGACTTTAAGCGTCGTTTTCGTCACTGTGGATGAAACATGGATACATTACTATACTCCTGAGACCAAACAACAATCTAAATAATGGGTTACCAAGGGGGAATCTGCACCAAAAAAGGCGAAGACCGTTCCTTCGGCCGGAAAGGTTATGGCGACTGTCTTTTGGGATTCGCAAGGGATAATCCTCATCGACTATCTGGAAAAGGGTAAAACTATTACAGGTAAATATTATTCATCGTTATTGGACCGTTTGAAAACCGAGCTGCAAGAAAAACGCCCGCGATTGGCCCACAAGAAAGTCCTTTTCTATCACGACAACGCACCAGCACACACCAGTCAGCAGTAGGATTCTAAACTCGTTTCACATCCCCCCTATTCTCCAGACTTGGCTCCCTCGGACTACTATTTGTTCCCCAATTTGAAGAAATGGCTGGCGGGACAAAGATTTTATTCAAAGGAGGAGGTGATTGCAGACACTAATGGATATTTTGCAGACTTGGACAAATCCTATTATTCGGAAGGGATCAACAAACTAGAACATCGTTGGACGAAGTGTATAAGCCTAAAAGGAGACTATGTTGAAAAATAAAAAAAGGTTTACCCCAAACACATAAGTAGTTTTTATTTTTGCACGGACTTTTCAAACGAGCCTCGTATTAACCAAGAAATACAAGGACAAAAATCTCATTTTTTTTGAAATTTTGATAAATTTTATTGTTAGTTACTTTAGCGAATTTAAATAAGAACAGCAAATATAGATAAAATTGAACAAAAAGTAATAATATTCTTTAATGAAGCCGCTAAATAGGTTTCTAGCAAATTTATCTTTTTAATTGTTCTTATTTCGAAATTCTCCTTCTAATTTCCTCTCCTTCTGAAAAAGTTTATGTTCTCCAGTAATTTAAAGCGAGTAGACATTATGACTTAAAGTACTTAACATCGTAAATCAAGTGTACTAATTATTGTAAACGACCGAGCGTAGGAGCCAAATTTTTCAGTGGGAGAACTTTATAAACCTAGTATGGTGATTTATGTAGCACTTGTTTAGTTGGTGCATCGTCCATGCCGTGACAAAGGGACTTTAATTTTAAAACTGTCTTAGTTGCTGAGGTGTAACCATTAATATAAATTACTCGTTGTTGCCTGCAAATTCTATTTCCCAAGGAAATATTTTTGTTTTGTTAGTTATTGGAACTACTAGGCCTTGAAGATTCTTATGTTTAAAATAGAGTAAATTTAATTTGTGCACGGAAAGAAAATTAGTAGACAAGTTGCTGCAATTATCGCTGCTTTTGCTACAATTCGTAAAGCATATAGTGACAAACCAAATTAGAAAAAAAGTACACTAAATTGTATCACTATTGTTCCTTAAGGATCTATTCTTGACCCATTAATATTTATCGGATACACTTTTAATTTTTATCTCCCTACTAGCAGGGCCCGCGGCTCCGCTCGCGTGGACTTGATTCGTAATAAAGTATCTCCCATTATTTCCCCTTATCTCCCATATATTTCTCCTTATCTCCCATTATCTCTACATAAGTTCCATTATCTAGGCTTAGCTCTGCTCATCTCCCATTATTTCTCCCTATCTCCCATTATTTCTCCTTATCGCCCATTATCTCATCTTATTTCCCATTATCTAGGCTTATCTCGACTTATCTCGCAATATTTCTCCTTATCTCCATTATTTCTTCTTATCTCCCATTATCTCACCATAACTCCCATTATCTAGACTTATCTCTGCTTATCTCCCATTATTTCTCCTTATTTTTTCCATTATTTATACTTTCTCCCATTTTCTCACCTTATCTCCCATTATCAAGGCTTATTTCAACTTATCTCCCATTATTTCTCCTTATCTCCCATTATCTCACCTTATCTCCCATTATCTCATCTTATTTCCCATTATCTAGGCTTATCTCGACTTATCTCGCAATATTTCTCCTTATCTCCCATTATTTCTTCTTATCTCCCATTATCTCACCATAACTCCCATTATCTAGACTTATCTCTGCTTATCTCCCATTATTTCTCCTTATTTTCCATTATTTATACTTATCTCCCATTTTCTCACCTTATCTCCCATTATCGAGGCTTATTTCAACTTATCTCCCATTATTTCTCCTTACCTCCCATTATCTCACCTTATCTCCCATTATCTAGGCTTATATCGAATTATATGGCACATATGTATAAATTTATAAAAACACGTAAATCGGATAAGTGGTTCTCGAGTGATCAGCGCACTAACGGACAGACAGACAGACAGAGAGACGTTGGATTTTATATAGATTATATTCTTTGCTACATGTTATTGTTCCATATTTAATGCTTTAGGCAGTGTATTGCAAGAGAACGTGCTAGCGGCAAACTTTGTCCGACTTGATTCACTATTATCGTCACTGCTTATTCCTTATGTCACCTAACGTAATAAAATATATCCTATACCCTGGCTAGAGAACATACCTATGTTTAAAAAAAAAGCACGTAAATCGGATAAGTGGTTCTCCAGTGATAAGCGCACTAACGGATAGACAGAGAGACGTTGCATTTTATATATATTATAGATATTCTTTGTTCCATGATATTGTTCCATATTTAATGGTTTAGCATGTTTTTAAAAAAAAGCACGTAAATCGGATAAGTGGTTCTCCAGTAATAAGCGCACAAACGGACGGACAGACAGAGAGATGTTGCATTTTATATATATTATAGATATCCTTTGCTACATGATATTGTTCCATATTTAGTGGTTTAGGCAGTGTATTGCAAGAGAACGCGCTAGCTTCAAACTTTTTTCCGATTTGATTTACTATTATCGTCACTGCTTATTCCTCATGTTACCTAACGTAATAAAATATAGTCTGTAACCTGGCTAGAGAACATATGTACGTTTAAAAAAAAAAGCAGGTAAATCGGTTAAGTGGTTTTCCAGTGATAAGCGCACTAACGGACGGACAGACAGACAGACGGACAGAGAGACGTTGCATTTTATATATGTTATAGATATAGATTATTGTTAATATATAACCTGGCCAAAGAATATATATATGAATTTAAAAAAAGACACGTAAATTGGATAAGTGGTTCTCGCGTGATAAAAGCACTAATGGACAGACAGACGAGAGACATTGCATTTTATATATATTATAGATTATAGATATTCTCTGCTACATAATATTGTTTCATATTTAATGGTGTAGACTGTGTATTGCAAGAGAACGCGCTAGCGGCAAACCTTTTTCCGACTTCATTCTCTATTATCGTCACTGCTCATTCCTTATACTACCTATCGTAATAAAAAATAGCCTATAACCTGGCCGGAGAACGCATGTATGTTTTAAAAAAAAAAGTTAGAAAATCGGATAAGTGGTTCTTCAGTGATAAGCGCACTAACGGATAGACAGACAGAGATACGTTGCATTTTGTATATTATAGATGTAAAAAACTATATATCTATAACCTAGTCAGAGAACATATGTATGAATTTAAAAAATCACGTAAATCGGATAAGTGGTTCTCGAGGGATAAGCGCACTAACAGACAGACAGAGAGACGTTGCATTTTATATATATTATAGATATAGATTATTATTATTATTATTATATAACCTGGCCAAAGAATATATGTATGAATTTAAAAAAAGACACGTAAATCAGATAAGTGGTTCTCGCGTGATAATCGCACTAATGGACAGACAAACAGACAGAGAGACATTGCATTTTATATATATTATAGATTATAGATATTCTCTGCTACATAATATTGTTCCATATTTATTGGTTTAGGCTGTGTATTGCAAGGGAATGCGCTAGCGGCAAATTTTTTTCCTACTTCACTCACTATTTTACGTCACTGCTCATTCCTTATGCTACCTATCGTAATAAAATATAACCTATAACCTGGCCAGAGAACATATGTATGTTTTAAAAAAAAAAGTACGTAAATCGGATAAGTGGTTCTCCAGGGATAAGCGCACTAACGGACAGATAGCCAGACAGAGAGACGTTGCATTTTATATATATTATAGATGAGACATCTTTTAGCACTCATTAACGACCCAAATTTACTATCCAGTCAACTATAATGATTTGGAAAATTCTGTATCTTTGATCAGTGAGGCTTTGCTTTCGAAAACTACAAATAACTGTGGCTTAAAAATAAATAAAACAAAAATCAGTTTACTTTTAGTCGATTTTAAAATATCAATCAAATGTAAAAAGTTATCCTTACCTTAAAATTGCTGTCATTTTAAAATGCCAGCAATATCTTTTGGAAAATTCATTTTGTAATTTCTGATCAATTTTGGTTTAGTTGTAGGTAATGGTGCTTCCGTCTCTCTAAATCGCAGGCACCTAATAGAAATTCTTTTTAGGTAATCCTGTAGATATGTATATATATATATATATATATATATATATATATATATATATATATATATATATATATATATCTGACACATGTGCTTTTCAGAAATTCATTTACCGCTAATATAAATAACATGCATTGGAAATTGGGTTCACATGACTTAGCCACTGTTTATAGGTCTAAAGAAACCATTACAGTAAAAACCATTAGTTGTGTAGCATCCATAGTCAAATTATGTTGTTCGTGTTTATTTGCCGTGTTTTCATAAATTTTTGCTCAATTCATATGTATGTTTTGTGATCCCTCTTCTAATGAAGTCTACTCTGGTTGGTAGATTTTTTTTGACTTTTGTATGTATGTGATGGGCTTACTAAAGGTACTCCTTTTGATTTTAGTTTTACACTCCTGATGAACCTGAAAAATATCATATATATATATATATATATATATATATATATATATATATATATATATATATATATATATATATATAATATATATAAAATGCAACGTCTCTCTGTCTGTCTGTCTGTCCTTTAGTGCGCCTATCACTGAAAAACCACTTATCCGATTTACGTACTTTTTTTTTTAAAAACATACATATGTTCTCTGGCCAGGTTATAGGCTATATTTTATTACGATAGGTAGCATAAGGAATGAGCAGTGACGTAAAATAGTGAATGATGTCGGAAATAAGTTTGCCGCTAGCGCGTGCCTTTGCAATACACAGCCTAAACCATTAAATATGGAACAATATTATGTAGCAAAGAATATCTGTAATGTATAATCTATAATATATATAAAATGAAATGTCTCTCTGTCTGTCTGTCTGCCCATTAGTGCGTTTATCACGCGGGAACCACTTATCCGATTTACCTGTCTTTTTTTAAATTCATGCATATATTCTTTGGCCAGGTTATATAATAATAATAATAATAATCTGTATCTATAATATATATAAAATGCAATGTTTGTCTGTCTGTCTGTCTGTCCGTTAATGCGCTTATCCCTCGAGAACCACTTATCCGATTTACGTGATTTTTTAAATACATACATATGTTCTCTGACCAGGTTATAGGTATATATTTTATTACATCTATAATATATATAAAATGCAACGTATTCTGTCTGTCTGTCTGTCCGTTAGTGCGCTTATCACTGAAGAACCACTTATCCGATTTTCGTACTTTTTTTTTTAAAAACATACATATGTTCTCCGGCCAGGTTATAGGCTATATTTTATTACGATAGGTAGCATAAGGAATGAGCAGTGACAATAATAGTAAATGAAGTCGGACAAAGTTTGCCGCTAGCGCGTTCTCTTGCAATACACAGTCCAAACCATTAAATATGGAACAATATTATGTAGCAGAGAATATCCATAATATATATAAAATGCAATGTCTCTCTGTCCGTCTGTCGGTCTGTCTGTCCGTCCGTTAGTATGCTTATCACTGGAGAACTACTTATCCGATTTACGTGCTTTTTTTTAACCATACGTATGTTCTCTGGCCAGGTTATAGGATATATTTTATTAGGTGACATAAGGAATAAGCAGTGACGATAATAGTGAATTAAGTCGGAGCTAGCGCGTTCTCTTGCAATACACTCCCTAAAGCATTAAATATGGAACAATATCATGTAACAAAGAATACAATATATATAAAATGCAACGTCTCTCTGTCTGTCTGTCTGTCCGTTAGTGCGCTTATCACTCGAGAACCACTTATCCGATTTACGTGTTTTTATAAATTTATACATATGTTCTATATAATTCGATATAAGCCTAGATAATGGGAGATAAGGTGAGATAATGGGAGATAAGGAGAAATAATGGGAGATAAGTCTAGATAAGCCTCGATAATGGGAGATAAGGTGAGATAATGGGAGATAAGTATAAATAATGGGAGATAAGGAGAGATAATAGGAGATAAGCAGAGATAAGTCTAGATAATGGGAGTTATGGTGAGATAATGGGAGATAAGGAGAAATAATGGGAGATAAGTCGAGATAAGCCTAGATAATGGGAAATAAGGCCCGATAATGGGAGATAATGAGAAATAATGGGAGATGAGCAGAGATAAGCCTAGATAATGGAAATTATGTAGAGATAATGGGAAATAAGGAGACATATTGGGAGATAAGGAGAAATAATATATATATATATATATATATATATATATATATATATATATATATATATATATATATATATATATATATGTATGTATATATGTATGTATATATATATATATATATATATATATATATATATATATATATATATATATATATATATATATGTATATATATATATATATATATATATATATATATATATATATATATATATATATATATATATATATATGTATATATGTATATATGTATATATATATATATATATATATATATATATATATATATATATATATATATAATATATATATATTATAATTATAATAATAATAATAATAATAAACCTGCCAAAAGTGTTGTGTTGGCGACTAAGCCGACACCCACCAAGGCGGGAAAATCACAGCAGCGCATGAGTTGCACCACAGGAATCAACGAACACGCCATGCGTTGCTGTAATGAAAACACAAAACCTGACAAAGAAATCACTGAGAAGAGAATCACTCGCCGCTTGGGACCCACCAACATCAATCCCAAGCGCAACCGACGTAGATACGGGACAAACACAACCACCAAAGCCAGGCCAGGGCCCGTATGTATTGCAAGGACAACATGCAACTACCAAGGCTGGAAAACCAAGACAGCGGTTAAAGTGGACGGATGAGATGAATAGGACGGTGATGCGCTGTTACTACACCGCCACCAAACTCGAAACAATAACATCGGGCTACAGACAGCAACTGCACAGACTTTTCTTGACCGAATATCCACATCTGCAATTACTTGTTTCAGAACAGAGAGTAGTAGACCAAAAAAGAGTTATTACCAAGAACAATCGTCTCACACCTCTCGAATTGCAAACCATCAAGGACACAGTGGCTGTTGAACTGAACACAGACCAACCAAACAATAGAAACAATAAAGCAGATTCCGAACCAGCCTCACACACACACAACCACCCAGTCGAACACAACAATACCCACCACCCAGGAGGAGCATAACGCAAAATAATATTGCGAGTACCGCGCAACACCATATCACAGACAACAACATGAATCACTCGCCACCCTCAACGACATCCACACAACATCACCCCGAATCACCTCTCATACAAACACTTAAAGCAAAAATGGAGTCACATCTAGCTCGATGGTCAGGCACCGACCCCACAACAAGAAATCCCATCCCTCGTTTAATCTTCAGACAGAGCACGCAACCAATCCTCAACACACTAAACAAGCACATAATACCTCAGTATATAACAGACTCAAGCACAATCGAAGACATTCACACAATAATATACGCAGCAGCAATCACCACTCTAACACAAAAATAATCAAAAACTCCCTCAACGACAAGGAAACCTCAACAGGACAAAACCAAAATTCAAATGGCAAATAAGAATAGAAAACAAAATCAACAACATCAGGAGAGATCTAGGACATCTTACCCAGTTTATAAGCGGGAACGCGTCCAAACGTGTCACACAGGGGGCAAACAAGATCAAATCTAAGTCTCCCAACAGAACACTGCCAGAAATCCTCGATACCTTGAAACAAAAACTATCTGTATATGCCGCAAGACTCCGTAGATACAAAGAATCAAATGAGAGGAAAGACACCAACAACCTCTTCCGAAGAAGCGAAAAAACAGTTCTACCGGAAAACTATGTACAACAAACAGATAGCAGTGACTGAACCACCAAACAAACAAGAACTCACAGATTATTGGAAAAGTATCTGGTCAGAACCCAAACAACACAATAATAACACCCCCTGGATCAAAGCCGAAGAAGACAAACATAAACATGTGACAGAACAAGAAAATACCACATTTAATACACAAGAAATTACAGAAACTATCAAACACACACACAACTGGAAATGTCCTGGAATAGACAATATACAAAACTTCTGGTACAAACAGTTTACCACCACACACGAAGCACTCACACACCAAATCAACAAAGCCATTCTACAACCACACACATTTCCCACTTTCCTCACACAAGGAATAACATACGTTAAAAACCCAAAAGCTCAGACACCACAAACCCGTCAAACTACCGACCTATCACCTGTCTTCCAACCCTATACAAGATCATCACAGCCACAATATCGAAGAAAATAGAACAACACCTAACAGACAACAATATCCTCACAGAAGAGCAGAAGGGATGCAGGAAAAATAGTCGAGGATGCAAAGAGCAGCTGATTATAGATAGCGTGATTATGGGACAAACCAGAAAAGAACACAGAAACCTTCACATCGGTTACATAGACTATAAAAAAGCCTTCGACTCCATACCCCATAGCTGGTTAATCAGGGCCCTAGAAATCTATAAAATCAACCAACACCTCAGGCAGTTTCTCGCGCAAATTATGAAAACATGGAAAACCAAAATACGCCTAGAAACACAAACCGAACGGATCCAAACAGAAGAGCTGTACATCAGACGGGGTATATTTCAGGGAGACTCGCTCAGTGCTCTATGGTTTTGCCTCTGTCTCAATCCACTCTCAAATATACTAAACAGAACAGAGCATGGCTTCAATATCAGACACCAAAAAGAGAATCAACATAAAATAAACCACCTCCTATATATGGACGACATAAAACTCTACGCTGCCACACAAACACAGCTGAAAGAACTCCTCAAAATCACAGAAATATTCACCTTAGATGTCAATATGGAATTTGGTATAAGTAAATGCAATGTGCTCCACATCAACAAAGGCCAATGGAAGCACCACCATGAGACAGAAACCATCAACAATGAAACGCTCGATAACATGTTCGATAAAGAAACATACAAATATCTAGGCTTCCAACAAAGCACCAAACTCAACCACACTCACATCAAAACAGAGCTCAGAACCGAATTCAAAAACAGACTGACGAAACTTTTGCAAACAAAACTCAACTCTAAGAATCTCACTAAAGCCATCAACACGTTCGCTATACCTATACTCACATATTCATTTGGTATCATCAAATGGTCACAAACAGACATAGAAAATATTCACATCCTTATACGATCTCAATTCACCAAATACAGGAAATTACACCCCAACGCATGCAAAGAAAGACTTACCATCGAGAGGAAGGCAGGAGGAAGAGGAATTATAGACATCAGATCATTACACACTAAACAAATACAAACACTTAGGAAATTCTTTCACAGCAAGCAAACCAGCCTCCACACAGCGACAGTGAAAGCAGACAAAAACTACACACCTCTCGACTTAGCCCGGGCAGACCACTCAGCAGACACACACAGTCACACCCAATTACAACAGGAAAAGATGAAAACGTGGTCAGAGAAAACACTCCACGGAAAACACAGATACCACATAGAACAAGACCACGTAAATAAAAAACAATCATACACCTGGTTACGGGATGGGCAGCTATTCCCTGAGACTGAAGGCTTCTTACTTGCCATCCAGGATAAAGTCATAATAACCAGAAACTACCAAAAGCATATCATCAAAGACCCGACTATTGCAGAGGACAGATGTAGGAAATGCCATCAGCAGAAAGAAACGATCGAACACATAACGAGCGGATGTAAAATATTGGCCGGAACGGAGTACACAGCCAGGCATGATTCAGCTGCCAAAGTGGTTCACCAAGCACTAGCCACAACATACAGACTCATAGGAAACACAGATCCCTACTACAAATACACGCCAACATCCATACTTGAAAATGAAGATTACAAGCTCTACTGGGATATCGGTATCCATACAGATAAAACAGTCTCCGCCAATAGACCCGATATTACTTTTCAGTGCAAAAAAGGAAAAGTCACCTATCTGATTGACATAGCTGTCCCCAACGACACAAACATCCAAGCGAAATACACAGAAAAAATTTCCAAATACACAGACCTTGCAACGGAAATAAAAAGGCTATGGAGACAGGAAAAAGTCATCATTGTCCCCCTCATTATATCAGCCACAGGCCTTACACCAATAACATTCACACCACATTTAGTGCAATTGGGACTCAACACGGACATACACAGAAACATTCAGAAGTCAGTGATTTTGAAAACATGTAACATTGTCAGGTCATTCCTTAATACGGAATGGTAATAGCGTTTGTGCTGACTTGGTTTTGGCCCGTCAGCCAAACATGGAACCACATTGATCAAATGTGAGAAAGAAGAACTTTTTGTAATAAATAATAATAATAATAATAACAGCAAATAAACCAGCCTCCACTCAGCAACAGTCAAAGCAGCCCGGAAACAGAAGGCTTCTTACTTGCCATTCAGGATAAAGTCATATTAACCAGAAACTACCAAAAGCATATCATTGAAGACCCAGCTATTACAGAAGACAGATGCAGGAAATGCCACCAGCAGAAAGAAACGATCGAACACATAACAAGCGGATGTAAAATATTAGCCGGAACGGAATGCACAGCCAGACATGACTCAGCGGCAAAAGTAGTTCACCAAGCACTAGCCACAACATACAAGCTCATAGAAAACACAGATCCCTACTACAAATACACACCAACATCCGTACTTGAAAATAAAGATTACAAACTCTACTGGGACATTAGTATCCATACAGACAAAACAGTCTCCGCCAATAGACCCGACGTAACTCTTCAGTGCAAAAAAGAAAAAGTAACCTATCTAATTGACATATCTGTCCCCAACGACACAAACATCCAAACGAAATACACAGAAAAAATTTCCAAATACAAAGACCTTTCAACGGAAATAAAAAGGCTATGGAAACAAGAAAAAGTCATCATTGTCCCCCTCATTATATCAGCCACAGGACTTACACCAATAACATTCACACCACACTTAGTACAATTAGGACTTAACACAAACATACATAAAAACATTCAGAAGTCAGTGATTTTGAAAACATGTAACATTATCAGGTCATTCCTTAATACACAATGGTAATGCGCTTGTGATGACTTGGTTTGGGCCCGTCAGCCAAACATGGAACCACATTGACCAAATGTGAGAAAGAAAAACAAAAATAATAATAAATAATAATAATAATCATTTATTAGTTCCAAGAAAAACAATTGTTATAAAGACAAAACGGTATGGAACATTGTACAAAGAACAAAAAGATAAAAGGACATTCACAAAACACATACATATGTTTATGACAAAAACAAAAGGGTCAGAAGACATCATTAAAGACAGTCAACGAAAGATGAAAAGCATCCTTAACAAGTAGCAATAAAATTAACATTTTTATTCATAAGTTAAGTCTGTCTGAATCACTAAAGGAACTGCCTATAGTATAATAAGCTTTTGATAATAAAAACTTCCGTATCTTTGTTTTGGCTCTTACTTGCGGTAATTTTCGAACGTTCTCTGGAAAACTATTAATTAACGGAAGAATATTGTACACCTCTTTGGATATAACTAAAATTACACTTCTTAATTACAAGTTCTGTTTTATATCTAGTTTCATAATTATGTCTGTTTTGCGCTTTTTCAAAGAGATCCTTGTTAATACGAACAAACATAAAGCAGTCCAATATATACATACTAGTTAAAGTTAAAAGGGATTTACTAACAAAGACATTCCTACAGCTTTCACGATAATGCATCTTAAAAGTAGCTCTGATACATTTTTTTGTAAATTAAAAATTTTGTCTACTTGGGGAGAATTTCCCCAAAAAATCAAACCATACCTGAACCTGGACTGCACGTAAGCATAATAGGCCGTCAAGGCAGCATCAACGCCCTCATTATTTGATAAGTTTCTCAGTGCATAACATTATTTAGAGAGACCAGCCGCGACATTCTCTACATGCTGTCTCCAATCAAGTTTAGCATCAATATTGACGCCCAGCAGAGACAGATGCTGAGATGTGTGAATGTCTAACGTGAGAAAATGATCAACCCTTCTGCCAAAAACCAGACACTGTCTTTTTGAAACATTTAGTAGAAGGTCATGGGTTGTAAAATAACGATCTAGAATTTCACAGGCTCTCCCCACATCAGCGACTAGCTCCTGTGGAGTGTCACCACTAAAGATCAGGGTTGTGTCGTCCACATATAGAACTGTAAACTTTCCTGTAATGTTAGGCAATTCGTTTGTATAAAGTATATAAAGCAGCGGGCCTAAAATAGACATATATATATATATATATATATATATATATATATATATATATATATATATATATATATATATATATATATATTATATATATATATATATATATATATATATATATATATATATATATATATATATATATATATATATATATATATATATTTATATATATATATATATATATATATATATATATATATATATATATATATATATATATATATATATATATATATATATATATATATATATATATATATATATATATATATATAATCCTAAGTGTAACTACTGGGAAACGCCCTTATAAGGAGAAGAGATGAGCAATCAAAGATCTAAAGGCTCTAGTATCTGCTTTTTATTTTTATTATCGAGCTTTCGCTGCCTAATGGTAGCTTCTTCTGGATTCTAAAAATGCAAACCAGGTACAGAAAATAAACCAAAACGTTCGTTTTTTAAAATGTGATTAAATGAATTGTACGACTGTATGTGAAAATTACTTACAAAAATGTCAGCAGTTAGTTCATCTCTGGTGAAGACAATGAAATTTGCATTTTTGTTGGCCAGGTAGTATGAATGATTACACAAACATGATTAAAAGACATTTAGAGAGTTACACAAATATTAAAAATAAAACTTTGTCAATAAACATTAGTTAAAAAAACACTGTTTGAAGACCGAAATACAACTGCAAGAAACACCATGATGTTGAAATGGTACTCCATTTTAAAATTTTTGGCGTCGAGTTTAGTAACTATTTAGTGATATTTAAGTCCGAACCGGATATTGTTGGTAGTCTATGTCGTCATCAGGTCGACAAAAAACCATAAAAAGCATTGAAGTTAGGGATGTGGTAATTTTTTTAGGTGGATGCTAATTTTAGATAAATTATTAATTATTAATGATATCTATTTTTTAGTTTTAATTTTTATAAAAAAGGGAGGGACTTAAATTTGATGAATGTTACTCTTCGAGGAGTTATTTATTATTAATTATACTAATTCTTTAATTTTATAATCAAGAGATTCATAGACTAATTTAAAAATTTGAAAGAGAAAATTAATACTGGACATTATTTATTATTTGTCATATTTAATTTTTTAATTATTTAATTTTAATAAGAAGACATAGAAAAGTAACTGATAATAAATAGCAAAAAATGACAGAAAGAGAAAAAAAGAAACGTCAACTTTACTAGAAAACTAATTTTTTCATAAATATCGTTCTTTTTTATTGGTTTGGTATAGTTTTGTGTTAGTAAATAAGTATACATGGAGCTCAATCCTTCTATGTCTTTTTTGTGATTGAGATTATTTTTACAGGTTTTTATGTAACACATTTCTAAGAAACTTCTTCTGAAATAATTAGTCTCAACATCCAGAATGAAGCTGTTGTTATATTGTACTCTGTGATCTGTATTATTTACGTGTAAGCTAAAGCTAGTTGCGTTAGGTTTGTGTTTACTATCACGTTTGTGTAGCGCTAATCTTTTAGAGAGCTGTTGTGAAGTTTGTCCAACGTAGACCAAACCACATTGACAGGGAATGCCATAGATTATATTAGATCTTTGTAAAGTATCGGTTTTATCTTTCTTATTATATATATATATATATATATATATATATATATATATATATATATATATATATATATATATATATATATATGTATGTCTTATTTTTTTTGATCCTATTATTCTCGAAAGAATTTGGTTGTATTAGGTAGTGGCTGCTTCTATTGTTTTTCTCCAGTCTTCTCGGCCCTGGGCGGCATCCATAGACTCATGGAAACCAATTCCTATGATTGCTCTTGGATTTTTCCTACTACTTTTCCCGAGATGACTAGCTTTTCCATTACATCAGTTTTCCTGGTTATATGCCTGAAGTATTTTAGGTACATTCTGTTTATTTGAGCTAACAGTCTGTTCTTTATGTTTAGCTGGTTCAGTATCGTTTGCACGCTTATCTGTCCATGGTATGCTTAACATTCGCCAGTAAACTCAAAGTTCGATAGCTGGCAATAAGAAATATCAAACTAGATATCAGTATCAACTTGATATTTTGTGAGATTATACAACTTCTCCATATTTTGGTCATTTTTACTACAGAAATTCTTGTCATGTCTGATTTCGATTTCACATGTTTTAGCCTGAGTAATTAAAATTTTCTATGTCCTCAAAACCAACTCCTATTTGTTCATATAATCTTGTTTTCGACCTGTTATCATTACCTTTATTTTATTTGTGTTAAGCGTTAGTCGAGGTACATAGCAAACCTAACAGTTTTTATTGGATTATTCACTGTTGGGAAATGAACGTGTGTGTGCTGGAAAGAAGCTCGATGTTTAGGTACCACATGATTTGACGCTAAAAAATTTCCATGTGCGAACCTCTACAGAAACAAGATCGAGACATTTCTGAAGCGGTTGATCATGGCTATGCCACAAAGGATGGCAAAGCCCGGATTGATGTCAAAAAAGATGATGCTGTGTGGTGGAATTGGAAGCGACTCGTGCATCATGAGGTGCTCGGCAAAAATTGAGAGAGCTATATATAAAAAGCATTTGTCTCATTTTTGACTTTAAAAGGCGTTTACTTTTTCGACAACCTAATTGTTTAAATTTTTCAAACACCAAGTTAAAGGTATAGACCATAGGTTCCCAGCGAGAGCGGTATCGTCCCCCCAGCTGGCGCAGGAGCCTCTTGTAGAGGCAGGGCAAGGAGGGCTGCCGTGGCGTACCTATCTACTTAGGAAATTAATATAATAAAATACTTTTAAAATACCTACTTTTTTCATGAATAAATATTTTCTAGCTATCTAAAATTTTTATCTTATTGTTATCGCGTAAATAAGCAATAAAAAATTTAAATTAGCATTATGTATACGTATACCTAATTCAGTTTCGTACTGCCGGTGACAAGTCTTTGCAAGTTGGTAACCAAAGACCCGATTCACACAATCAAGCATGTTGCGACAAAAATATTGGAGCTTGTAATGACTTGTTCACAGAGCAAGTGCACCGACATCGCAAACAAGCAAAGGCATACAAGTTGATGTGTGCACGAAATCAAATCTATAAAAGGCTGATAGCTGTAGAAATGTCTTATTATTTTTGTGTGCTTCGCCAATAATCCATATTCGTGAGTGAAAATAATAGAAGTCATTATAGTCATTATTTTTATAGCTGTCTATAAATCTGTTGAAAAGTTAATTTATTTAAACCGTGGCAAATTTTGTATTTCAAAACCTCTGAATCTAAGTAATCTAAGCCGGCAGTACAGTATTGAGTATTTGAAGTATGGATTTACGCACTCTCCTACAAACCAATATTTAGCTATGTGTTTAATTTGCCAAAAAGTTTTTTGGAAAAGAAATATTTAAAACAGCCAACTATATCAAACCTTTTTGCGTCGTCTTCTAAACAAGAAGATTATGAATTACGAGCCTCATAATATTTCATTGTTAATCGCAAAAGCGGAAAACCACACACAATTAGCGACGAATTAATCTGGCCGGAAGTCAAGGAGGTATTAAAAACTATTCTTCAGATATAAGAAAAATTCGGTGCAAAGAAGAATAGATGAAATGGCTAAAGACGTTGAAATATCATCATGCGATTACTTAAAGACTTGCAAATTTTATATTCTTTTTTTTTATGGGTCTAGCACACGTGCTGCAGGGAGGTCCCTAAAGCGCTACAGGAGCGGCATGTATGCGGAAAAAGCGATTCAAGTTGCACTTGAATCGCTGTAAATTGTACTCGGTGGGAAACACAGTCCTGGGCAAATTACTCCAAAGGGATGATGTTCTCCATATAAAAGACTACTTGGAAAGCGTTGTACGAGGAGTAACAAGTTGAACCTCATACGGATGTGAAGTATCAGGGCGACGTGTATTTCTAACATGCACCGCTCTGGAAGGAATTAAACGGGCCAATTCCTCCGAACACTTTTCATGGAAATATTTGTAGAACAGGCTCAAGTCGCCAACCGTTCTTCGATGTTCCAGCGAATCAAGGCCGCCGGTCAGTTCCGGGTCTCCAATCAGACGAACAGCTTTTCTTTGAATAGAATCCAACAAATGCAGTATATGTTTGGGAGCGGAGCCCCAAACATGGGAGTAGTATTTCATAGTTGGTTGAATTTGAGCTTTGTAAAGAATTAACAGTTGTTGTGGAGTGTAAAGCTTTCTGGTTTGAAATAATATTCCAACTTTTGAGAAGCTCTCCTTGCTATGCCTGCAACATGCTTATGCCAGGACATATTTGCTCCCAAATTAACGCTCAACAAATTGAGTGACGATGTTAGAGGAATGGAGTGCCCCGACATAACTATGTCGGGTTCAGTAACATTAACTTTTTTAGAAAAAACTGCCGTCTAGGTTTTTGTAGCGTTAAATTCCACTTGGTTACTGTCACCTCAAGATAGAATTTCTTCCAGGTCTTTGTTAAGATAAAAACAACTTCCCGCTGTCCGAGCGTTCAAAGTGAATGAAAAGATAGGCTGTACTGTCAAAGCTGTCGATTTTCCAGCAGATCTTTAATGTAAATGAGAAAGATAGTAGGAGATAGTATGGAGCCTTGGGGCACACCGGCGTTGATAGTGAAGGTGTTAGAAAGAAATTCGTCGACCAGCACTCGTAAAGAACGCTCACTGAGGAAACATGAGAGCCACAAACAGAACTTTTCGGATATACCATAAGAGCGTAGGTTAGTCAAGAGTCCATCGTGCCAAACACGGTCGCATGCCTTGGATATGTCAAGAGCAACCGCTCGAGATTCTTCAAAGTGTTCAATTGCGTTGTTCCAAACATATGTTCATAAGTCAGAAGATCTCCTGTTGATCTATGTTTACGAAAACCATATTGGTGGTCGCTAATAATGTTGAATTCGTCAAGATATTTTAGAAGATGTTGATTGATAGCCTTTTCCATGACTTTCGATATTATTGAAAGTAGTGCGACTGGTCGGTAATTATTTGGCAAGGTCTTCTTGCCTTTTTTAGGTATCGGCTGAACTGTGGCACACTTCCAGCAGGAAGGAAATATTTCCTTTTTGTAGGATAGGTCTACAGAAAACTGGTGTCAGTTCCCTCGCATAGTTTTTGAGAACTGTGGCAGGTATTCCGTCAGCGCCAGAAGCTTTTTTGGTGTCTAGCTTCATTAAAATACGTTTTATGATACGCTGTCTGAAGACAACATCGGGTATCCTTGACTGCACTATGGGAATAGTAGGTGGTGTTTTTCCCTGGAAATCGACAGTAGAATGTGAAGCAAAGAGTTCAGCCAACAAGTTCGCTTTTTCAACAGGTGTCGTTGCAATATAATTATCTGGCCGTGTAAGTGGTGGTATGGTAGATTTGGTGAAATTTTGGCTAACTGCCTTAGCGACTGACCAAAAGGACCTGGAATTGTTGGGACAAGCGAGAAGTTTGTTTCTAATTTGCCGATTGTGTGCCTCCTTGGTTTCGTTGATAATTTCTTTACATCCGTTCTGGGCACGAATAAAGGTGTTACGATTTATGGTGTTAGGATTGTCACGCCATTGTTGGCAGGCAAGCTGTTTAGAAGCAACAGCTTCTTTACATTTTCGGTCAAACCGTTGAATCAACTCTACCAAATAACGAAGCACTACTTCTATCATATATTCGATTCATAAAAGAAGAAAAAATTTGTCAATAGTTATTATTTGCTAAAAATTTGGAAACCAATACTAAGGAAGAATAGATACCATGAACAAGTTTTTTCAAGAGAAAGAAATTTGCTATTCGTAATATTTTGTCAGCTGCTACTAATGGCGCTCCAGCAATGACGGGGCATCATAAGGGTTTCATAGTGCATTTGAAACAAGCAGTACCAAATGTACTCATTATACATTGCATTATTCATCGTTAGCATTTGGTTGCAAAAAATCCGAATGAACACCTGCATAAAATAAATAAATAAATAAAGTTTTATTTCATGAACCTGATATAAGGTATGGAAAAAGTCAAGTCACAAACAAAATGTATACATCCTGTGAAAATAAGGATCTAAAAAGCTTTACAGTTGCACCTACTGTAGCTTACATACAAATATTTATAATATAAAGATCCAAAAAGTTACAATTAGACGTACTCTAGCTTACATACAAACATTTATAATATAAAGTCCTCAATCTGAAAAAATCCTATAAGAGACATTCTCAATTAGCAACCTTGATATTAGTTTCTTATACATAGATTTAAAGATATAATACTAGTCGGCAGACGGCTACAAATTTATTCAAATTACTCTTAACATAAATCAGAACCTCCAGTATGTATATAGCAGACAGAGTGAGTATAGCAAATTTTTTGAAAAGTTCACGGCATGAATGTCTTGGTCTGACACCTGCAATATTTCGAACTACTCTTTTTTGCATTCTAAATACTCTGACCATATTAGAAGAAGCACCCCAAAATATTAGGCCATATTTCAATCGAAACCCAAAGTGTGCATAGTAATAAGACAGTATTGTATTAAAGTTAACGACACTTTTTAATCGAAAAATGGCAAAACACCGATGAAAACCTTTTGCATAATTCATTTATATGACATCCCCAATTTAAACTGTTGTCTATATAGACACCTAACAATTTAGTCTCCGTTACCTGAGCAATAGAATGTCCAGTTACGTCAGTCCTAATCAGAAAACTTTCAACAAATTGGGATGCCCTAGGCACAAAATTTATAAAAACAGTCTTTTCAGCATTAAGACTTAACATATTAGTTTTGAACCACTGTTCAAAAACTCTTAACATATGCTGCAGTTTATCTAGAGCCAAAGCAGTGGTGTTATCACAGCATACATAACATGTCGTCTGCAAACATGGTTAAATTACTTTGGTCATTAACGATATTCGGTAAATCGTTTACAAAAATTAAAAAAAACAGCAGTCCGAGAATGGACCCCTGTGGAACACCCGCAGAAACTTTCATTCCATTCGACCCCACTCCATCAATATCTACAACTTGATCTCTACCTTTTAGATATGACTGTAACCAGTCACTTACATTACCTCTTAGTCCATATCTGTCCATCTTTAATATTAATAGTTTATGATTGATCAAATCAAAAGCCTTACTACAAAGCACTTTTTACTATTATCCAGCTGCTCATAAATCCTTTTAACAAACTGCAGTATTGCAGATGATGTATTCCTGCCTTTCCTAAATCCATGTTGACAATCGGTAAGAATTCGAAATACTGTCAGGAAATTACATTTGTTCAAAAACAACCCTTTCCAGTACCTTAGAAATTGAACTTATAAAGATATAGGCCGATAATTTTCACACAACATACTATCGCCTTTTTTAAATAAAGGTACTATTCTAGCACTTTTAAACACATCTGGAAATGTTGCACCTTTCAGAGATAAGTTTATTAAGTACGAAAGTGGTTTCACTATAAAGTCAGTAATGGACTTTAATACATTATTGAAAATCTCGTCAATTCCAAATGAATTTGATTTTTTTTGAAAGATCTTATTATCCTTAATATATCTTGTTCTAGGACAGGTGAGAAAAATATGGACTGTCATTAATTGGAAAATTCAAGTATGCATTATCAGCATTTGAACATTCTGGTGACACAATCTAACAACACTATGTGCTTTCGTCTCACTCGACGTACATTACTCTAGTCACCTTTTACGTTCACCACACTTTATGCAAACAATACCCACCTTACAGTCTTCCGCCTTATGACCAAAACCCGCACATTTATAGCATCTGAACAACCTTATGTAATCAAACACTCTACATGACGCTGACCAGCCAATACTCAGCTTGCCCTCCTGCAAAGCAAGTTTCCAGGTGGAAGGATCACATTCAATTATAGCCATAAAACGAGTCTTCATTTTTTTAAAAGCTAATGTCTTCAAGTAAATTCCACTATGACAAATAAAATTATTTTGACTTTTTATAGACCTAAGCAAGTCTGCATCACTTAAATCATCATCGTCGCTTCATTACGTTATTAGAGCAGTCATTCGGATTAGAAGTAATTCAGATTAGAAGCATGACAAATTATTTGACCAACAATCGCTTGCTGCTGCACACAGAAGTTCGTTGGCTCTCAAAAGGTATTTGTCGGAATCGTTTTTTCAATCTATTTGACTCAGTACTGGACTTCCTTGAAAACAGAGACAAAAAACTGCCCGAAAACCTGATTACATCCAAAAATGACGTCGCTTATTTGACAGACCTGTTTAAAATATTTAATGAAGTCAATTTACAATTACAAGGTGATGAGTAGAATTTAATTAAAAAAAAAAGTCATAGCTGCTTTTGTGAGAAAACTTCTTCTGTTCAAACGAAATCTAGGTAGAGGTGAATACAGCCACTTTGCCACATTATCAACAGTCTCTGCAAAACAGGAAGATTTACTTACTTACTGTCAACACTTGGATGTTCTTCATGCTAATTTTACGGAAAGATTCCAGGATATTGTAAACATGAATATATCGAGTTAGGTTTTAAATCCTTTCACAATGCAGATACAGCAGAATCATCAAATTTAGAAGAGGAACTCGCAGAACTCACAACTTCGGGCTTCAAAAATCAATACGAGCTCTCTACCCTGGATTGTGGGCAAGAGTACAGAAATTTTTAATTGCTTTTTCTTCATCGTATTTGGCTGAGCGTGAGTTCAGTGCAGTAGCTAGTTTACTGTCTAAGAAAAGGAACATACCTCACATCACTGAATGTGGCAATTTGCGACTGATGTTAACGAAATTGGAATCCGACATTAACCAATTGTTAAAAATCCACCAGCCTCAACCATCTCATTAATTTTTTCATTTCTTATTGATTTTGTGTTTATTTTTATATTTTTAATAAACAATTTTTTACTACATTTGATGGTCGTTTTAATTAATTCCTACTATGTGATTCTTAATAGATAGATAGACAGATAAAATAGGCATAGATAATATTCAACAATATTTTATTATTTGGAGGAAGATGGAAGAGGGGGCATTCAAATTTTTTTTTTTTTGGAGGCAGTGGTCCAGAAAAGGTTGGGAACCTCCAGTATAGACATAATTTCGTCAAAATTTTCTTAGACTTTTACTGAATAATAACCGGTCAAGTGCAAGTTGAACTTGTACAGTTAGTGTACATTGAAATTGTTTTTTTTTATATACCAAATAAATTATTAAAGGTAATGCACTCGTGACAATTTTCGTTCAATCTACACCCCGTGGAGAGCATTCCAGAATTTTTTAAAAATTTTTTGATCAGTACTTTTCGAGATAAGGTGGGGGGACAGCGATTTTTCGCGACTTTTTAAAAATAATACAAAGAAAAGTGAGTCCAAGTACTACATTATATATATATATATATATATATATATATATATATATATATATATATATATATATTAAAATTTAACTTTCAAAACTACATGTCTTTAATGAGGCTATCAATTTCTATATTATTACCAAATTTCAACTTTCTATGACAAATAATTTCGGAGAAAATCGGGTGTGACAGACAGACAGACACTGAAGTCATCTTATAAGTGTTCCTTACGGAACACTAAACAATACATTTTTTAGAGTAAGCATTTTAAAAATCAGCTTACCATAATAGGACACATTAATTTACCCCCATGGTGAATATCCAAGGAATCAACGCTATACACCTTTTCCTCTTTTTTTCTGATACAATACCCTAGAAGGATTTTTTTATATTCAAATAAAACTAATAAAGTTTTAGGGCATTAGACTTTAATGTCAAATAAGCAGTCCCAACAGTCATTTCAGTTGCAAAATGTTGCTCGTCAGTCAGCGGTCTATTTAGGACGACGCAACTATTAATTTGAAACACGCAGATAAGGGACCACTTACACACCAACAAAAACAGGCTCGACACATGGGATTAGATGGGCAAATAGGAAGTGATAAAGGTTTATTTCGAAATGTTCCGACGACAAAGTCGCATTTAAATGGGTTGTGTTGTGACAAATGCTGTTAGGGAGGTAAATAGAAGAAAAAAAAAACAATATTTTTCTCTAAATAAATTTGATTCGAAATCTTCGTTTAAATATGGTTAGGTTTTTAAATTACTAAATGGATTTTTCAAAGTCTATTAGTGAATAACCGGTTGTAGAAATATAGGTAGAAGATTGGTCCTGTAAAAAAACAAGATAGATAAGAGTAAAGGTATTGAGATTACATTTTTTTGTTCGCTCAGAAAAAAAAAATGTTTGGAACTTTGTATGATACCCGTTTACACCACAGATAACCTCTTCATTCGACAAAAATTTCTTTCCCCCTCAAGCCAATTTTTGAGGTTAAAAAACAAAAAAAGTCACTTCTGATCAATTCGGGAGATAGGGTTGGGTGGGGAATTGCTTGGAAGCCCAACTCGTCTACTTTTGTCATTACAACGGCACATGTGTGAACAGGCGCATTGTGCTGAGTTAGGAGCACGTTTTTCCGCGCTAATCTTGGTCGCTTCTGCTTCAACTCACCATGCAAACGGTCCATAACATTGCGTAACAGGAGTCAATCAGTGTTTTATCCTTTTCCAAATAATCTATCATGATGATACCCTTGAGTTCCAGTTGCCATCACTTTTCCCGCTGGTAAAACTGTTTTCGTTTTTTTCGGTGCACTTTTACGTTCGCCAATCCACTATTTTGACTATCGTTTTGTCTTCGGGATGTGAATGCACCGCCTACAATCACAAGGCATGCCAGAAGTTCTTCGAATTATGCTGTAACTTTTCCAGACACCATTTTGAAATGTTTTTCTTGTGCGTCTGGAGTCAACAAACGCGGTACCAATCGCATACTCAGCTTCGTGCAGGCTATAACCGGACGTCCTGAACATACAGCATTTGCACTGCTCGTACTACCACGTTTAAATTTATTTATTCAGTATTAAATGGTCTTGAGTACTGGTACAGAGTCCTCATGAACTTCCTGTCAGTTCAGTTTCTATCTGGGCCTCATTCCACTTTTTTAAATAAAAATGTTTTATCACTGCATGATGCTCTCCTTTATCCATTTCTACGCAACTTGCAACACCGAACACTCACGATAGCTGCCAACAAACTCCGCGTTGCATCTGGTTGAAATTTTGAATCCAGCCGTTACAGGAATCACGCTTATCATATCATGCCACGTAACAAACTTTCCCGCCATTTCATAAAAATTTATGAGACTTTTCAATTTATCAGTCAATCAGTTTTTGTGTCAAATTCGGTGGTGTATTCACTACCTCTTTTTCGGAGGGATTGGTTAGGAAGAATAAAGTTGAATTGCAATTTTAAAGTAGAATGTCCTGTGATAAATTAGTAGGTAATCTTTTAGAAATGTGCACACTTTTAGGTTCTTAAAAAGTGTATGTTTTTTTTATTGCATTTAAATAGCTTGTTTTAGCTAGCTAACATTTAAAGAGGTAAATATAAAAAAATAGCATTCTCGCTAAATAAATCTTGTTCAAAATCTTCACTACGAAAGGGTATGTTAACAAACTATTAAATAAATACTTTTATCAAGTCTGAAATCGAGGGTCTAGTGCTAAAAAACTATATATAACATATACCTGTCTAAAATAAATTCCTTAACTTTTTTTGGAAATTCAGTTAAGAAACCTAAGTCTCTCAGAATTGTACATACATATAAGGAGTGTGAATTAATTTTGAGGATTTTCTAAGAGAGGGCGTAACATCATGAAATTTTTGTACACGTTATTTTATCGAAGTGTAAACAACATGTTTCTTTTGAGCATTGAATATGTCGAATTACGTATCAACAAAACACTATTTGCGGGGAGCGTTACTTTTCTTGTTTAATTCGAAGAAAAGCGCTGCTGAAAGTCATCGACTTCTGTCGGAAACCTATGGTGATTATATACATATGAGTATTGGTTTTGACGCTTTAAAAGTGGTAATTTCGTAACACACAAAGAACGTCCAGGCCAGCCGAAAAAGTTTAAAGATGAAGAATTGAAGGCATTACTCGATGAAGACCCATGTCAACTGGAAAAAGAACTTACAGAATCATTAGGAGTTAACCGCATAACCATTTCCACTTGCACTGGGAATGATTCAGAAGCAAGGAAATTGGGTGCGGTACGAATTGAAACCGAGAGACTTTGAAAGGCGATTTTGCACCTGTGAACAACTGGTTCAACGGCACAATCGGAGAAGTTTTTTGCATCGTAACTGACGATGAAAAATGGATATGCTACGATAACGCAAAGCATAATAAATTATGGGTAAAGCCCGGTGAACCATCAACATCCTCGCCAAAGCCGAATATTCATGGCGCCAAGCTTATGCTGTGTTTCTGGTCAGATCAGCTGGGTGTAGTGTATTATGAGCAACGACCCAACGAAATTATTATTAGGGAATGTTACCGACAACAATTGATGCAATTAAGCCAAGCGTTGAAGGAAAAGCGACCGCAATATGCCAAAAGACCCGACAAAGTGATTTTTCAACATGACAACGCTAGGTCACATGTTGCAAAACCCGTCAAGGAAACGCTAAAAGTGCTTGGATGGGATGTCATACCTTACCCCGCCGTACTCACTAGACATTGTTCCTTCTGATTATCACTCGTTCTGATCGATGACGCACAGCCTGTCTCAACAGCACTGCTATCTTATGAGGATATCAAAAAATGGGTCAATTTGTGGATAGCCTCAAAAGAAGAGTCGTTCTTTTAACGTGGTATTTATGTACTGCCACAAAGATGGGAGAAAGTAGTGGCTGCCGATGGACAGTAGTTTGAATAATCAATTTGTAACCACTTCTAGTGTTCCGTACGGAACACTTATAAAATCACTTCTATGTCTGCCTGTCCGTCCCTCTGTCACACCCAATTTTTCTCCGAAACTATTTGACGTAGAAAGTTGAAATTTGGTACTAATATAGAAATTGATGGCCTCATCCGAGCCGTGTAGTTTTGAAAGTTAAATTTTGACTTTAGGGGCTCTGATGAGGCCATCAATTCCTATATTATATTGCCAAATTTCAATTTCTAGGTGAAATAGTTTCGGAGAAAATCGGGTGTGACAGATGGACAGATAGATAGACGGACAAACACCAAAGTGATCTTATAAGTATTCCGTACGGAACACTAAAAAAACAGTTAAAAGGGCCCTGTTTCTAAGTGCTGGCTATTTTCTACATTGAGAGGAGCGGAGGGCATATGCCCCCTGGCTCACCTCTTTCACAACGCTACAGGATTCTTATAATAAAATTAGAGAGAGCATACAGATCCTAAATTTCGAGACATGAAAAGACACCACTAAATTTTCTTGACGACTGCAAAACGCTTAGAAAACCTAGAAAAAGGGGTTTTGGGGGGTAAAATCGGAAGTGAAAAAAAAAACTTACTAGGTCATCGAGTGGGGTGTCAAATAAAAGCTTGTAAAAACACGAGTTCAAAAATATATATAATGTCTTACACGCGCACACTTTTCCTTGTATAATTTTGAAAAAAATCGCGAAAAATCGCCTCCTCCCCTCATCTCGAAAAGTAGTGATCCAAAAATTTTGAAAAAATTCTGGAATATTCTCCAGGGGGTATAGATTGAACGAAAATTATCACGAGTATTTTACTGATATCAATGGGCGTCCAGGCCGGGCTTTATCTTCTCTGCTCATTTAGCCAGATGTAAATCCACTTATTTAGAAATAAACTCACTTCAGTAACACTGCAGAGTCCCCAAGAACTTTTTTTTTTAAATTATAATGTTTCGTTACTGCAGGAATTTTATCTGTTTTCATTTTTATATAAATAATTAGCGACCCGCCCTGGCTTAGCACGGGAGTTGTTCTTGTTGTGTTACTGTTTAACTCTTCGTTATAATCTAGTATAGACGAAAATGGTATAATGAGCCATGCGAAAAACATTGAACGCTAAGATTTAAATCAGCCTCGTTTAATATTTCTCCCTGAAATCGTCATCGAGAAACACAGTTTTATAGGAAACTGGAGCCGTTTAAATTGAAAGGGTGTCGGTTAGTATTATTGGGATTCTCGAAATCAAAACAGTTTCTCCAGCTTCACAGCCTGTCAGAATTGTACATTCAATCAAACAATTTTTAGGGGCCTTCATTTGTAATCTAGGGCCGTTGCAAAATTTTTGGTGGATTTAAATTACACAGTAATATTATAAAAGCCCCTACTTTTAGAAACCGTTTTTTCCGCAGAGTTCCGGTAGCACATCGCAGCAGCGGCGGCGCGAGTTCAGAAACATCTTTGTAAAACCTAATTTATTCTATTTTTATCTTCGCTAAATATACAAAACAAAGAACGCATTTAATTTGAATAGGAGTGATATTTTTCTATCTAAATTACTCTTTAGCTGAAGTATTTTAACAGGTCGATTTTTGATATATTTACTTGGATAATTTGGCTTAACCTTTTTAGATTGACATATGCTGTTGCCGACTTTTTATAGAAAAATTTTAGGCTAACAATATTGCCATACATTCTAACTAAACTATTTACGCAGCGCACTCGAAGATACTTCTCCAATGATTGATTTTTTCCGACTTCATCGACATTTATCGTCATAGGTCAGCTAATTTACACAACATTACCACAAATTATACACCTAAACCTTTCTCTTGAAATACTCTATCCACTAGTGAAAACCGGAATAAAATCCGTTTTGTAGTTACTCAGAAAATCGTGCACAGACATACAAATGCGGCGGGGGACTTTGTTTGATATTATGTAGTGACTTCAGTGCAGACTTCAAATCTATGTTAAATGTGATACTTATCATATGAGACGTTACAAAACAAATAGTGATATTGATATTTATTTAAATTATCAAACCAAACTTTAAAATACGAAGATCATTCAATAAGTAAAGAGAACAAATATATCTAGCTCTGGAACGGTTTATTAATTTACTACAAAATTTGGCCTACTTTCCAACATAATCCCTCCCAACGTTAATACACTTGTGCCATCTTTCTGCCAGCTTCTTGATTCCTGTGGCAAAGAATTCTTTCGGTTGACGTCAAAACGATTCTTACACCTTTTCCTTCACATCTTCGTGTCGTTGTCGGTGAACCTCTTTCTACGTGAGGCATCTTTGAGAGGTCCAAACAGGTAAAAACTGGGCTGTATGCGGGATGAAGCAAGATCTCCCAACCCAATTCTTGAAGCTTTTCTTGGGTAAGCCGAGTCGTATAAGGGCGGGCATTGTAAATGATTATAAATAATATTGTAAACAGTTCCAACGCTTACCCCAACCTCCTGAGCTATCGTTTCAACAGTAATTCTTTCATCAATCCTCAATTCCAATGAGGGACCGCAGACTTCAACTGAACGTCCACTTCGCTGCTCGTCACACACTCTTGTTCGGCCACTTTTGAACCGATCTATCCACTTGCAAACGTTTGCATGGTTCGTGCAACTTTGGCTATGTTGTAATAACATTTTAGAATGTATTTCCCTTGACTTAACAGTCTTCTGATGCACACTTTTTCTATTGTCTCGCCTAATTCAAGCGTAATTCCTTCATTTTTAGTGTTCCGTACGGAACACTTATAAAATCACTTCGATGTCTGTCGGTCACACCCGATTTTCTCCGAAACTATTTGACATAGAAAGTTGAAATTTGGTACTAATATAGGAATTGATTGCTTCATCAGAGCCGTATAGTTTTGAAAGTTAAATTTTGACTTAAGGGGTTAGTTTTGGAGGGTGAAATCGGACGTGAAAAAAAAAAATTACTGAATCATCTAGTTGGGTGTCAAATGAAAGCTTGTAAAAACACGAGTAAAAATATATATACAATGTAATACTTGCGCACACTTTTCTTTGTCTTATTTTTTAAAAAATCGCGAAAAATTGCTGTCCACCCCCCCCTTATCTCGAAAAGTGCTGATCAAAAAGTTTTGAAAAAATTCTGGAATATTCTCTATGGGGTGTAGATTGACCGGTGACGATTGCATTACCTTCAATAATTTATCTGGTATATAAAAAAAAAAAAAAATTTCAAGGTAAAGATTGGAAACAAACTTTGTTGAAAACTCATTTGGGGTGTGTTTTGTGAAGTCACTGATCATTTTATACCTCCGTAAAAATTTTTTTTATTTTAAAAGCAATCAACGTACGGAACATTAATTGCGCAAGTTCAACTTGCACTTGACCGGTTATTTTATTGAGAAATGTTTTTTTTTTGGCTGTTTTTTTGCACATAACCATTTTTTCCGTGCCGTTTCAGTGGTTAAAACTAAACTGAAAGTCCTTATTTGAGTTTGCTCGAATCCTAATAAGTAAACATAAACAATACCGTTCAGTTATACCAACGTTTAGGATTAAAACTTAAAAAATAATAGGTGAAGCAATTTCTATGACCGCGACTGTATATCTAGTACTTTTTAATATATTTTTTTATCTGCTACGGTATCTTAATAATAAGAAAACTGCTTCTTTTGTCGGAACTGACATCTCTAAATATTTTCACATTTTCGATTCCTTACGCCGGATTCCAACTTTAAAGTTTTTAAATGATGACCGGTACTTTACTGATAACTCTCATGCATCTTTCAGTTTTATTTTAGATAAAAACTTTAACAATATTGATCTACTGCTAAATCTCTAAAATAGGTAGAATATATTTTGCACGCGTTCTCGCTTAGCTTTCATTATCTTAGTAAAAGCTTGTGATAGAGTGAGATAGTGATATCGAATGAACATAAAAAACCTAGTCACACTGCTGATGGTGGCACACTTAAACGATGAAATACAGCAAAACAATCCCCTATAATATTACACGATGGATAAAATCTGGAATATACAAGACAGCAATCAGATATATACTATGAACACAACGGAAACATAACGCTAAACATTAAAAATAAAAAAAAAATACTTGAAAAATTGCGCAGAATAGTAGGATTTATATTAGTGGCCTTCTGCTACTAAAAATCTGATGACACAACGCTGCTCTTCTAAAGTGCAGCCTCACCATGGAAAATTAGATATTTTGAAATTTACGTTACATGATCAAACAGCTGATTAAAACTCATCACAAGGTTGCCAACTTGCACTTCTAGAAGTTTGGAGCGGTT
This sequence comes from Pachyrhynchus sulphureomaculatus, assembly GCA_019049505.1. Lineage (NCBI taxonomy): Eukaryota > Metazoa > Arthropoda > Insecta > Coleoptera > Curculionidae > Pachyrhynchus > Pachyrhynchus sulphureomaculatus. Next base: position 212,357,729 of record CM032447.1, on the reverse strand, counting down.
CGTTGAATGGGTTTAAGCTGAGACCAATTGTCTCTTTACTTATTGAATTACCCTCGTATTTTATAAATTTAGAAATAGGTCGGTAATTTCTATTTAATATATGTATATTATAGAGCAAAAAACTCTCTACCAAAATTAAAGTAGTAAAAAAAAAGAAAGGTTTCCTTCCATTACATATTCAAAAAACTATGATGCAATCCCGTACAATAAATGATCAAAACTTTTAAATGGACAGTCAAAAGTCATGCAAGAACTAAATTTATAAGAGTATTGGCCTGCCAGCGTTTCTGCTTATTTGGTTTTGCAAACTGGTCTCTCGAAAACTGGTTCCATTATTCATTCTGCCTTTTTTTTCTTTTTATTTTATATAGATATTAAGCTTTTAAAAGGTCGTGTTGCAATTTTAGGAACCGGTTAAAAATGCGCGCGGAAAGCATGAAAAAAAGAAGTATAACCGTGACCATCCATTTAGGACGATTTAAGAAGCTTTCGAGTTGAATTTTTATATTCACACTGAGTGATAATTTTTATACGTGGTAAAAAGGGATAAAACTTATCAACAGCCGTGGAAAAAAACTGCTATTTGTTTTTCTAGACGTATTCTTATTAAAAGGGGATTAAATATGTAAACGAAATGTTTATCTCAGTTTTCGGGAAACTCTTGTGATACTTATCAAATAACCTCCTTATAAGGATAATCTTAGGATATCTTTAATCGTATGTTCTTATTATTAATAAAATTATTATGCAAACTTTCGTACATTTTTAAAAAAAGTAATATGATAATGAGTATTTTTAACAGACTATAAAACTTTGCATGTTCTCTTTGCTTTTTTTAGTGGACCTTATTTTTTCCGTGACGTTTTTTTTTTTTTCAAATAAAAATAACTTTTGCACACTTGCCTGATTGTTATCTTTCAAACTGCGTAAAAATAAATTCGATTATTCAATGTTACCGTTAACAGTGGATAATGTAAAATTATAGCAAACGAGATTTTGCTTTTTGTCATGTTGTGGAAATGATTCCGATTTTAAGCCGAATAACTCACACACAACAGGTTAAAATAATAAAAGCCTCTTCAAAGCACCAAAAGTAATAATAAAGATGTACGTATATATGCATATATATTTATGTATATATATATATATATATATATATATATATAGTTCCGTAGAACCACTGAAATAGATATACACTACCGTCAGAAAGTATTTGTCCACCTAGAAATTTCAATGTAACTGCCAAAATTTAATACCTAATTAAACCCTTTTATTATATTAGGTTAATTTAATTGTTCTTAACAAGTATCCATCATAAAATTGTTTAGATAAGCCTTTTTGGTAAAATCATAAATTAAAAACCATGTTTTGCATGATAATCGTTTTGTGGCGATTTCTGAGAATTCCAGTTGAAGTAAGAACTCATTTCAAGTTTCTAGGGATTATAAAAAATTCCTAGTGACATTTTATGATAAAAACTATGCTGTAAATACCATTGCCCTTTTGGAGATTAACCATTCGCAAACAGTACTTTGTCATTCATACAGGCTCAATTGTTTTGTGAAAATGCCAAAAACGAAAGGAGTTTCCGGGCTCTGATAATTTCGAAACATCAAAATGGTCACTCGAGTCGACAAATCGCGAGTGATATGCGGATACCAAGGAGAACGGTGGTACTTTTGGACCAGTGGTAATCCGATAACATCCTGGAAGTGATGACTTGACCTCCACAATCACCCGACTTGAACCCCATCGAATTGCTGTGGGACCCTTTCGACAGGTGTGTTCGAAAACTCAATCCAACATCAGAAAATTACTTGTGGGAACTTTTACAAGCAGAATGGGTTAAAATAACCGAAGGAACTATTGGTCAGAATACCGAAGCTCTGTAAAGCGGTAATTAAAAACAAAGGAGATCACATAGATGAGAAAAATCCTGGAAAATCATGAATATTTTTGGGATTTTTTAGACTGTAAGTAATGTGAAAATAAATAATATTTCATTAAAATTATATATATATATATATATATATATATATATATATATATATATATATATATATATATACAGTAATACCCCGCTTTACGCGAGGGATACGTTCCGAAAAAAAATCGCGTTAACTGAAATTCGCGTATATCGAGGTTTATGATTAAACATAGTCAAAATTTAATACAAAAAAATACAAATCATTTTAATCAATCACTTTAATTCTAAGAACACTTTATGCAATACATACTCTTATTTTTTACGGAAAAATACATCTATTGTCTTTTGGGTAACGTTTTGTTTACGTTCTTGTAAAATACGTTCATAACACCCAACACTGTTTTTAATTGTTTGACACACGGTCAAGACACGGTCATCATTATTGTCTATACTCTGCAATATGTCCAAACCTGAATAAATTTTTGAAAGTGCATTTTGTATTTCCCCTGAAGATAAAACTTTCTCTTCTACTTGTTCTTCCTCATCGTAGATAGGATTATTCTGTAACTCGATCAGATCTTCATTGCTAATAGGATCGTCGTGCGTTGCTACAAGTTCTACGAGATCTTCTACCGTGACATCTTCAAGTTCAGACCCCTCAATCATTGCAGCAATGTCTTCAAGCACTTGTCTCTGCATCTGGACAATTCTTCTAGGTGCTTCCACTACATCTGGCCAAAGATTACGCCACACCCCATTCATACAACTCATTTTAACTTCCTTCCAAGCCTCTTCTATGTTGTGAATAGACTTCATAATGTTGTATGACTTCCACCACTCTCGCATAGACTGTCTTCCTTCCCCGTCAGTTTCATGAATTAGTTGGCTAAAAGTGCGGCGATGGTAATAAGCTTTGAAGTTTGCTATTGCTCCCTGGTCCATAGGTTGTAATATTGACGTAGTGTTTGGTGGAAGGAACTTTACGTACACTTTTAAGTCTCTGGGCGTATCAAGTGAGGTTGGATGTCCTGGGGCATTGTCTAAGAGTAATATAACTTTAGGTTCAAGCCCATTTCTGTCACAGTATGATTTGACTGATGGGCAAAAACTATTAGAATACTATTCTTGAAAAATTTCCCGTGTAACCCACGCCTTTCTGTTTGATCGCCACACAACTGGTAGACTTGTCTTGTCTGTGCCTCGCATTGCACGGGGTGTTTCTGAATGGTACACTAGTAAAGGTTTCAGTTTGAAATCACCAGTGGCATTACCACCCAGCAGAAGTGTTAGTCGATCTTTCGCAGCTTTGAAACCACTGGCTTGACGTTCTTCCTTAGAAATGAATGTTCGAGATGGCATTTTTTTCCAGTAAAGTGCGGTCTCATCAACATTGAAGATGAGACAAGCAGGAATTTTCTCTCGTCTAACGAAGTCTTGAAACTTGTCTGGAAACTCAGCTGCAGCTTGAATGTCCGCGCTGGCCGCCTCGCCTGTTATGTGGATATTGTGAAGATTAGAACGCTGCTTGAACCGATGGAACCAGCCTCTGCTGGCAGCAAAAGTCGGAGTGGCACTCCCTTCTCCTTCTTTTGTTTTCAGCATCTCATACAAAGATTTTGCTTTTGTGCATATGAGATCTTGACTTAGTGGTGTGTGTTCTTCTTATTCAAATCTTCGATCCAGACTGACAGTAATTTCTCCATTCTTTCTAAGATAGATGATCTCGAACGAGAAAGTTTTGTTGCACTTATAGGTGTTGAACCTTCGCTGGAGATTTTAATTTTTTTCCCGATTTTTATAAATCGTTCTCACAGTCGATTCTGAGAGTCCAAAATCTCTCCCAACAATTGTTGCTTTGCCTCCATTTTCCATTCTTCTTAACACTTTCATCTTCAATTCCAAAGTGACGCTTTTACGCTCTTTTTTCTTTACAGGCGGCATTTTTAACGTAGGGTTAAATTATGTATGTATGTATCTCCAATAAATATTAAAACAAAACTGCCAGCCGACCGAACTAACATTACGGAACAAATGAACACACGAAACGAACGAGGAAATCCCCATAGAACAAAGTCGAAGGACAGGGAATTCCCAATTCTTCAAAGAGAATATTCAGAGAAAGCGGGGATCCCCCCGCGACCATAGAGAAGTTAATGACTACATGAGCGCGAAATTTGAAATTCGCGTTATAGTGAAACCGCGCGTAACGGGGTCGCGCTAAGCGGGGTATTACTGTATATATATATATATATATATATATATATATATATATATATATATATATATATATATATATATATATATATATATATGAATATACATATATATATATATATATATATATATATATATATATATATATATATATATATATATATATATATATATATATTATCTAGGTTTTTGTTGTCTTGGGGCTGAAATAACTAGGTGGGCAAATACTTTCTGACGGTAGTCTATTTCAACAGTTCATTTCTCAGTTTCGCCTTATCACAGTACTACTTATTCCTGGGCTATAAATTGTACCTAAAACTGAAAAGCATATTTCCCCTCAAATGAAGCTAAAACTTGAATCACCGGATTACATAACTTCAAAAAGTAATGCGCCACCATAGGCTGATATGAATATTGGGATGACTGAATGTGAGAGAAAAACCGTTTTAAAGAGAAAGAACCGTCATTTGAACTTAGCGGGAAAAAGCGAATCCAGAATTATTATGATTAATGTGCTTCTTTGACAGCCAGAAGATCATCGACATGGAATTTGTCTATTTAAGACAAACTATCAGTCAGAGTTTTCATCGGGATGTTTGCAAAGACTCAGGACGTGAGCGGTCAGGTATTGCCCTCTCTTAGCTACCGCATTGCAACACTGTCAGCCTCAATCAAAATATTTCTGGCAAAAGAATTACTTATTATTCTCCAGCATCCCTGTTGGCCGGCTCACAATTCCAATGGTTTCTGTTTGTTCCTTCGGCTTAAAAATCAGTTAAATGGGCGCTGTTTGGTTAATTTGAAAAATATTTGGAGAGTCGAACCAAGGAGCTGAACAAGATTTCAGCCGAAGCCTACTAGCTCTGCTATAAACAATATAAACCAATTTATTTTTGCTGTATACGTGCCTTAAGAAACTATTTTGAAGAGAATATCCTTGGTATATAAAAAAATAAAATAAATATGAAAAAAAGTTAATCTCATAACATTCCTGCCCCTTCACGTACTTTATGTCAAATTAACTCGAAATTTTCCTTACTTTTGTTTGCTTTTTTTCTTGATTAGTGCAATTAACGTCCAAATATTAAAGAAATTGGAAATTAAATAAAGAAAAAGTTTTAATTGACTACATACTCTCGGACTGACCGATTGTAATTTTTGTTGTGCATTTTGTTTATAAACATTTCTACATAACGAGGGTCTAGAGGTAAATTATGACAGTTTTTTTAACAAAATTCTCGTTATTTAATATAGAAAGGAAAATCAAAAATTAGCTTATACATATTCAATTTATTAACAGTAGGGATTGAATAAACACGTCATTTTTCTACATAGTTTTCTTTTTTTTTTTGATGTACTTGGTTGAACGGTCCACAGACTTGCCTATTCTCTTTAAGAAGAAGGTCTTTGGTTTGTGGCGCAATTTATAGGCTAGCCAATTACTCGTACTACTACCTATTTGGCGCTGTTGAACGTACGCCCTTTTTCCAGATAGCTTTCCAGCAGAGGCCCATCGTAGTCCCAAGAAACGGTTAATATCACGTTTCCCGCGCAATTCAGGTATACACACATTCGCGTGGTAGCTCATTAGCTCCGTATTGTTGTGAAACCATCCGATGAATTTCAGTGCCTTACACGCCTTCTAACCAGATAAATCTGATCACTGCCCTTTGGAGCACACCACTAGAGCAGCGGCCATGTTTACATTATAGCAGCAGCAAGGAAAATGACTCGATTATGGTTAAGCTTCGACCACAATAATACCAACTCGAAACATGCCTGCGCAATAGGTAGCATGATGAACTTAAAGATGTGGTATAGCCAAAGCTTGGGTAATTTTTGATTTTTCCTATTATATTTCTGAAGGTTTTAGACAATATCTTAAGATGGATCCTGGATACTCGTACTTTCAGCATTTGACCCAAAATGTCTCGATCAGTATATATATCTCTGCTTGTTTTAAGTTTATGTTAAATGTTATGCTTAAACTTGCCTACCGTAAAGGCACACATGAGGAAAATCCAACACAAGTTCCTGGAGAAGGCATCCCAGCACCCCAACCTGTGCATCAGGGGCGCCTTCCGACTCCCACCTCACGTCAGCCGCCAGTTCCCGAAACCGTCCGACCCGCTGCTCTCGAACGAAGACGATGACCCTCCTCGCCCGCCGTGACAAGAAGATTGTCAGTCTAGGTTAAGTTTAAATTAGTCCTAGTTTAAGTCAATATTACGTCCTAGTTTAAGTTAGCGTAAGTCTTAGACTAAGGTAGTTTTAGTCTTAGTGTTAAGTCCTACCATTAAGAAACTCATGTATATATAAACACATTTCCTAGGTTAAGTTAATATAGGAACACTAGTATAAGAGCTTAGGTTAAGATAGAATAAGTATACATTCAGTATTAGAAATTATTTTTTTATACTTTCAAAATTGTAAGAGGCTTCGCCTATCTTGGTAATCAATAAAGACAATGAGCTTAAACTTGTAGCCTTAAGCTAAGTATAAGAAGTAAATTTTATTCATTTTAATAAATTATTGAACACTATTCTGAGGAACGTTCTTAACATATTTGGTATAACTTAAAATATGCTAATACCTAATCCAATCGCACATCTAAAAAATAACAATTTAAACGTTTGGGTTATCAACAGTAGTAATCAAAATAAGAACAGAAAACATTAGAGAACATTAAAAATTACAAAGGATTGCTTTTACCAATGTAGAAATAATCTAAATTATTAAAAATATTCAAAATTAAATTGCTTTTGAACAAAACTGATTTAGTCTTTTGTACTCGTGGTTTCTCGATAAGACTCTATTGATTTTAGAAACCTAAAATGTCATATATTAACTTGATTTTGTGACATTGGTATTAGTTATTTTTAGAATTTCAACCATTGTCATTTTTGACATGTAATTCATCCAAAGAAAAATTATGTCCGATTAGGTTTTGATGTTTTTGGTATATACATTATTTTAGAATATATTCGTCAAAATATGGGTTAGACCTAATCTACTTTTACGTTGTCTTTTTAGAGTTCTAAATAGACTCTTGTCGAGAAGCTACGTGAACCAAGTTTGAAACTGATATCTCATTTCGTTCAAGGATTATTGGGCCAACAGACCGTCACACAGTGGGTAGAAAAAAACATTACCGTTCAAAAATCCCTACTGACCTCGCATTTCATCGGATCACTATATTTTTTTTTTTTAAATCATCGTAAGAAAATTTAGAAAAGAACTGTCGAGCCATATTTTGGAAGTATATATTTTAAATGGCCATTTTACGCAAATATTCTGATAAAAAATTGATCAATACGAGAAAAAAAAATTCTATTGACTTTACTATTGATTTATTATTGACCAGACATATGTCTTCCTACGTATTTTTGGTCACTGAATCCAAATTGATATCCGATTTGCTAATAAACCTATTGAATTCGAGTAATGGTCCAAAAAGGGCCTCAAAGTGGTCAAAAGACGTCAAGTTAACAATAATAACGAGAAATACATATTCCAATGTATTTTTAGTCACAGAATCCAAATATGTTATCTTATTTGCTCATACACCTATTGATTTTGAATTAAGTTCCAAAAATTGCCTCACAATTGTCAAAAGTCAGGAAATATATATCGATATATTTTCGGTCACTGAATCCAAATGTTATAAAAATGGCCAGATATGTTATACCGACGTAATATTGGTCACTAAATTCACATCTAACATCTGATTTGCTCATGTATCTATACGATTTCAAGGTCATAAATGAGCAGAATCAAATATATGACGAGCATTAAGCCTAACATAACCTGACGGATTAAATCATACAAAAGGAGAAGAGGAGAAACTTTTCATATATTTATATTTATATATATATATATATATATATATATATATATATATATATATATATATATATATATATATATATATATATATCAAGGATTTTCTTTCTCTACAGCTGACGCTGTCTTCCTTCTTTCAACCTTTGATTCCATCCGTTTCTATCTTCCCAGTCTCCATCTGTTAGACCCCTGTCCTCCATAGCCTCGTCCACATCGTCTCTCCACGATCGTCTGGGTCTTCCCTCTTTTTCTTTTCTTCTCCTTATGGGGCTCCACTCCGTTATTCTCTTTATCCACCTATTATCTTCGCTTCGTCTTATGTGTCCATACCATTTTAATCATTTTTCTTCAATGGTGTTTATTGCGTTCTCTTTGATGTTCATTCTGCTTCTTATTTCTTCATTTGTTATTCTCTCCATACGTATCACTCTACAACATCTTCTCCAATACTCCATCTCTACCACGTTAATGTTAGATTTATTTCTTTTGTTGATCGTCCATGTTTCTGACCCGTATGTCATTATGCTTTGTATTATTGATTTTTATATGCGTGTTTTGTTTCTCTTTGTAATGTGCTTGTCCCACAGGATCGAATTTAATTGTCTTATGCATGTCCGCGTTTGTCCTAATCTAGCTTTAATCTCTTCTTCTGATGTTGCGTTTTTTGAAATGATGGTTCCTAAATATTTAAATCTATCGGTTCCTTTGATTATTGTTTCGTTATCTACTTCTAGATTCTCCACGTTTCCCTCCTTTGTTGTTAGATATTCCGTTTTATCAAAGTTTATTGCTAATCCTGCTTTAGTGTATTCTTCTTTCAGTTTTCTTATCATATAACTAAGGTCCTCCTTATCTTGCGCTATGATTACTTGGTCGTCTGCGAAACTTAGAGTATATAAGTAATCTTCTCTTACTGGGACTCCCATTCTACTACATTTTTGCTTCCATTTTTTTAATGTTTGTTCGAGGTATATTTTGAATAGGGTTGGGGATGTAGAGCATCCTTGTAATAGGCCTTTTGATGTTTGGAGTCTATTCCCTACTTTATGTTCTATTTTTATGTTCACTGTGTTGTTTTCGTAGAGAGCTTTTACTGCGTATATTAGTTCTGGTACTGAGTTATAGGCCTTTCTTATGTCTATGAAGGCTAGATGAACTTCTCTATTCTTTACCAGTTTTTTTTCCATTGTTTGTTTTATAGTGTATATTTGGTCTATACATGATTTTCCGGCCGTAAAGCCTGCTCGGTCTTCTCCAATTTTTCCTTTTATATTTTCCTCCATGATATTTTTAATAATTTTTCCATACAAACGTCCCATACTCGATATTATGCTTAGGCCACTATAGTTTGTGCATTTTCTGCGGTCTCCCCTTTTTAAATATAGATACTATATAAGCTTTTGACCATTCCTCTGGTATTTTTTTCTCCATTTATCGCTCTGTGGAATATGTTTCTCAGTATTCGATGTAATTTCTTAGACCTGTACTTAATCATTTCATTTACCACACCCCCAGGCCCTGCAGATTTATTATTTTTGAGTGTTTTTATTGTCTTCTTTACTTCTTCGTAGCTTAGTTCTATCTCTTTTATTTCCTTATTCTGTTCTTCTTCAGGGTTCTCTTCTTGGAATTCTTGTCTGTCTTCTGTTAGCAGCTTCTTATAATATTCTTCCCACTCTATATACGTCTTCTCTCTATTGTTAGTCCTTAATGCTTTAATTATTCTCCATGACTCTGTACTTCTAGTTCCTCCTATATACTGTTCTACATGTTCGCACGATTTTTCCCATCTCTCGTTCTTTTCTTTGTTTATCATCCTCCTCGTTTCTGCATTTTTCTCTTTATATTTCTGTAGATCTTCTTCTGATTTTGTATTCAGCCATTTTTCGTATAGTCTTTTTTTCTCCTTTATAGATTCTTTGGTTTTTTTCACAGATTCTAATTTTGAGTTTCTCATTCTCGTTGTCTTCTTTACCTAATGCTTCTAGGGACGCCTGTTTGATGCATTCTATATATATATATATATATATATATATATATATATATATATATATATATATATATATATATATATATATATATATATTTATTTATTTATTCATTTATATTTATATTTATATATATATATATATATATATATATATATATATATATATACCACCCCACCAAAAATAGAATTAACTAAAAAAAATTCAAGGGTGTCAATTTCTTCATTGAAATGTAAGCTTTCAAATGCAACTTGACCCTTTTGAAAAAAAACAAGATGGCGGCTAGAAACAAAAAATCATGATTTCTAAGCGAAGTTACCTCAACTTCAAAACTGAGACAAAATGCAATATTGATGTAATAGTTAGAGTAACCAACATAATTTTATGTAATACCAACATGGCGGATCCAATATGGCGCCTAAAACCGAAAATTACTCCGGTCAGAAAAAGTGTTATCTCACTGCGAAATCTCCATAATTGCCCATTTTTCGTCTAATTCAGTGACTAAAAATACATCGGAATAGGCATGTTTCGTTATTAATGCTAACTTGACCAATTTTAACCATTTTAAGGCCTTTTTTGGACCTTAATTCGAAATCAATAGGTGTATGAGCAAATCAGATGTCATATTTGGATTCAGTGACTAAAAATACATCGGAATATGTATGTCTCGTTATTAACTTGACGACTTTTGGCCACTTTGAGGCCGTTTTTGGACCATTACTCGAATTCAATAGGTTTATTAACAAATCAGATACCATATTTGGATTCAGTGATCAAGAATACGTAGGAATACATATGTCCGGCCAATAGTAAATCAATAGTAAAGTCAACAGTAGTTTTTTTCTTAGGTTGATCAATCTTTTATCATAGTATTTGCGTAAAATGGCCTTGTAAAATATATATTTCCAAAATATGACCCGACAATTCTTTTCTTACGATGATTTAAAAAAATATATATGATGATCCGTTGATATTTGGGGTCTGTAGGGAGTTTTAAACGGCAATGTTTTTTTTTGTTCATGTGATTATGTTTTTTGTGATCTAGAACCCTAAAAAGAACAAAAGTAATAATCTCCAAGTGTAATTTTTTCACGGATATAATAAAATTTTGGATGGTTGTAGCTTCTACTTGATGGAAATTCATTATAAATATATAATAAAAGACTGTTTTTAGTTAATTTCCACTGGTTTATTTAAATTGCGATGACGCGTTTCGCTGACGATGCAGCTTCTTCAAATCTACATTTTACACTGTCAAGTTAGGTTTAATGTTCACAATTTTATATAATTTCTTAATTATCATATTGCACTTAATTAAATTACATTGATAGTATTGGAAAACCCACACAGATTTGGAATTAGGAAAATAAATTCAATAATGGTGAATTGCTCAAATTTAGCTGGTCGTTGAGTAAAGTACCTGTAGTCCTTAATCGATTTATTTCCATTGTCGCTAAAAGGTTTAGTTTTAAACCTTTTTGTTGGGTGTGTAAAAAGAATCGGAGACACTAGGTATTGATACTGAGATTGCCTTGAAAGATAGTCCTAACAATATATTATCAAAATTTCATACAGCCGAAATTATTAAAAAAGAATTCATATCTAACAATAACAACATCAACCAAGACTTAAGGACAATAAAAACCATTCGGGTTAAAGCAAAACACAATGATGTAATCTTTACCAAAGCAGTAATAGCAATAGACAAAATCGACTATATTAATAAAACGTTAGATTTTTTCAGAACAGGAAAGTACGAAATTTTAAATAAAGATCCAACAAATATTTTTCAAAAAGAAATAAAACAACAAATTGAACAGGTTAAAAGTATCATTCACGATAAAGATAAATTTAAATTGATAAATATGAATCCCCAAATCCCACAACTTTATTCACTCATAAAACTACACAAACTTGACCACCCAATCAGACCAGTTGTTTCCTATATGTCTGCTCCAGCATATAAAACGTCATCCTTTTTAATTGATTTAATCAAATATCATACCAAATTTGAACCTAAATATAGTATCAAAAACTCATACGAACTCGTGAAAAAAGTTAAGAATATAACAATACCAGATAATTCTAAATTAGTCTCTTTCGTTGTCAAAAACTTATTTCCAAGTGTTCCCCCAGACGTAACAATAATTTTAATAGAGAACCTATTAACAAAAAACAAAGTAAATGAAGTTATAAAAATGGACATAATTAATTTATTAAGAACTTGTCTAAGACAAAATTATTTTTCATTTAACAATACATTCTACAATAGTAAGCAAGGGTTATTTATGGGGAGTCTATTAGGTCCATTACTTGCCGAAATTTTCATGGACAGTATTGAAAAAATGATATTTAACAACCATATTAACAATAGTAATAATTGTCTATACTGGTATCGATACGTAGATGATATAATTGTATGCTTTACAGGTATGGACAGACAGTTAACTCACTTTTTACAGTATATTAATTCTTTACATAGAAATATCAGTTTTACAATGGAAGAAGAACTTGAAGGGAAAATCAACTTCCTAGACTTAACAATCAGTAAAACCATGAAAAAACATGAATTCACAATATATCACAAACCTTGTCATACAGATACCACAATTCACAATAGTTCTCACCACCCTAACCATCATAAACTCTCCGCTTACCATAATTTTATACACCAGAGGAAAATTTTACTAAAGAATTAAACTACGTAAAACAAGTAGCCGTTAACAACGGTTATTCGGTTACTTTAATCAATAATATCGTTAGGAAAAAAACTTAGAAACAAAGCAGTCTCAGAAATATACCCACGTTTTAAGGACAGAAATACCACATTTAAATGCTTAACCTATTTCGGCAAACTAACGGAAAAACTGGGGAAATTTTTAAATAAAAAAAAGTATCAACATAGCTTACAAGACTAATAATACTATAGGAAAATATCTTAAAAACTATAAACCACAAATCAATAAAGAAAATAAATTAGGGGTTTATCAATTAACATGTGGGTTATATCCTAAAACATACATAGGACAAACTGGACGTACATTTATACAAAGTATTACAGAACACGAAAAAAGTTTCATCCATAGAAAATCTAATTCAACATTTGCTAATCATCTTTTAACAGAAAATCACACATTTAAGAAGAATTTCAAAATTTTACACACTCAACAAAAAGGTTTAAAACTAACCCTTTTAGAGACAATGCAAATAAATCGGTTAAGGACTACAGGTACTTTATTCAACGACCTGGTAGATTTAAGCAATTCACCATTATTGAATTTATTTTCCTAATTCCAAATCTGTGTGGGTTTTCCAATACTATCAATGTAATTTAATTAGGTGTAATATTATAATTAAGAAATTATATAAAATTGTAAACATTAAACCTAACTTGACAGTGTAAAATGTGGTCTGAAGAAGCTGCATCGACCGCGAAACGCGTCATCGCAATTTAAATAAACCAGTGGAAATTGATTAAAAACAGTCTTTTATTATATACGGATATAATACTCTCCTTTAGCAAGAAAAGTAAAATTTTAGCTTGGTAGAACCCGCCACAGTTAACACAACAATTTTTAATCCCCTACAAAGGTCAAATTCAATCGACGATGGAGCACTGGTCCCTTGTTTCAAAAGAGAGCTATACGCCTAATTAAGGACCCAGAACTCACCAGCAACCTTGATTCATTGGAACATCAAAGAAAGACCCCCGACTTGAGTCTATTCTACAAGTGGTTTCATGGAAAATCTTCGTTGGATGTAGCCCCTTAGTTCCTCCTAGATTCGCGCATGCTAGAAATACACGTCACGCTAATAGATCCCATCCATATAAATACAACTTTATCCCTATGGAACGGTTTACCTAGGACTGTGTTTGCCACACGGTGAAACGAAAAAGCTGGAATACTTTGGTCATGCCATGAGGGGGAAGAAATATTTGCTGCTGAGACTTTTTAAGCAAGAAAAGATTTTTTTTATGGGTCTAGCACACGTGCTGCAGGGAAGTCCCTAAAACACTCCAGGAGCGGCATGTGTGCGGAAAAAGCGATTCACGTTGTTCTTGAATCGCTGTAAAATGTATTCGGTGGGAAACACAGCCTTGTGCAAATTATACCATAGGGATCATGTTCTCCATATAAAAGACTGCTTGAAAAGCGCTGGACGCGGAATAATAAGCTGAACCTCATACGGATGTGAAGTATTAGCGCGACGTGTATTTCTAACATGCACTGCTCTGGGAGGAATTAAGCGGGCTACATCCTTCGAACACTTTCCATGAAAATACTTGTAGAACAGACTCAAATCGCCAACCGTTCTTCGATGTTCCAGCGAATCAAGGCCGCCGGTCAGTTCCGGGTCTCTAATCAAACGAACAGCTCTTCTCTGAACAGAATCCAACAAATGCAGTGTGTGTTTGTGAGCGGAGCTCCAAACATGGGAGCAGTATTCCATAGTTGGTTGAGTTTGAGCTTTGTGAAGAATTAACAGTTGTTGTGGAGTGTAAAGCTTTCTGATAGATAAAGGAAAACAAAAGTGTAGGAGGGAAAAGAGTATCCTAGTTACGAAATTTGAGGGAGTGGTTTCACTGCAGTTCCACAGAACTATTTAGGATAGCGGTGCATACAGTTAGAATAACACTGACGATTTCCAACCTCCCATAGGAGACGGACCCAGAAGATGACTTTTTTCCACCGAGTACGGTTTGCAGCTATTCAAGACCAACATGATCCCTTTTTCCACACGCTTATCGCTCCTGTCGCGCTTAAGGATCTCCTTGTTGGGGCTGTACCCATAAAAAAAGAGAAATAGAACAGTTCGAAAAAAAAATACCTGCCTCCACTGTATTTATTATTACACACTGCAACATTTAAAGTACTTTAATTATTGTATAACTTCATTTGTGTGTAAAATTATTATACATTATACGATGCGAGGAAGAAAATCATTAAACTCCTTTGCTGTTGTATATGTTCAACATGTCCGACAGGCCTATCTTTCACCATATCGCCGCCATACATCACTATATTGCTTTTAGTTATAAAATACGTGTACATGTTATTATCTTAAACGAAGGTATACGTTGTAAATGTAACAATGACGCAGGAACCTTGCCTGCAACAGCAGGAAGATTTATGATAAATAATTTTCCATAATTACACTTATTGCAGCTAGCGCAGTTATCTGTTTTACATAGAGAATATCCGAGAAATCTACTATGTGGGATTAGGTGTATAAGTGGCAGTATATCCTTGACATTAACTTGTATTGGTCATATTTGCACGTTCACGGATCTCTTCAATTCTAACTTGGTTTAAAATGTGTTAGAAATGAGATTTATTCCATCAAGGACTTTCACCAAATTTAAAGCACAATTTCGGTTTCTAGTTTGTCATTAGATATATTATACACGGAAAAAAAAATAGTGGATAATTTTATTAAAATTATGGACATTTTTCTACAATTTGTGAGGTGTCAATTGTAAGTTTAAAATTTACTTTGACTTAAAAATTGGCAAAAAAAATTGGAAAATATATATTTTTAGTGTTCCGTACGGAACACTTATAAGATCACTTCGGTGTCTGTCCGTCTGTCAGACCCGAGTTTCTCCGAAACTATTTGATGTGGAAAGTTGAAATTTGGTACTAAATATAGGAATTGATGGCCTCATCAGAGCCGTGTGGTTTTGAAAGTTAAATTTTGACTTAAGGGGTTAGTTTTGGGGGGTAAAATCGAAAGTGAAAAAAAATTGTTTTACTGGGTCATCCAGTGGGGTGTCAAATGAAAGCTTGTAAAAACACGAGTTCAAAAATATATATAATGTCTTACATGGTCACACTTTTTTTTGTATTATTTTGAAAAAATCGCGAAAAATCGCTGTCCCCCCCTTTATCTCGAAAAGTGCTGTTCCAAAAAATTTGAAAAAATTCTGGAATATGCTCTATGGGGTGTAGATTGAATGAAAGTTATCACGAGTGTATTACTTTTAATAATTTATTTGGTATATATAAAAAAAGAACAAAAATTTCAAGGTTATCAGTTTTCAGTAAAGATCGGAAACAAACTTTGTTGAAAACTAATTTGGGGTGTGTTTTGTGAAGTTACTGATCATTTTATACCTCCGTAACGAAAATTTCTATTTCGGAAGTAATCAACGTACGGAACACTACCAGGTGTACAAGTATGAAATGCGGATTTCAGCCAACAGATGGCGTACCAATGCAGTTTGTGCTATAAAGATTTGACACTGCGCCATTTTGTTGTGTCATCAACAAGTGTCAGACGCGCACGAGTGATAAATTGGAAAAGTGTGTGCATGTGTTATTGTGTTCAATATGTCGAAATTTATACCAAACAAAGAGCATTCCCGGACAGCATTAATTTTTTGTTTTCATTTGAAGAAAACTGCTGTTGAATCATACCGACTACTTCGAGAAGCTTATGGTGAACATGCTCCATCGCAAGATACGTGTGAACGAGGGTTTCGGCGTTTCAAAAGTGGTGACTTCGATGTTGCAGACAAGGAACGTGGAAAACCGCCAAAAAAATACGAAGATGTGGAATTGCAAGCACTGTTGGACGAAGTTGATTCGCAAACACAAAAACAACTCACCGAGCAATTGGGCGTTAGTCAACAAGCTGTTTCCAATCGGCTACGAGAGATGGGAAAGATTCAGAAGACCGGTAGATGGATACCACATGTGATGAACAACAGGCAAATGGAAAAGCGCAAAAATATGTGTGACATTTTGCTCGTTACAGGGGATCCCAAGCGCAAAAAATCATGGGTAGACCCAGGCGCACCATCCACATCGACCGCAAGACCGAATCGCTTTGGCAGAAAGACTGCTGCTGCTCTGTGTTTGGTGGGACTAGAGGGTCGTGGTCTATTATGAGCTGTTAAAACCTGGGGAAACGGTCAATACTAAACGTTACCAACAACAATTGACCGATTTGAATCGTTCGCTGCTTGAAAAAAGGCCAGAATACCGAAAGAGGCAATACAAAGTCATTTTTCTTCCTGACAGTGCTCCAGCACTCTGTTGGGAAGTTCTACCCCATGCGGCTTACTCACCAGAGTTGGCTCCTTCCGATTACCACTGGTTTGCATCGATGGGTCATGCACTTGCTGAGCAAAAAAAAAAAATGGCTCGATGAATGGTTCACAGCAAAAGGGGAAGATTTTTACTGGCGTGGTATTTCCGAAAGATGGGAAAAATGTATAACAAGCGATGGAGCATACTTTAAATAAGGCACTTTTTATCATTCTTCCGAATTTAACATGTTTTTTTAGAAAAAAAATCTGCATTTCATACTTGTACACCTGGTAATTGCGCAAGTTCAACTTGCACTTGGCCGGTTATTTTAATTTAAATATGTTCCTTCCTATGTTTTCTGCATGTTGTGCTAGTCAAGGTCCGTGCCACCACGAGGTACAGTTTACCCAAGTTAGCCCAAAAAGATCTAGGATATACATATAGTTGTTTCTGATGGAAATTTGAGGTCATCAACGAACAAAATATATACCAGTGACGTCATTACTTAAGCCTTAGCTGTTGTAATATTAAAGTCAACTAACTATATGTGAACTTATTAAGTCTATTTTTCGAGAAAAGGACATTATAAGAGATTTTCCTTTATTCCTAAATCGTAAAGCTCTTGCCGGACGATTCTGTGATTTATCATGTCGAATGCTTCTGACACATCAAAAAAAGACCAGCAATAGTATATCACAATTCACGTTGCTAATGTATAAATTTATTTATATTATATAAATTGGTTGCAAAGTGTTTCCTTCGTTACTACAAACTACGTGGGTTGTAGAATAAATAACTGCCCTGGTGAAGAAAAAACATTTTTATTCGTAAAATTTATTTTATTTTTCAACATCGTCGCCTTTTAGCTCGATATACTTAGTCTAACGTTTTTCTGTATCCTGTATCCCACGTAAAAAATACGATTTCTCCAACCCTTCAAAATAAGCGTTTGTTTCAGCAATCACCTCATCGTTTGAGCCAAATTTTTCATATTCCGAAATAGGAAATAATCACTGGGGACCAAATCTGGCGGATGCGCAAGCAATTCGTATCCTAACTCATGGAATTTTGTCATGGCGATGACCCAAGTGTGCAGGCGTGCATTGTTGATGAAAGAGAATTTTTTTCTTCGCCAAATGCGGACGTTTTTCTTTTACAACATGGTTGGAATGATCCAATAAGTTGACGTAATTATATAATAATATAAAAATCCATTAATGCATCTTAAACTGTGGCCATGAACTTGTTGGCCGATAAAGTCGCCTTGGCCTTCTTTGGCGCTAGTTTGCTACAGAAAACCCACTGTTTAGACTATTCTTTGGTCTCTGGTGTGCTGTGATGAATCCACGTTTCGTCAACAGAATTTAAGCCAAAAATCATTTCGATTGCTCTTCTTTAACATGGCCAAACATTCTTTTGAAATTGACACACGTGCGTGTTTATTGTCAGTTTTGAGCAATCCCGGTCCCCATCTTGCGGACAGCTTTCTCATACCCCAATGGGTTGTTATAATATTCTGCATCCGATCAGTTTAAATTCCCACAGTATCAGCAATCTCACCCACTTTCATTCTCCAATCATTTATCACTATATTGTGGATTTTTTTCAATCATTTCTGATGTGGGTACCTCATTTGGACGACCTGGACGTTCTTAATCAAAAATGCTTGTACGGCCAGCTGTCCAATATTTTATGGACGACACTTTTATCTCATCATTCGTTTTTTTTCAAAAACAATTATTTTATCACTGGTCGATATTCAATTTTTTCGATTGTTGTAATATCACAAAAGTTGTTCTTTTTAAATGGCTGCCACTCACAAACTAAATCACGTAGCGACTTAAAAATTTGACAGGATTCTTAAGAAAGGTTATGTTCACGAAAAATATAATTTTTTAAATAGTAGTAGCGCCATTTCTAGCCGAATCCAGGTACTTATCATAGAACTCTCGTAGATTACTGAAAGTTGTGTAAAAGTAAAGTGAATCTTGCTTTATGGAACTGTATAGGACACCTCAACAATGTACAATGGATACCTTGTGAGGTTTATTTTTTTACAGTTTATTTATTTTACATTAGGCTACAGAATTTTTACCAGAATAGGGCAGAAGTTTGATTAGATTTGTAGTGTAATGTTTCTACACAATAAGAACTTATTTTGCTAACACAAATATATTTTTTTAGCGTTGCCTTGTATTAACTATATTACGTAATGGAGCGTAATATTTATATTACAGTTTACATATCAATATTTTGCTTTATCTAATTTTCTACCTCTGCTTGACTTCCAATAGGACATACTCTTATAAAAGTATTTGGCTACGACGGTGTTCGTTAGACCAATCGCGTCGCAAGTCAGTTTTCAAGAAGTAGCATCTGTCCACCTTTTTTTGTAGAAGCCATGTCTCGAAACCTTTTTTTTCTGTAGCTTTGGGTAGAAAACTCACAATAGAGTTCGTAAAAAGCTAAAATTATATGAAAAGCCGGAGATTTTTCTAGGTGGTACAAGGTTTTTTTCTTTTCGTTTCAAGGTTTTTTCGGTTTCTTGTTTTCTTCTTTTTTGTTGCTAAGATCTCTCCATCCGTTTTTTGCGGCGAGTTTTAGCTGCGAGTTTTACTACCAGTTATTTTATCTATCTCATTTTGATACAATTTTTGGTTATCTTTTTTTTTCTTATTTTATTGATAGTTTTACCAAGTTTCGCTTCACCGGTCTACGCTACAGTCCAGAGCTGTACATATGGTAGTTGGGGAAAAATAGTCTAGTTTGGAAGAGACATTGAGTTCAGCAGAACTGCTTACCAACGCCGACAGAAGAAAATCATACTAATACCACTAAATTTCTGTTTATCTGAAAACTTTGTAAATTATGTAGCAGTAACGTTAATTTTCTCCAGTTAACTAATTGTGTTTCCGTCGTGGACAATTTATATAATTTTCTTGTATTATTACAGCTAGCTAACAAAATGCCTTAAATTTTTTGGGAGAGGGTTTTAGACTAGCAGTAACTTTTATTAAACAAATTTAACCACCTTTTTTACCTATTACGTCCATATTATCTCCTAATTTTTAAAGAACAACTTCGCAAAATCCGCATTTCTTCGCATTTGATTTTTTAAGCCTCAGACTAGATTACAGGTTTAATTAATATATAAAAATAAATTTCTTTGTTTTATTAGATAATTGATAAGACACCAATTTTGTGGAATTTACCAACATTTATGGAACCTAACTATTACTATTTTTACGCTAGAAAAGCACAGTCATCGCATATGAAAGAGATAAGGCAAAATAATAAAAGGAAAGCATATTTAGCAGCGTTTCATAGTTGGAACCCACTCTCTCCGACGTATAAGCTACCGCTTCTCATAAATAAGTTTGAGCAAAAACAAGCTGACACAACCTTCGTAACCTTGTAAGCCACTAATACTAGTAACTAACTTAAGTAGTAATTAACCTAAAGTAGGTTCAGTTATAATAACACAGCCCCACAAAAGAAATGAAAATACATTACCACGAACCAGAATACATGGATCTAGAGTATTTTTCAAATCCTTAGTTAAAAAAAAAAAAAAACAAAAATAATCGTGTCATTTTTGTTTTTTCCAAACACATGCCTTAAAATGGGCCAAAACTATAATAATAATGTAATAACTCTTAATGAAGTTTGAAAAATGATAGATATTTTACAGTCTAGAGAAGAAAATATGCATTTAAACCACAGCAAGCTATTTCTATTAATTAAACCAAAATCCATCCTTATAGGGAGTAAAATGTACCTTTAAAACTCAAATAACGCACGTGAGTTTAAATAAGGACAAATTCTTGTAGCTATTAGGATAAATTATCTAAAACTGGTGTGATAACCAGACATTACTCTCAAAGGGTTGAGACTCACCCCTGTAGGATGTAAAAACCACCCCCATCTACGGAGGTATCTCATAAGTTTCAGAAACGACGAAAAAGTTCAGGCTTTTGTAGTTTTAAGTAGAGTGAACAAATATGGAGTAAAGTCGCTTGGACCACCGATATACGACTATAAATTATCCTTAGAGAGTGGTAGAAACTACCCCTACACTCTAATGATGCACATGGATGTTATTGAAATTCGGAAAGGATCAAATACTTTTGTCTCATTGTGCCAAACATTCAAGACAACTAGATCATCTTCCTAATAAGGTGAAAAATCATCCCTAAGAGGGGGAAACTACCTCCTGGGATTGATGGATCTTAAAAGTTCTAGCATCTGAGAAAAAAAAATACAGGCTTTCGTAATCTCAGGTGGGATGGACAAATACAGCCTGTATTTTTTTTTCTCAGATGCTAGACCTTCTAAGATCTATCAATCCCAGGGGGTAGTTCCTCCCCCTCCTCCTAGGGATGATTTTCGATTTTATTAGGAAAATGATCTAGTTGTCTTGAATGTTTGGCACGATAAGATAATAGTACTTGATCCTTTCCGAATTTCAGTAACATCCACGTGCATCATTAAAGTGTAAGGGTAGTTTCCACCACCCTCTAAGGGCAGTTTATAGTCGTGTACGGGTGTCTTAAGCGAATCTACTCTATATTTGTTTACCCTGCCTAATACTACAAAAGCCTTATCTTCTTTCGTCGTTATTAAAACTTGTGAGGTACCTCAGACCTATGGGGGTGGTTTTTACATCCTATAGAGGTGAGTCTCAGCCCTTTAAGAGTAAAGTCTGGTTGAAACACCAGATTCAGATGTTTTGTCCTATGAGCTACAAGAATTTGCCCTTTGTACATGTCATTTAAACTCACGTGCGTTATTTGAGTTTTAGGGGTACCTTTCACCCCCTATAAGGGTGAATTTTGGTTTCATGAATAGAAAGAGCTTGCTGTTGTTTGAATGCATGTTCTCTTCTCTAGACTATAAAATATCTACCATTTTTCACACTTCATTAAGAGTTATTACATTATTACTATAGTTTTAATCCATTTCAAGGGATGTTTTTGAAGAAAAAAAAATGACACAACAAATCTTTTTTTTAAATACGAATTCGAAAAATACCCTAGATCCATATATTTTTGGTTTGTGGTAATGAACTTTCATTTTTTTTGTGCTTAATATAGTTTAGTAGAAGATTCATTGTAAACAAAATGTAGTCTAAAATCACATACACAAAAACTACGCTTTTGCAGTTAAAAAAAATCATCAATTGTATATAACTTATTGTCGTATATTGAGAAATTAATAAAAACTTTTTAAGTTTATATTTAAAAATATGTTATGGTTTTTGCAGATGAATACGAGTCAACTTGAAAAATGCAGCACATGTTTACATTATTTTAAATCTGCCGAAAGTAGACCTGTAGTTCAGTTTGCTTCTGGTATTATAATTGTGAATATTACCGTTAAGTGTAATTTTTTTTTCAATATTCTGGATAATTTTTCATATTAAGTAAATAAATATGCTGGCAGCACACGAAATCTTTTAAAAACTAGCCTACAGGGGCAAGCCGTAATAGAGGCCCATAATTATTACTTTCTTTTAAGCGATGAAACAGAATTTGCGATAGAAAGAAACCCTCAAAATGTACATTACAATGAAAATGACTAGAAATATAAGTGGTATACTCAGACAATAGCTGTGATAGCTGACATCAAAGTTCGTGTATAACCTATAGAGTTGTTAAAGTCCAGTTGCCCAGGACATACCGCAGATCCTGTGGCAGGTCTATAATGATAGTTTGGCTTTCTGGATTGTTTTTTTCCATGTGTGAATTCCAGTTTAGCTATTTTTACCCGAAGGCTGTCTGATATTTGTTCTCCGATCGCTCTTTAGATAGCTAACTGGTCTGCCCAGAGTAACTACAGCAAAGTGATAGCATACTTCCCTGCGAGCCACCCCTAGCAGTCTTAAACCTGATAGTTTAGGCAGAGCATTGATAAAAGCGCACTCTATACCCAGGAATATTGCAACGACTGTTTCCTTGTTATTCAAAGATTTGGAGATATCTGCAACCAGGTTGTTTAGGCCTATTGACTTACCAACCTGGTAGACCAACTCATGAATATTGAGCGGGTTATGTGCCAAAGCACCGCTTCTCATATAACTGACGTAAACTACTGTGTTAGCTTTATATCAACTGTAAAAGTAGTTAAATTCTTGTTATGACATCGTTACAATTTTTCACCAAGTAAAATATTTACCTTCAATCTCCATAAAATCTCATTTACTCAACGTTGAATTTCCAAAAAAATTGAAGTCGTGAAAATTACCCGATTTACTGCTACCACACAAAAGATGGTATTATAAAGCAAAAACTTTTATAATAATCTCACTTTATGTGGAAAATACATGACTGGATAACGAAGCCAGGGTTTTTTTAAATTCATAATAACTCAGAAATGTAAAGCTGCCTTTTATATTATTACGCTGTTCTGAACGTATCACAGCCGACATATTTTACAATAATACTTAAAAAACTTTTAACCTTTCTTTTCCTTTTGTTACTCAGAAAAACTTTTCCGGATAAGGCGGTATTTCCCGACAAGAGGGCCAACTTTCCTTTTGCTCATTTAATAAGTTTAAGTAAGAAGTTAGATATTTGGAAGATTTAGTGTTACATAAATGTGTTTTTAACATACATATAAGGGTTATTGATTAATCTGTTCGTTAAACGTACGTTAGGCCTTATTTTTTTTAATATTCTGCCACAGTATGTGGCCTGTATTCATAGTCGTTTCATGAACTCACATTCTTCTTAAAATTTATCTTTTTAACGAACGTTAATAATCATCAGGACTACACGTATTTTGGAGACCATCGTTCTAAATAATAAGTTTATTGTGCAATTGAACCAGTCTTATAAATTTCTCGACCGTGAATGGCGTCTTCTTCCTACACTTTTCCATCTTTGAATTTCCCGTGTGTTATTAGCTATTTCTCCCCCATAACGAGTTCCAAATACTGCAGTTTTAGTTCCTTCGTTGTAAATATAATTCATTTTCTTAATTCTACTCATGTCTGACGTATAGTTTTCAATAATCAGCAGTATAACCTTAGCTCACATGCCTCTAATATGCTTTACTTAATTCTCAGCACTCTGTAAGGGACGAGAACAAAAGGCGATTGACTGAAGTGTGACCGTAGATGAAACTATGGTTTCCTACCAAGATTTTCTGTTTAAACAGGAACCTATAGACTCACGTTATCCTGAATCTCTATGGGTAGTATAGGCAAAAGTAACATAATCGCCAAAAATGATCCTTGAAACCATTTTTTGGGATTCTTAAGGGGTTTTATAAATTGACGAATGGGTTATTACACTACAATACTCCAGTGTACACTACAGTTGCTGGGATTGATTCTATTCAGCAATGTGGTCTCCAGGATTTTACAGCCCCGATGTAGCTCATAGCGACTATTTTTTATTCGTTAAATTAAAGCCGGATCCGCTGGGAGAAAATTTACAAATGATAAAATGTCATCTATTCAATTTCAGATCTTTTTAAAGACAGAAAATTAGATTAGCTTTTTTATGGGTGTAGCAAAGTACCACTACTTTTTTAGTACCTTTTGGTCGGATACGTTAGACCTTACTACGTAAAAGTTATTCATACCTGTTATCCTGTTTTTTATCTCCTCAGAGCAATCTTTTTTTGTTTATAATTATGCCTAGATACTTAAGTCTATCAATTTTTTCAATAGGGTGGTTATTTATGTAGATGTGCCTATTATTTTGTGCTGATTTTATAACATATAGTTTCGTCTATTTTACGCTTAGTGACATATTTCTCACTTGATGAAGTTAGTTCAATAATAAGTATTTGCAAATCATATAAGTTGGTTGATGTGTACTCTACTGGCTTTTACTTCTCTTGATTCGTCTATCAGTGCTCCTCTCATGATTTCATCTACGTGTAGCTTGATCGATACTAACACTCATCCTTGCCTGATTCCTCTTCTGATTTAAAATTCTTCAGTAATGGTTTCCTCTATTCTTAAAACACTTTTTGATTAGACAGATTTTTGGATGATTGTAACGTCTTTGGTATCGGGTTTTTTTCCTTAAAAAGTTGAAGCAGTTGATCGTGGCATTACTTATCGAACGCTTTCTTGTAATCAATGAAGCACGCATAGATATATTGGTTTATATCCAAGCAACATTGGCTCTTTTAAACCTTTTACAAGTTCTCTAGAATTCGTTTTATAGCTTTCCTTAAGAAGGCGATTCTTCAGTATTGGAGTTAACGGTAATATGGTATTTTCTGTACAATTTTAGCGATATTTTTCGTTTTTACTTGGATTGATGGTTTTTTAAAACGCGTTATATATATATATATATATATATATATATATATATATATATATATATATATATATATATATATATATATATATATGTATATATACATATGTATATATATATATATATATATATATATATATATATATATATATGTATATATACATATGTATATATATATATATATATATATATATATATATATATATATATATATATATATATATATATATATATATGTATATATACATATGTATATATATATATGTATATATACATATGTATATATATATATATATATATATATATATATATATATATATATATATAAATATATATATATATATATATATATATATATATATATATATATATATATATATATATATATAAATATATATATATATATATATATATATATATATATATATATATATATATATATATATATATATATATATATATATATATATATATATATATATATATATATATATATATATATATATATATATATATATATATATATATATATATATATATATATATATATATATATATATATATATATATATATATATATATATATATATATATATATATATATATATCAAGGATTTTCTACAGCTGACGCTGTCTTCCTTCTCTCAGCCTTTGATTCCATCCGTTTCTATCTTCCCAGTCTCCATCTGTTAGACCCCTGTCCTCCATAGCCTCGTCCACATCGTCTCTCCACAATCGTCTGGGTCTTCCTCTTTTTCTTCTCCCTATAGGGCTCCACTCCGTTATTTTCTTTATCCACCTATTATCTTCGTTCCTTCTTATGTGTCCATACCATTTTAATCGTTTTTCTTCAATGGTGTTTACTGCGTTCTCTTTGATGTTCATTATGCTTCTTATTTCTTCATTTGTTATTCTCTCCATACTCTACAACATCTTCTCCAATACTCCAACTCTACCGCGTTAATTTTAAATTTATTTCTTTTGTTGATCGTCCATGTTTCTGACCCTTATGTCATTATGCTTTGTATTATTGATTTGTATATGCGTGTTTTTTGTTTCTTTTTGTAATGTGTTTGTCCCACAGGTTCGAATTTAATTGTCTTATGCATGTCCGCGTTTGTCCTAATCTAGCTTTAATCTCTTCTTCTGATGTTGCGTTTTTTGAAATGATGATTCCTAAATATTTAAATCTATCGGTTCCTTTGATTATTGTTTCGTTATCGACTTCTAGATTCTCCACGTTTCCCTCTTTTGTTGTTAGATATTCCGTTTGATCAAAGTTTATTGCTAATCCTGCTTTAGTGTATTCTTCTTTCAGTTTTCTTACCATATAACTGAGGTCTTCCTCATCTTGCGCTATGATTACTTGGTCGTCTGCGAAACTTAGAGTATATAAGTAATCTTCTCGTATTGGGACTCCCATTCCACTACATTTTTGCTTCCATTTTTTTAATGTTTGTTCGAGGTATATTTTGAATAGTGTTGGGGATGTAGAGCATCCTTGTAATAGGCCTTTTGATGTTTGGAGTCTCTTCCCTATTTTATGTCCTATTTTTATGTTCACTGTGTTGTTTTCGTAGAGAGCTTTTACTGCGTGTTTAGTTCTTTGTCAATGCCTATTTCTTTCATTGCGTTCCATAATCTTTGTCTTGGTATTGAGTCATAGGCCTTTCTTATGTCTATGAAGGCTAGGTGAACTTCTCTATTCTTTGCCAGTTTTTTTTTTCCATTGTTTATTTTATAGTGTATATGTGGTCTATACATGATTTTCCGGCCGTAAAGCCTGCTTGGTCTTCTCCAAATTTTCCTTTTATATTTTCCTCTATGATATTTTTAATAATTTTTTCCATACAAACGTCCCATACGCGATATTATGCTTAGGGCTCTATAGTTTGTACATTTTCTGCGGTCTCCCTTTTTAAATATAGATACTATATAGGCTTTTGACCATTCCTCTGGTATTTTTTTCTCCATTTATCGCTCCGTGGAACATGTTTCTCAGCATTCGATGTAATTTATTAGACCCGTATTTAATCATTTCATTTACCACACCCTCCAGGCCCTGCAGATTTATTATTTTTGAGTGTTTTTATTGTCTTCTTTACTTCTTCATAGCTTAGTTCTATCTCTTTTTTTTCCTTATTCTGTTCTTCTTCAGGGTTCTCTTCTTGGAATTCTTGTCTGTCTTCTGTTAGCAGCTTCTTATAATATTCCTCCCACTCGTTTTCTAGGATATACTCTATTTACGTCTTCTCTCTATTATTGGTCCTTAATGCTTTAATTATTCTCCATGACTCTGTGCTTCTAGTTCCTCCTATATACTGTTCTACATGTTCGCACGATTTTTCCCATCTCTCGTTCTTTTCTTTGTTTATCATCCTTCTCGTTTCTGCATTTTTCTCTTTATATTTCTGTAGATCTTCTTCTGATTTTGAATTCAGCCATTTTTCGTATAGTATTTTTTTTCTCTTTTATAGATTCTTTGGTTTTTTCACAGATTCTAATTTTATGTTTCTTATTCTCGTTGTCTTCTTTACCTAATGCTTCTAGGGCCGCCTGTTTGATGCATTCTTTTATGTGGTCATACATCTGTTGGAGGTTGTCGTAGTTAAATTCATTTAATTTTTGATCTAATCGTCGTCTATATAGGTCTCTTATCGTTTCGTCTTGCAGTAAGTGTATTTTGTATTTTATTTCTTTGTCTGCTTTTTCTGTTATCTCATTAGTATTTCTGTTTTCTTTATCTATTATTCCTGTTTGTTTTATTGTCTTGTACCACAGTACTTTTATATTTGCTACTAATAGTCTATGGTCTGTTCCACATTCTGCCCCTCTCTTTGCTCTTACGTCTTTTATTTTGATAGTGGTATCGTTTTTAATTACAATGTAGTGTATTATTGATTTTAAGTTTCTTGTTTCTTGCATCCAAGTATATTTGTGGATGTCTTTGTGTTTGTAGAATCCGTTTGTTATTTTGAGGCCGTTTAGTTCACACAGCTCTATTAGTCTGTCTCCGTTGTTGTTAGTGATGTCTTCTCCGAATGGTCCTACGGTATTGTCCATTGTTTTCCTTCCTATTCTCCCATTCAGATCTCCCATTATTATTAATTCTTGGTTTTTCTTTACTTTTTGTGTTTCTATTTCTAGTGTTTCCATGAAATTATCTTTTTCTCTTATCGTGCTGTCTTCTGTTGGGCCGTATACTCCTAATATTACCATGTCTTTTCTTAGCATTGTTATATTTAGTTTTATGATTCTTTCATTGATGGGTTCCCAAGATGTTATTTTCCTTTTTCACTTCTTTTTTACTAATATTCCAACTCGGGCCTTTGCTCTTTCTTCCTTCTTTACTCCACTCCAACAATGCATCACTTCATCTATTTCTTCCACTTCCCTTTTTCTTCGTCTCGCTTATTCTCTATGTTCATCTTCTTAAACACTTGTATGACTTCGATGTTCTTTGTCCTCCATCCCTGAATATTCCAGGTGCCGAGAGCAGCTATTCTGTTTCGGGATTTCTTCGTTTGGCTGAGTTTTAAGCTTGGGTTAACTATTCGCTTTGAAGTAGAATTGCCCCCCCCCGTATTCGATGGGGCTCCCTTCTTCGAAGGTGTGGATTGCCACCCGAGGATTTTTGCTTATCTTGTGATTTTTCATCCTACTTTTCAAAAACAACTAGCATTTCCCAGTTTAGCTTTTACGTGTGTTAGGTTGCTACGCTAACGCCACAACCCTCCTCCTTTATCCGGGCTTGGGACCGGCAACAGTGTTGATGAACTACTCAATCCATCCATCAACACTGCAGGCGGAGTTATATATATATATATATATATATATATATATATATATATATATATATATATATATATATATATATATATATGTATATATATGTATATATATATGTATATATATGTATATATATGTATATATATGTATATATGTATATATATATATATATATATATATATATATATATATATATATATATATATCTTGACTATTTACATGCCAGTTTTGCTCAGCTGCCAAGATTTTATCAAATTTGTCGGTAATTAATCGACCAGTGCAATGGTATTTTTGATATCGAAATTCAATACTTTTTGGACAACATATATATATATATATATATATATATATATATATATATATATAAATGTATGTATGTATGTTACAATAGAGGTTTTCACGGATGGTGGGATGTAATACATTAAAATTCCGGGTTTCAATCCATTCGTCTAACAATGAATTTGCACGGCGTTTCGCCAAAATCTCAGTTATAATATACTTAGCTTCGAGCGGCAGCAGTATCGAGTAGCAGCAACAGCAGGAGCACTTGAAAATGCCAAATGAGATTTTGGCGAAACGTCGTGTAAACTCATTGTTAGACAAACGGATTGAAATCCGGAATTTTATTGTATTACATTCCACCATCCGTGAAATCCTCTATTGTAATATATATATATATATATATATATATATATATATATATATATATATATATATATATATATAACTTTGCTTCTCAGATGTCTTATATGTTTTAAAATATACTCTGTATGTTTAAGGCATTACATTTTGCTATTTATAAAATAATATGTATAAACTTTTTTTCGTCACGAATATAAAACTATTTTTTGACTATATATGACGACAAATTTTTCATTCTACGTATATATATATATATATTACATAATTTCAAAAATAGTTATAAATACTTTCTTCCAAAAATATGGGGAAGTTTACAAATCAACTTTGAACTCTTGAGATAAATACATTACTTTTCTTACCATATAACAAAACATGACTTGAGATCAATTGAAGGTCCAGTAACGCTTCAATAAATAATGATTATGGCTCTTTCTTTAAAAATTTGCTTTCTTTGCCTCAAAATCTTAAGAAATAGTGGCAAGGTTCTTTAACATATTTGTTTTAAATATTTAAGAATATGTTTTTTTTTAGGGGTTACGAGTTAAAATTCTTAAGCAAACATCAAAGAGAAGGTAAGATATAAAAAAAATTAATAAATTTAATATATATGTATATATATATATATATATATATATATATATATATATATATATATATATAAATGCATGTTTGATTATCGGGAATCGGTCTGGATATTCAATATTTCGTTAACTTCTTTAGGAGTAACTACAATATTAATACACGAATTAGATCTATTAAAACAATGTTATTTTTCGTCTAGGTATTAAAATGTTATGAAAAATAAAGCAAATAAATATAGACAAACGAATAAATAAATTAAACAGCGTATGAAAATGCGGGTTAGTTCTTGAAATCAAAACACAATATCTCAGTTTGTCTGCATAAACTGAGAGGAAACAGCCTCGGTGCATATGTGCTGACGTGAATTCCAAATGAACGGAAAAAACAGCAAAAGAAAAATACTTTATTTACTTATTTTATACCAAGATGTGGCAAATTTTTAATTATTGATGCTGTAATTGTAAAGGATTAATAAGCATTGATTATGTTGCTGTAGATATTACTAAGTTGATTAGGGTCTGACTTAGTAATATCTACAGTAACATAATCAATTATTACCATTATCTAAATATGAAAATTGTATAATTTCGAAAGTAGCAAACTTTCGTATTATCTTTAAGTAAATTCCAGCCCTTCAATCGTGATCCTAAAAGCTCCACCTGTTTTTAGACAAATTTAAAACATGTACTAAAATCAGCTTGTGTCAATAAATTAGGTTCAAAGGTACCAGGTTCATAAACTAGATCGCCTTTCGTTGTCTTGAGTAGGGTTGAAAGGTAATTCTTCATTTTCTATATATTTATAAGACGTTGATCTACGTGTAACAGTTCATTTCGCACTATGAAGGACTGGCCTTTCTACGAACTGCTGCAGTTTGGTAACGAGGGTACCTAAATATAATTTAAGATCAATGTCAGTCTTGTGTGTCAAAAACAGCGCCGACCAGTGTAATTCGTTATATTAAAATACTAGTCAATTAAAAGACAAGAGCTCAGTTTTATACCGCTGAAATAGACGTTAAACGAAAAAAGTGATAGCAAGTAGGAGAATAGAAACAACAGGAAGGACTAATTTCCTTTAATTTACCAGTCTAATCCTGGCTTTACCTCATATTTTTGATTTAATTGCAAACACGAAGTAAGCAGGAGCAATAATTCTAAATTTACTAAATAAGCTTTTAAAGGTTAGACTTTAAATATGTTTCTGTCAAGATCTATTCACTTAAGTTTTTATATCAGGTCTGGGAAAATGTTCGTGGCTTTTTCTAGTAAAATTCAACTGGTTTTCTTATAGTGTGAAAATGAATTTATTTAAACCAAATACCATTATTACCGACAATTTTTCGCCATTTTTCGGGTAGGGCCATGATGCCATCGGTGAAGAACTCCTGTGGTTTCTGGTTGAAAAACTGAATCAAGTGGTTTTCACAGGTTTCTTTTGAAAGCAGCTTAATTCCATTGAGAGAGTTCTGCAGAGATCAGAACAAGTGATACTCAGAGTCTGGACTATACGGTGGATGCATCAAAACTTCCCAACCAAGGTCTCGCAATTTTTGACAGGTCATCAAAGAAGTGTGTAGTCGGGCGTTGTCATGATGGAAGACAACACCTTTCCTATTAATCAAATTGGGTCGTTTTCTTTCAGTTGCCTGGCGTAATCTCTCTAGTTGTCCAGTAGAGTTGAGAATCAATCGTCTGACCAACTGGAAGTAGCTCATGGTGGACGATTCCCTTCCAGTCTCACCACACACACAGCATCACCTTTTTCAGCGTCAATCCTGACTTCGCGAACGCTTGTGACGGCTCACCATCCCTTGTCCACGATCTTTTACGCCTCAGATTGTCGTACGTGATCCATTTTTCATCACCGATTATGACACGTTTCAGAAATGGCTCGATTTCATTGCGTTTCAGCAGCGCATTGCAGATGTTAATTCGGTCTATCATGTTTTTCGCGCTCAACTCATGAGGAACCCATACATCGAGCTTCTTTTTGTAGCCAGTTTTGTGTAAATGATTCAAAACCGTTTTGTGGTCAATGCCTATCGACACTGCTGATATGCTGGAGTTTTTCAAGAATTTCATCAGCTTTTACAGTGATTGTACGACCAGAGCGTGACTCATCTTTCCCATCAAAATTACCAAAACGAAAGCGAGCGAACTATTTCCCTGCAGCAAATTCTGATAAAGTACCTTCACCGTACACAGCACAAATTTTTTCACAAGCCTGCGCAGCGCTCTCCCCTTTGTCGTAATAATATTGCAAAATATAGCGCAATTTTGCATTACTTTTCTCCGTTTTCAAACGCAAACAACTTTCCAACCACTGCACCAATTTCGATGTTTATACACTCAAAGTAACGCTTGGAGTGTCACCTTTCGAACGAGCGTTTAATGGTGTCGCTGCGATCTGTGTTTCTTGAGTTATTTGCAATTGACGCCATCTATCAGGAAAAACGCCACAAACTTTTTCCGAGACCCAATATTATTCATTTAAATAGTTTTTCCTTAAAATTTCTATTTGGCTATTTATCCATTGTTAAACATAGTAGGTACATCCATATACCTCGAATATTCAAAATGCTGGCAAAGACAAGCCAATTATTTAAGCGTTTGTTGTCACTAAACCAAACACAAATCCAATTATGGAGTAGAGCTTACGATAAACAACTTGAAAATAGAACGCTTGGAGGGTAGTGTCACATCACGTCTGTCATCCGAGTACATAAAATGCTCGTATGTATACGCAAATATGTTGTACTTACAAGATAATCTTTAGTATAATTTGTAAGGGTGGATGGTAGAAAGGGGTCATCTAGACGATTTTTTAAACCATTAAAATTCTTAATGTAACTCGTGTAAATGCAAATTTCATCATTACATAAATCGAATATTACCACACAGTGATATCGCGTATTAGATAAATAAAAATAATCAAATGCGACTTAAACTGAGAATTCCCTAGGATTATTTCAAATGTTGACAGTCCCAACTCGTTATGCTTGTACGTTACATGAAGAGTCAAAAAAACCCGATACCACTTTCAGGCAACATGTCGTCTCAATGAAAATACCAAACAATTTTCTAGTTGTGTGTCATCGTACAGCGTCAGTTTTTCTTGTAGACTTTTTTAACTTACAGAAAAGGAACATTTTGTTCCTGGTTGTAATGCGCTTGAACTCAGCCGTTACACAAGTTATGGTTATGTGAAAACTGTCATATAGTTTACAATGAAAAAAAATTATCTTCTCCGCTTTAATGCGTGGGAGAGTGTCCCCAACTCTTTTGATTTTTCAGTTATACTCTTTATTTTGGAAGAAAATATTTGTTTTAGTTTTTGAAAACATGCGATGGGATTACAACTAATATACACAAATAAAATAAAACCGGACAAGTGCAAGTCGGACTTGCGCAATTTGTGTTCCGTACGGTGATTGCTTTTAAAATAAAAAATTTTATTACCTTAAATGAGTTTTCAGCAAAGTTTGTTTCCGGTCTTTGTTGAAAACCTATGACCTTGAAAGTTTTTTTTTTTTATTTTATATACTAGATAGATCATCAAAGGTAATGCACCCGTGATAATTTCCGTTCAACCTTGTGGAGAATATTCCACAATTTTTTCAAAATTTTTTGTTCAGTAATTTTCGAGATAAGGTGTAAAGGTAAGAAAAGTATGCGAAAGTATTACATCATATATATTTTTGAATTCGTGTTTTTACAAGCTTTCGTTTGACACCCCACTCGATGACCTGGTAAAATTTTATTTTCACTTCCAAACACTCCTAAGTCAAAATTTAACTTTCAAAAGTACACGGCTCTGATGGGGTCATCAATTTCTATATTTGTGCCAAATTTTAACTTTCTATGTGTTGTTATGTCTTCTCAACGCTTCTTTATGGAGTTGAAGCATGGACTTTGAGGTAGAACAATACTAAAAGTATTGAAGCTTTTGAGATGTGGTGTTATCGGCGCATTCTGAAAGTGTCATGTATTGATAGGGTAACCAATAACAAGATTCTCCAAAGACTAAACAAAGCCCCAGAACTAATGAACACTATTAAAAAAAGGAAGCTGGAATATTTGGGACATGTGTTGAGGGAAGAAAGGTATTCACTGTTGCGGAATATTATGCAGGACAAAATTAAAGGGAAGAGAAATGTTGAACGAAGAAGAATATCGTGGTTGCGTAACTTGCGCGACTGGTTTGGCTGCAGCTCAATTGAACTGTTTAGAAGAGGAGCAAATAAAGTGAGAGTAGCTGTGATGATTTCTAATCTCCGATAGGAGTGGCACTCGAAGAAGAAGATGTCCAATAGTTTTGGAGAAAATCAGGTCTGACAGACAGACGAACAGACGGACAGACACCGAAGTGACCTTATAAGTGCTCCGTACGGAACACTAAAAAAACCTAGCACATTCTTTCTAAGGTTAAAAAAGCCTCAAACAGGTTGGCAAAACGTCTAGTGAACGTCATGAAAAATGATAGAATTCTTTTCTTCCTAAATGAAATCAATTTTTTTCTTTGTCTTTTATAAGCCATTTTTTTTTTTAAACCATTTGGCAATTCTCACAAAATCACAGAACTTCTGCATAACTGATAATTGAAAGAAAACAAAAAACAATTACATTACTTTCCGTAATACGAAGGTTAGGGATTTCTATATATTAACCCGTCTTGACGGAGAAATTTCATTTTATTACCGACCACCAATATAGTTTTAAGCACAGATCAACAAAAGATAGCATGACCCAACTTTCAAACAACAATAATTATACATTATGGAGAGTTGCAAGCGATTGCGCTTCACATATCTAAAGCGTTCGACGTGGTGGCATGACAAGTTGTTGACTGAACTTTACTCTTACGGTAAGACTGTAAGGTTCTATTTGTAACTCTTGACTTCCCTCACACACAAATGGCTTTCGAAGGATTTCTTTCGAATACCGTACTATTAATGCCGGCTTACCCCAGGACATAATACTGTCTTCTGCATTCTTTTTTTCTTTATATTAATAACTGTGTAAAAAAGTTACAAATCAGGCTGAAACGAGAATAACTGTAAAAATCTCGGTTGTTGATCTATTTGAGAATACACTCGTATCGAAGGAAGTAGAATGTTGCTTTACTTTCTTATTGTATAACTTCCAGTTTTTAGTGTTCCGAACGGAACACTTATAAGATCACTTCGGTGTCTGTCCGTCCGTCCGTCTGTTTCACCCGATTTTCTCCGAAACTATTTGACATAGAAAGTTGAAATTTGGCACTAATATAGGAATTAATGGCCCCTTCAGAGCTGTGTAGCTTTGAAAGTTCAATCTTGACTTAAAGGATTAGTTTTGGGGGGTGAAATCGGCAATTTTTTTTTTACCAGGTCATCGACTGGGGTTTCAAATAAAAGCTTGTGATATATATATATATATATATATATATATATATATATATATATATATATACATATATATATATATATATATATATATATATATATATATATATATATATATATATATATATATATATATAATGTAATAATTGTGCACACTTTTCTTTGAATTATTTTTAAAAAATTGCCAAAAATCTCTGTCTCTCCCCCTTATCTCAAAAATACTGAACAAAAAATTTTAAAAAAATTTTGGAATACTCTCCACAAGGTAGATTGAATGAAAATTAACACGAGTGCATTACTTTTAATAATTTATTTAGTATATAAAAACAAAAAATTCAAGATCATCAGTTTCCAACAAAGATCAGAAACAAACTTTGTTAGAAACTCATTTGAAGTCACTGAGCATTTTATACCTCTGTAACAAAAATTTTTATTTCAAAAGCAATCAACTTACAGAACACTAATTGCGCAAGTCCGACTTGCACTTGGCTGGTTATTTTATTCCTATTGTTCCCAACCATAATTTAGTTTGTTGGAAATTGCTAGCAATGTGTGAATTACTTATTTCATTCACAAGTAAGTGATTTTACGTGATTTTTTTTTAAGAACAAATATATATCAAAAGAAACATGCTATAAGAAATGATTTTTTTTTTTGTAAAAACGTCGTTACGAAAGGACTTGCTTAGCTATTAATCTTGTTTAAAACGAATATTATCCTTCAATTCGTTCGTTTAGCTCTTACAAGATACTAAAAGTTAAATCATTTGAAGATAATTACCAGCTTGTCGTAAAAATTATACTAAGAAAGCAGAAAGTTGCAATTTTATGCTAATATAAGCTGTCCTGCAAATAAGTTCACTTTTGTTGTCCGCTGAAATTTAATGTGTGAGATTTAAAAAATATATTTAAATTTCTACAGTAACAGCACTCGTTCTCTGGAACAATTAAAAGAAAATATCTAGTAGGAGATGACAGCGATGACAGAAACGACTTGTCGAGCGTTAATAATTTTACCTCTCGCTTAGAAGAGTTCCTTTCCGTTCACTGTTAGATGACACAGCGTTTAAGAAGTTTTTTCCGTAGATTGTACTTTGATTTTTGCAGTTTTTTACATTTTAGAGTCCCTAGAAAAATCCTTTTCAGTGTCCGTAGATCTGTTTGTTTGTCTCTCTGATAAATTTTATGTAGTTTGAATATAATATGAGAATTTTTCTGTTTTTTTTTTTGAAATAATAACCAAATTCTAAGCAACATTATTTATAGCCAAATATGATGCTAAAGGACTGGAGGATACTATTAGAAAAGTAGCTTCGAATATATCGTAATATTCTTGGCGTCGAAAAATCTGAAAATTATTTATTAGTTTTTCATTATTTTCAATCTTATTAAAAATAGTAAATAAAGGAATCTGATTCTAAAGTAATCTCAGTAAAATATATTGGTTTTATTTTACTATAATTATTTTTAAAATAAAATTTTTTGTGAGATACCCTGTATCTTTTTTAATGCACATTGTATGATTAAAAGTAAACCTAACAGTCTAATGGAACTATGTGAACATACATGTAAATTCTTAGTTAAAATCACAAGGGAGTGTTAGTTTTGCCTCCACACCTCTGTAAACATAAATTTCCGGGACTTTTCTTAACTCTAACAAGATACGCGACTCCGTATAAGGCAATTTAAATTAGAGCCTTCGCCGTTCTGAGTAGCACCTCCTCGGTAACGTATCACAAATAAACAACGTAAACTGAGATGCACCTCCATAATGGGCGCAATCAGTGGCAAACAAGGAAAGCCCTGGCGTATATAAACTGACAAGCATGAGCTGCATACTGCTGGCACGTATTTAGTCCGGAAGTTCGTGGGATGTCAGATATTTCTTAGGTCAGGTAAAA
This sequence comes from Pachyrhynchus sulphureomaculatus, assembly GCA_019049505.1. NCBI lineage: Eukaryota > Metazoa > Arthropoda > Insecta > Coleoptera > Curculionidae > Pachyrhynchus > Pachyrhynchus sulphureomaculatus. The sequence continues at coordinate 212,320,145 of CM032447.1, read as the reverse complement.
AAACCGGTCAAGTGCAAGTTGAACTTGCACAATTAGTGTTCCGTACGTTGATTGTTTTTAAAATAAAAATTTTTGTTAGGATAGTATAAAATGATCAGTGACTTCACAAAACACACCCCAAATGAGTTTTCAACAAAGTTTGTTTCCAATCTTTACTGAAAACTGGTGACCTTGATTTTTTTTTTTTTTTTATATACCAAATAAATTATTAAAGGTAATGCACTCGTGATAATTTTCGTTCAATCTATACCCCGTGGAGAATATTCCAGAATTTTTTCAAAATTTTTTGATCAGTACTTTTCGAGATAAGGTGGGGTCAGCGATTTTTTAAAAGTAATACGAAGAAACGTGTGCGCAAGTATTACATTATATATATATTTTTTACTCGTGTTTTCACAAGCTTTCATTTGACACCACACTCGATGACCTAGTAAAAAAATTTTTTTTCACTTCCGATTTCACCCCTCAAAATTTATGTTACGGTGATATAAAATGATCAGTGACTTCACAAAACACACCCCAAATCAGTTTTCAACAAAGTTTATTTCCAATCGTTGCTGAAAATTGATGACCTTGAAATTTCTGTTTTTTTTATATACCAGATAAATTATTACAGATAATGCACTCGTGATAATTTTCGTTCAATCTACACCCCGTGGAGAATATTCCAGAATTTTTTCAAAATTTTTTGATCAGTACTTTTCGAGATAAGGTGGGGGTCAGCGATTTTTTAAAAGTAATACGAAGAAACGTGTGCGCAAGTATTACATTATATATATGTTTTTTACTCGTGTTTTCACAAGCTTTCATTTGACACCACACTCGATGACCTAGTAAAAAAAAATTTTTTTCACTTCCGATTTCACCCCCCAAAACGAACCCCTTAAGTCAAAATTTATGTTACGGTGGTATAAAATGATCAATAACTTCACAAAACACACCCCAAATGAGTTTTCAACAAAGTTTGTTTCCAATCTTTACTGAAATCGAATGACCTTGAAATTTTTGTTTTTTTTATATACCATATAAATTATTAAAGGTAATGCACTCATGATAATTTTCGTTCAATCTACACCCCGTGGAGAATATTCCAGAATTTTTTCAAAATTTTTTGATAAGTACTTTTCGAGATAAGGCCCGGGACAGCGATTTTTCGCGAATTTTTAAAAATAATACAAAGAAAAGTGCGCGCAAGTATAATATTATATATATATATATATTTTTTACTCGTGTTTTCACAAGCTTTCATTTGACACCACACTCGATGACCTAGTAAAAAAATTTTTTTTTTTTTCACTTCCGACTTCACCCCCCAAAACTAACCCCTTAAGTCAAAATTTAATTCTCAAAACTACATGGCTCTGATGAGGCCATCAGTTTCTATATTGTTATCAAATTTCACCTTTCTATGTCAAATAGTTTCGGAGAAAATCGGGTGTGACAGACAGACAGACAGACAGACAGACACCGAAGTAATCTTATAAGTGTTCCGTACGGAACACTAAAAAGTACATATAGTGTCCTAGACGGTTATCTACTTTTCAGTTAGTTGATTTTATATACTGTAAATGAGTACTCCCCTACCTTAGCCTGTCTTAATGATGTTATTGAAACTGTACAAGATTTATCGACTTTGACCCCATTTTACCTTATCTATTTAAACCCTTAAAAACTTGACACTTCTCTTTTTGATAGAAGTGAAAATAACTAAAAAATAAGAATTTTCTCAGAACCCTCGCCTGCAAGAACCCTGAAAATAACTGGTTGGACAATATATGTATTCGAAGGAACATATCTAGTCCTTTATCCAAATAATATTACTTTATTTATTATCAGCAACAGCAGAGAAGATTCTCGTAGTACTATGGAAACTATACAAAATCCCTACCTCTTCAGCCCTTACTCCCAAGTGATATCAATCAAAATATATAAGTTCCATCCCTACTCTAAGTAAAACGTGTGGACCAAATTTAAAATCGATATTTTAAGTATGGAAAATTGTGTTTTTTGTTATTTACGGACTCTGAAACAGTAGAGATGCAAAACTTTCTGAAACTTTCACGGTTTTGAATATATGTGAAATCGTGTTTTTGAGATTAGACCATGTCAATTTGAACTTACATTTCGACGTTTCGCATACGACTGTACTAAGCATCTTCGGAGATCCGTAGTCTTCGAGATTAGAATACCGATTGAAGTATTCTAATTTCGATGAATAAGAACCCCCTAAGACACCTAATGCAATCATAGGCGAAACGTTGGGATGTCACATATTTCCTATGTCAGGTAAAAGAAGTATATATAGTACTCGTATCCTAGATGAATGTCTACTTTTCAGTTAATCGCATTAAGTACTTATTACTTGCAATGATTTTATAACGGTGTGGTGTTATCTGCAAAATATCGGTCTCCACTGGGTATCATCAATTTCTCCTCCATCTCTTTCTGCCTCGATCACGGTTGATAACATGATATTAGCTCAAAATATTGCCACACGGTGTTGCTCTATATTGTCAACGGCCGAGAAGTATATTTATCAAAACGAATTTTCCTATAATAAATAAATAATAGTTATGAAGCATTAGCTAGTGGATGACATAGCTCTGGAGGCGGCAAGGATGAAGTGGCTATGGGCGAGTTATGTAGCTAGATCATCCCGAGACAGATGGGTATATAGGGTCACCTTATAGAAACCAAAGAAACAGGAAGATGCATGGGACGTCCACAGAAACTATGGATCGATGATATAAGAGTAGTAGCAGGCAAGCAGTGATTAAAGGTGGCAAAAGATAGGGAAGTATGGAAGAGATTAGAAGAGACCTACTTCCAGAAGTGGGCAAACTTAGGTTGACAAGATGAATAGGACTAGATTTTCGTTTCTCTTTAGGTAGAATTTTATCGATAAGTGTTCAAAAATTCCACCCTCATTTTTACTTGTTTGTATCACTGTTTTTAACGTATGTGTCTATTTCTATCTATGGTAAGCAAGAAAAGGAGGAGATGAATTAATAAAACCAAATAATTTTGCGGTATAATTTTAGTGTGGATCTTTGAGTTTTCCCAACTAAACATCGAAACATCAATTTTCTTTAATGTTATTTCGAACTCTGAACAGAAAATAACACACAAACCAATGAAATTTAGGTCATTCTATGTACCCTTCCTCAGCTTCGATAAATTGTTTGGTACTATTTATATCAATTAATCCACTAATGGGATACTAATGAAGATCGTACTCACTGCCGTTTTTCATTATGTGATATTGCTTTTCTTGCATCGGCAAATGAAATTGGAAGAAAGGGAAGAAGTCACAGGATGCCGAATTAGGTATATACGGCGAGATATCGAACAGAAAAACTTGATGGTCACTCAAATAATGTGTTACAATTTCCAAATTAACTACATTTTATCAAAACTAACGATTGTTTCAAGGAAGTTTGAGCCTTTATGATCGATAAAAAGGTTGTACTCAGTTGATTTTAGAATCAAATACATGTTCGATGTTGAATATTCTTTGATGAAAACACGCACTTTTTTGAATCCAGTTCAGTACTTTTAAATAGACCTTTTGTCGACTTTAAACTTCTTACGAGCATTTTTAAATTTCTTATACTGCTCGTTCACTTGAAAACGAGATAAACACTCTTCATTATCGCACGCTTCTTGAAATATTTAATACATATCGGTTTCGGTTTAACGGAAAAGTCACTTGCAGCTATTTGGTTGAAACACACTTTCTGGCTTTTCATCGGGACGCAAGGTCACTTTTACTACTATAATTAGACATCTAATGGAACCAATGCCATAGAACAACTGACATTATACTAATGAAGATTATAGTTTTCAACAAAAAGGGATGCAAAACCGGATCCTACTATTTTTTCTATTTTCGAAAATTTCAGTCCCTTTGTCTCTACGGAGTTTTTTTTACAGAGTGTGTTTCACATGACCTTGTGTTGATATAAATATATAAGGTATTTGGTTTTTAAAATCTATTTAGCGTGCAATTTTCGATGCATTTATAGTTCCAGCGATAATATGGAAATAAAACTTAACCTACCGGATCTTGTACATTAATAATACAAAGTGATTTAATATCAATCTAGATAATATCCAGTATTAAAATGAATTCAGTGAGTTAAAAGAAATTTGTTTTAATGACTGAACACTACGCAAAATGTTCAAAATTTTAAGCAGTATAACTCCTAACACATCCAATATACTTATTCTATTTTTTTTTTGTGCGCTCATCTGGAATGTTATTACTTATTTTCCCAATAAAATTTTGTTCCAAATATAGGTTTATTGAGACTAGAATAGAAAATACAATTTGTCAAATGATTTTTGCAGGTCGCATCAAGCTGCGAGTATAAGTATTCGAATAAAGATGTGCTAGGATAGTAGTCGTACGGTAGCAGTACCTTGACGACGAAGTTTTTGCCAACGTGTCATATTAATCTTGCGAGTTTTGGCAGATAAATATTGTACTTATTATTACTTTCCTTGCTAAAGAAAAGTATTGAATTCGTCAAAAAAAACCACACAATTTTTGGTTTTCTTTACATTTTAGGGTTCCTAAATCTCGAAAAATACAGTCACTAATATCCATCAGTCTGTCTGTTTGTCGGTCAATTGGCACGACGACTTTCGAACGAAATGAGACATCAATTTCAAATTTGGTACATATATAATATCTAACAAGAGGACGAAGCCTGTAGTTTTTAAACGATGTCGCTTTAGGCCAAAGGGGTAAAAGGGGTGGGAGTAGATTTATTTTATATGGTTTTAATAGTAATATGGTAATTTTTTCTGCTTATTTGTTGAATTAATAAATACATTTTATGCTTAAACATTTAAAATAAAACATATATGGGGCGAAGGAGGATATTAGAGGGGTTGCTTCGTATATATTGTGTTATATGTCCTTTTTAGGGCTTTTGAAGTCGGGGAATCTAAATCAATTTTAACGCAAGATGGAGCTGGAAAGGGCGGGGTTGCTAATATTGTACAATTTTAACAGCATTTTGAAATATTAACATGTTTTTTGAAGATATTTTAAGCATATGATTTATAGTAAAATATGTAAGGAGTTAAAAGAGGTGAGTAGGGGATGAAAGGACTTACTTCCTTTATATGGTATTTTCGGGATTTTCGGAGTTGAGAAATCTGAAAATTAAGTTATGACTTTCAATTTTAAATATGGCATATTTTTAGCTTGTCGGTTTGTCAATCTACTGGAACTATAATTCTTAAACGAAATGATATATTACTTAAAATAGAAATTAAACTTACAGTTTTAGAGCGATTTCGTCGTAGAAGGAGGCGAAAGGGATGGGTATCGATATGTTGTATGGTTTTATTTTTATTATGGAAATTGACTTTTTCTTTACTTGCGAAAGTCAAATTGGCTACTAATTTTAGAACTGATATGTTTGCAAAGAAAGTACTGGGTAAATCACTTAACAGATTTATTTTCTTATATTAGTTTATGTAAGACCGACAAATTGCACGAAGTTTAATGTATTTCCGACGAGAATTGAATAAATTTTGCATGCACTTTATAAAATTCACTAATTTATATTCTTCGCTTTGCTGTAGACAAACAATTGTTCGAGTAACAGCTCAGAAGATATGACCGAAAAAAATTCTAAATTTACTAAAATCGAATATCGATCCGTCATAAAGTACTTCTTTTTGGAAGGACTGTCCACTACAGAAATTTATGACTTGAGGGAACAATATCCTTTCTACGCCACTATCACAAATTGGGTTGCGGATTTTTAGAGAGGAAAAACCGATCAGTGATGAACACCGTGCTGGAAGTATCTACTCGGTAGTATGTTAAAGCTTTGCTAGGGTTGATCATAAAATATCGTTATTAAATTATCGTTCCTTTTGGCAAATTAATACCAGCTGAATAAATTTATCAACCACTGTCAATTTGTCAAGTCATCCAAAGATTTGCATAGATAGTTGATATTTTATGCCTGTGCTTCCAAAAATTCGTCAAAAATTAGTCATCTGCATCATTCATTATGCCTGATAGAATTGCTTCGACAATTAATATCGTGGCTTCCAATAATCTTAAAAGATTGCTAAGAAAGTACATAAAAGAGAGAGTTTTCCCAAAAACTGTTCCAGAAAAGAACTGGTTTAAATAATTTTTCTCTCCTACTCGTTAAACGTAATTAAAGTAATATATCATTTGTTTAAATTAATCCCCAATACTGTAAAACAAATCGATATTTTGAAATTTCGATATTTCAATATGCGATATTAATATATTTCAAAAATGTCGATACGATATCTATCGATATTTTGAAAAATACCAACATCCCTAGGCTGTGCATGAAATGATTTTATAGAATCGACGAAGAGATTCTAAACATTTCATGCGAATGTGTTTTTTACATTTGTATCCTGATTTATTTGTTGTTAATAATATACTTTATTTCAGGTACAAACCATATGCTCAAAAATTGCCGAACAGGACTAGTAAGTGTTCTCGATTACGACTTACTTATTTTCTTCCAGTAAAATCCCATTCTTCCAACTTGCCAAATATACAACTATTTTTTTTTAATAATACCATTTTTTTAACAAGAATACTTAAGAAAATCTGTTGAGCTTAAGAAAATTTGTAAAGTTAGTTACAAATTATTAGCCAGTTTGTACAAATGTACAAATTGTAAAGTCAATATGTTTCTCTTTAGGTCATCTACCCTAAACCAGTTTAAATGAATGAGGGCCTACAATGTTTGTCTTTACTGAGCAAGTATCATCGGCTATATCAAATTTTCAATTGGAACGAAATAAAATATAATAGAGATCGTAGGACGTAATTTCTCATGTAAAGGAGTTATTTACTTCTAAAAACTTTTTTTCCATATGCTATTTCTATTTGGAAATAAATAAAATTATAACATATAAACATATAACATATAAACATATAACATGTAAACATATAACATATAAACATAAAAATAATAAATAAACATATAACATTGAAAATAAAATAAAAATAACCGAATTATCAGATTTTTCGATTTCAAGAACCTCGAATATCACGATATATTCGAGGCAATGCACTCATTTACATACTTGTTTGCTATAAAGAATGGTACTCACATTAATTGTTAATTATCCCAAACAAAACTAGAAAAGGAAGAACTATCATAATAAACTGCGCCGCAAAATTAACGCATAATTTTAAAAATTGAAAAATTGATTTTATATATTTTTTTTTTAACCGACGCCAATGGATTTAAATTGTGTCTTTATGATATCTTTTCAATGTTTTTAGACTCGGTGTAAATATCGAGTAGATAAAAAGCAGTATTTTCTAACAATATTGAAAAAATGACAATTACACAAAAATTTTATTTTAGAAATTGTTAAAAAAATAAATGATATTACAATAGAAAAAAATAAATCAATAACGTGTATTGCCTCCTCTTGCCCTGATTACTGCTTCACATCTTCTAGGCATACTTAAAATCAGGTTTCTAATTGTATCCTGATCCATATCATCCCACATTTCCGTCAACCTTACTGAAAGCTCATTTAGGTCCCTAGGTGGAGGCAGTAAGGCTCTAACACTTCGACTTAGATTGTCCCACAAGTGTTCGATAGGGTTAAGGTCAGGACTTCTTGCTGGCCAAGGTAATGTTGCAATTTCCACGTCCTGGAGGTAATCTTGTACCACTCTAGCGACGTGCGGGCGTGCATTATCGTGCATAAATCAAAAATTCTTGTCCGATAAAGGGGGCATATGGTATCACATGTGGTTCTAAAATGTCCGTTATGTATCGATTAGCTGTTAAATGACCTCCCTGAGTTATAACCAATTCTGTACGGGCCTCCAAACTAATGCCACCCCACACCATAACAGATCCCCCACCATAGCTTACTGTTTCGACAATGTTGCATTGGGCATATCGCTCGCCAGGACGTCGGTATACTCTTCTACGGCGATCATCACTAAAACGGCAAAATCTACACTCATCGCTGAACAATACATTGCCCCATTCGCGGTCTCCCCAATTTTGATGTTCTTGTGCAAACTGACGACGCTGCCTTCGATGATCTGCAGTTAGAAGGGGACCAGTTGCGGCTCGATAGGGAGTAACTTCGACTTCTGCCAACCTTCTTCGCACTGTATCTCTACTAATACGGTAATTATACCTGCGGGAAAATTCTTGCTGCAGTGATGTGGTCGTAACAAACCGAGTTCGTATTGCCTGCAATCTCAAAAATCGGTCTTGATTATTTGTTGTCACCCTATGGCGACCTTGTCCAGGTCTTCTTTGATTGCTGTTGGTCTCCCGAAATCGTTCCAGTATCCTGGACACAGTAGATTGTGTCACTCCAAGACGAAATGCCACTTGAACTTGGGACAAGCCTTCTTCTACAAGCGCTATGGCAACAGCACATTCCTCAGGCGAAAGATTCCTATTTTCACGGGCATTTTGGCCATTTTAACACTACAAACGTTGAACGTTGCCAATACAAGCGTAGAAGCAAATTTAACACACATAGGCCAAATTGCAATTTTATGGAATTTTGTTTATTTACCATTTGTTCTGTATTGTAAACAAATACTGCTTTTTATCTACTCCATACTTCTACATTTTAAATATATCATAAAGACCTGATTAAGAACCATTGGCGTCGCTTTAAAAAATTTCATAAAGTCGATTTTTCGATTTTTAAAATTATGCGTTAATTTTGCGGCGCAGTGTATTATTGGATCTGTACAAGATTTATCGACTTTCTCCCTGTTATACCCCAGCTATTTAAACCCTTGCAAACTTAACATTTCTCTTTTTTATAAAATCGAAAATAATTTTGAAACTCTGAAAATGACGTGTCGGACGATATACTTATTCGAATGAATAGCTTTGGTCCCTTATCTAATTTCTTAGACACCTTATAAGGTTGAATAAAAATAATATTTCCTGTGTTTTATTATATATCTCCACAAAAAATAAACAAAATTCTCATAATACTATCGAAACCATACAAAATCGCTTAACCCTTACCGTTTCAACCCTTGCTCTAAAGCGATATCGATCAAAATATGTAAGTTCCATCCCTACTTTAAGAAAATTTAAACTGATTTGTTATTTCGTTGGAGCGTTATCGTGCCAATGGACCGACATACAAAAAAATTGTGTTCTCGTTATCTGGAAACCTTAAAACGGTGGAGATGCAAAACTTTCGGTGATTTTTTCACGAGTACAATACTTTTCTGAAATGGAAACTTTCACGGTTTTGAATATATAAAAAATCGTATTTCTTGAGATTAGACGATATCAAATTTAACTAGCTTTTTGATATTTCTCCGCCAATTGTACGAAGTACCTTCGAAGATACTTAGTTTTCGAGATTACAACACCGAAGGAAGTATTCTAATCTCGAAGATTAAGGATGCCTGAAGACACCTACTGCAATCGTCGACGAAACGTCGAGAAGTTACTTTCAATTGACACGATCTAATCTAAAAAGTTTCTTAGTACAGTACTTCTCGTTATTAAGATGATTAAAAACTGAGATACATCATCTCTATCTCTAATACACGTTTTTCATAAAATGGGTGTGCTCTCATTTATTTATAATATTCTTCCAGTATTAATGTTACAATACAGAGAAGTATTAAATTAATTTTCGGTGGCGCCCGAAGCATTTTAACCCTGCTCCTGGTCTAACACCCGGTTCTCCTTCATACGAAAATTAAACGGCTTAGAAAAGTTATTTATGAATCGTTTCGCGTTCCGGTTTATACCCAATTTGGCGTTGCAAGTGTAACTAGACTCATTATGGTCCTTAAATAATATCCTCGTTCCGAGGAGATATTTTCCATCGCTCCGCCATTGAAATAAGAACAAGATATCTCTAATTAAGTTTTTCTATCTTCCAGATTGCCGAAGAAATGTAATAAGTTGGAAGACGACGAAACATTTTAAATTGAATTTTCAATTTCAATCGCGAAAATGAAATATAAGTTTATATTATTAATAAATTTGTAATATATTAGTAGATACATTATCTTATTGCCCTACAGAACAGTTTTTAGTTAAAAGTATAAATACGAAATGCTAAAAAAAATTATAATTTTAGTAACAACAAAAAAATTAGACTATGTTGGGAATGTGGAATCTTTGGCATAATAATATTACTCAGTGTATATCCCCACCACACCAAGCACTTTATTTTTACACTCGACGCGTGTTTTATTAACCATGTTAGCTTTATCAGGAGCGATGATTGATTAAAGCTAAACAAAAAATCTACCTTATTTATAGTTAGACTAATATCTGAATTACTTAAGTTGATCTAATTATATGGGCGATGCCATCAGTTCTGGTCAAGTAACTAGTAGAGGGAACTATTAGGGATAGGCCCTCTTTCTTTATTTAAACTACTTTTACACTTTATAATTTCCATACTTTGGTATGCGTTCAACAATTTCCTATCAAATACATCTTTAATTAATCTTAAATTATCTAATGTTACGGTATGATCAGCTTCAAGGGCATGTTCGGCAATGCTAGACTTTTCTATTCTACTATATTTTAAATGGTCTAAATGTTCTTTAAATCGTATTTTAGTTGACCTAGATTGCCCAATATATTTTTTGTCGCTATCAATACAACTAATTTCATAAATGTCACTGTCCTGAAATTGTCTGATGACTTATAGACTACGGTGAGGTCTACCTTATTATAATGTAGGAATTTTATCTTCGATTCGCTAAAATTTAAATTAAATGTGAGTAATCCGACCATACCAAAGTTGTATTGCTTGCCCAAAATTCACAAACCTGGAACAACAATGCGACCCATTGTTTCATCGGTCGAATCACCCACATATTTGATATCCAAATAATTATCGAAAGAATTTGACAGTTTACCATTAAATACTTTCGCAGTAAAAAATTCTTTAGAATTCATTAACAAAACAAAAGATCTAGTTCTCAACGAAGGTGAAATCTTAATTTCTTTTGATGTCAGTTCTTTGTTTCCAAGTGTGTTAATACCACAAACTTTGCAATATCTCCGAGAATTACTTTGGATGAATGACTTTGAGGACGAAATTATTCATGAATATTTAATATTATCTAAACTTTGTATGGAACAGAATTATTTTCAATATAACAGTCAATTTTATTTATAACTAGAGTTAAAGGTTATGATGATGACTTAATAAACAAGTTAATAAATAGACATAGGTTCAGGTTAAATATTCAGAATTCCACCTTCTTTACACGTAAAGCAAATTAGACCAAGTATGTCTCCTTACCAAATAATCCGAAGTATAGCAGGGGACTCAGTCAGGTATTTAATAAGGTAGGCCTTACCTTAGTCTATAAGACATCAGACAATTTGAAGAATATCTTGGGAAATCCCAAAGACAGGATTCCTAATTGTGAGAAAAGTGGCATTTATGAAATTAGTTGTAATGATTGCCACAAAAAGTATGTTGGGTAAACAATTAAAACGCGATTTTTTTTTAAATTTTAAAAAAACATTTAGTCCCTTTAAAATACGGTAGAATAGAAAAGTGTAACATCACCGAACATTCCCTTGAAACTGTTCATATTGTAACATTAGATAATCTAAGATTAATTAAAGATGTATCTGACAGGAGATTGTTGAACGCATACGAAAGTATGGAAATTACAAAATGGAAAAGTAGTTTAAATAAAGACAGAGGCCTATTCCTTATGGTCCCCTCTACTGGTTACTTGACCACAACTGATGGCCTCGCCCATGTAATTAGCTCCACTTGAGTAATTCAGATGTTAGGCTAAGTATAAATAAGGTAGATTTGTAGTTTAGCTTTAGTCAGTCATCGCTCCTGATCAAGCTAACATGGTTACTGAATAGTAAAAAAATTATAAACTACGAGTATTACTTCCAATGTTGAAAAAATTCTAATTTACATATATTATCCATTTTAGGGTAGCTTCTCCTGCCCGACGTTGGTAATCATTAAGACGATTTCTAATCATGACACTGCCACTCGGAACAACGATCTTGTACTCTTATTGTTCCATTCTCGCAGGTTTTTCAGCTATGATGTGCTTCATCTGCCTGGCCTCCTTTTGCCTTCGATCCTCCTTTCTATTATTAGTTCAATGAACTCGTATTTGCTGTTTCTCAAAATATCGCTAAAATATTCGTGCTTGCGCGTTTTAATACTATTTAGGACTTCCATCTTCTACAGCGAAGTCGTCTTTCTGAGACTGCCAACCCAAATGATTCTGAACATCCGTAACTCGAATGCTTCGAGTCTCTTACACCTTTTTTCTGTGAGTATCCAAATCTTAAATCCATAGAGGAGAATAAAAAACATGTAAGTTCTCGCAACTTTTGTTTTGCTCATAGAATGCCTTAATCTGGTCGTCATTTTTATCTCCTGAGGCGACTTACATTTGGGATGACACTCGATCGAACAGTAGGACCAAGTTTTGACTCGCCGTCCTTATCAGCGGCTATTTATTTCTACAGTACCTACCCATCATACGCCGGTATGCCCCAAGGCTCCATATTTTCGTCTACTCTCTTTCTCATTTACATTCACGATCTGCAGGAGAGGACCAGGAATCTAATCTACAGCTTTGCAGATAACAGTACGCTTATTTCTTCGTTCACTTTAAACGCTCGAACATCGGCTACGCATTCAAATATCCGCAGACAGCAGAAAGTCGTTAACAGACTTGGCGGAAATTCTGTCTTGGGGTGACAGTTACCAAGTGCAATTTCACGCTACAAAAACCCAAGCCGAAGTTTTTTCAAAAGTGTTAACGTTGGTGAACCCGACACAGTTGTGTCGGGACGCTCCATTCCTCTAGCATCGTCACTCAATTTGCTGGGCGTTAATTTGAGAGCAAATACATTTTGGCATGATCATGTTGCACGCATAGCAAAGAGAGCCTCTTAAAAGCTGGGAATATTATTTCGAACTAGAAAGCTTTCCACTCCACAACAATTGTTAATTCTGTATAAAGCTCAAATTCGACCTGCTCTGCTCCCAGACATACACTGCATTTATTGGATTCTATTCAGAAGAGAGCTGTTCGCCTAATTGGAGTCTCAGAACTCACCAACAACCTTGGAGAACCTTTTGGATTGATTTGTCCAGAACTGTGTTTCCTACGTAGTACAATTTACAGTGATTCAAGACCAACGTGAACTGCTTTTTCCGCACACGCATCGCTCCTGTAGCAATTTCCCCGCAGCACGTGCCCTATGTCCATAATAATATTTCCAAAGTATCTAGTTTAAGTCGTATCATATCCAGAAACACATTGTCTAATTTTCCATCTTCGAATAAACCCCTTCCATTCCAGGTGGCATCCTTATTTTACATATATACTGTTACTTAAGTATATTAAAATTTAAAAAATAAAATGTTTTAAATCTTCTAGTAATTCTGAATTTTTCAAGATATCACAGAAAACCTTATTAACAAATTAAACCTATTGATGTAGTCTGATCAATTGATCTTTACAGCCATGTGTTAAGAATATTCATACGATTCAATCGGCTGTCAATTCAGTGTTGGCGGTCTGAGTTTTAAATGACAATTTCAAAAATCAAAATAGAATTTAAAATTTTTCGTCCGGTCTGGTAATTAACGAAAACTACGGATATATTAAATGTGTGTGATGTGTAAAACACCCTAGTTCTTACTTGTGAAGGACATTTACCTCTCTGCATAAATCCAACGTCTAATATTTCTTATTTTTATTTTTCAGGTTGCTATTATATTTTATTGCCTGTAAACTTGGCGGTACTGGCTTCTAAAACATGAAGCTATACCCAAATTCCACGTTGTTCGCTGTTTTTCTTGCATATATACAAATAACCGAGACAGATAAAACAAGTCAACATGAATTTTGACTTTGATAAGAGGGTATGAAATTTCGATAGATTTATCGACAGTTAGACAAAAAAAATATATATGGCCTGAAAAAGTTTGCTTTTGTATGCAGGAGAACGGTTGAACAGTATTTTAGAAAATCCATAGTTTAAATTTTTATTTATTGATAAATCGAACCAAATATATTTATATATGATTTTTGTCAACTTTTACTATCATATCAAATTACAAAATAGTTAAAAAAAGTTTAAAAGTGAACCCTATTATTTTTCCTTTCATGTTCATAAAGTACTTTCTCTCACTAAACCCCAAATGTAGTCCCCCATCATATTTTCGTTGTATTGGCCCTGATAACGTTGTTCGAAGTTCATAATATCTTGATGAAAACGTTCTCCTTGTTCTTCTGAGTACGCCTCCATGTTGTTTTCAAATTTATCTAAATGAGCATGCCACATATGTACTTTTAGAGACATTCTGCAACCCATGGTTTTAAAGTTTTCTAACATAGCTTTTCTAACTAGCTCTTGGTAATTTTCAACTTTGTTATTCCCTAAAAATCCAGAGACTACTGCTTAAAAACTATTCCAACTTTTTTTTTGAGCACTAGTAAGTAATTTTGGAAATTCTTCACTGGCAAAATTTTTTTTAATTTGTGGACCAACAAAAATTCCAGCTTTAACCTTTGCTTCTGACAACTTTGGAAAAAAGTTTTTTTAAAATGTAAAAGCTTCAGATTTTTCATCTAGCTTTTTTACGAATTGTTTCATAAGCCCTAACTTGATGTGTAAAGGCGGCATTAATACATTTTCAGGTTCAGCAATAGGTTCACATTTAACGTTTTGTTTTCCAACACAAAATTCCGTTCTTAGCGGCCATGATCGTTGAACATAGTGTTGAGCATCCTCTCTACTATCCCACAAACAGAGATAATACGGATATTTTGTATATCCACCCTGTAGTCCCATTAAAAATCCTACCATCTTAAAATCTCCAATGAACTGCCACTTATACTCTTGATATTTTAAAGCTTCGAGTAAAATTTTAACACTTTCATAGCTTTCTTTTAGATGTACAGAATGAACGACTGGAAGAGATGGAAATTTATTTCCGTTATGTAATAAATCGGCTTTCAAGCTCAGCAACAGTCAATAAATAAACGCCATTCACTGGGAACACAGGGCATCCAAATTGCTTCAAACAAACCTCTTATATCGTTACAATAACAAAGTCCATCTTCTTTGGTGAAGAACGTAGCAAATGTCTCATGCCGACTTCGTTGATCTGTTATTTTGACATCAATAAGCAAATTCCATTGCTTCAAACGAGAACCCAAAAGCTCTGCCTTACTCTTCGGCAAATTCAAATCTCTTATTAAGTCATTAAAGTCTTCTGAGGTAAGAAAATGGGGTTTCGGTGGTTCCTGTGACAGTACAAATTCTTCATCTTCAATATTTTTATTTGAACTCTGAGATGAGCTTGACTGAGACAATTTTTTAGGAGGTTCATGTACTGGAAGTTGTGAGCTATGTTAGATTGGAGCAGAAGATGAAGCAAGGTCAAGATATTCGATACGTTTTTAAACATACTTAATATAGACGGCTGTTTACACTATATTCAGACATTTATGACGTGCATGCAATGAATCATTGATCGGACTATACCTCTTCTTCTTCAAATCAGTGATTCAGATTCAAGCATGATCTAAGAAGTGATAAGATTTTTAGAGCAATAATACTGATAAGCATCCTTAGGGTATATCCTGTATATCACCTATATGTTCAATAAAACTATGTTCAGAATCGATTAAGATACCTAATTACGCATAGCACTGAGATGTTTTAATGTTTTTTTTTTTCTCTTAATCTTATAGAAAAATAAATCGATACTATGATTACGAGGGCCGCCTTTTAAGATTTTACAAACGACCACTAGATGGCGCTATTGGGATATGATATTACCACTGTTGTAAAATTTGACATTTGTTATTGTTAAAACAGTGGCAGCTTAGAAATTGGTCGAATAGTTTCTTTACAGTGAGCGTTAAAAAAAAACAGTTTTGTGAACAAATGGAAATTTCACATGAAGGTTTTCGTTGGATGATTTTTTACAATTTTAGTAAAGGCCTAACTCAATAACACTGCCTCTAATCGTTTCATTCAACTTTTGTTAAGGACTCATCAGAAAAGACAATTGGTATGCACAATTTCGTCATGGTCATGCTTCCGTCAGTGATGAATTTCGTGAAGATCGGCCAAAATCTGTTGCTGTGCGCAACATGATTGAAGAGGATCGGCATGTGACTTACCGTGATATAGAGACATCCTTAGGCATATCGAAGACTGCAGTATATTCGATTTTGCACAAACATTTAGCTGTTCCCGATAGATTCCGCATAATTTGACTGAAATTTAAAAACGGGCTCGTGTCAGTTAGTGGAAGGAAGTGCACAAAAAATTCGTCCGTGGACATGCAAAATCCGTATACAACAGGAGACGAATCTTGGATATATTCGTATGAGTCGGTGTTCCAAGATTAACCCAATTCAACAAAAGTAGTTCGTGTGCGAAGCAGATGAAATCAGGCAAGAACAACGGAAAACGTTACATTATTCTTCATCTTCAATGCCAGCTCTCACACGGTACGTCAAACAATTGCCTGTATTTATCTGATTTATCGTCTAATGACTTCTTTTTGTTTCCTAATGTCAAAAAAAAAAAGCGTGTAAGATCATGTTACAACACTGTTTTTTTTATCAATAATTCATGTAATACTTGCTAATTTCAGTTAAGCAGTGAGTTAAAATTTTTTGAGCAGTGGAATTTAATTAAGTAGTGAGTTTAAATTTTTGAGCAGTTTAACTTAAACCAGCAGTGTGTACCGCGTCCTGTCGACTTAACTTATTTAGTTCGCATTAAATGCGTCGGATTTTGCGTCCCGGAAGTGAATCATTTTAAAGTCTTTACTTTGAACAAGGGACGAAAGATATATAAACGGCCATGTGGAATTTTTCAGGGCTTTTTCCTCCAGCATGCAGTAGTAGCTTTTTTTTACCACCAAGTGGGTGTAGTTTCTATATCTCAAGTTTGATGACTTTTTCCGATCTTTAAATATTCTGCTACTCCTAAGGCATTTCGGGTCAAAAAGTGATTAGTTACCCAAATGAAAATAGGAGAGTAGTGGCTGAGACAATATTTTTGATGAGAATCTCACCAGGAGAGGCCAAGCAGCTTATGGAAAACCCACGAGGAGAAGCCAGTCAGTAACTCATAAGCACACCAGTTTGAATATCTCACTTCCTGTCTGCAACGTGTGTTTTCAACAACTACGTAACACGTGTAATACGCGAAGACGATTTCTCAAACTTTAATATCATGTTTTAAAGCCATTTGCTAAGAACTTAATAATTCCCACTTAGAGCCTCTCTGCAATGGTGTGCACTCTCATAGAATAAACGGTTATTTATTTAGTAGATGTAATTTGAAGATTGTAATAAAGGTAGGAATTTTTATTTTGTTAATATAGGTTTATTTAAATGTGTAGTGTCTCACTAAATTCCTGCTCTTTCTTTCAGGACGCAACGGTTGTACGTAAATTAATTTTATTTCAATAACTAAATAACTCTTCAGTAATTTTTAATTTTTTGAGCTGAACTTAGATTCTTTTTATTCTAAAATGAATGGTGCACAAAACTGTACAACCAAGTTTTAAACAACTATAGAGACTATTTTCAAAAGGCGTACAAAAATTATCCATCTCCATGTACTTTACCAGTAAAAAACGAGCTAGCTGATGTCTGAATTCTGTCATCTATCAGTATTAATATCCACTCAATCCATTCTTAAAATTAAAATATTCATAAGGGGCAAATAACGACTTCTATTCAATAAATGAAATATTTATTAAAGATAAAAAAAAGTTGGGGCTATACAAAAGAGCCGCAAAGAGACGTTATAAAATAGCGCTGCAAAAGTGAGGCTATAAAAATACCCCGCAACGAGAGAGGCTATAAGCGTGGATAGCGATTTTCATGACCTCAAGAAGCTGTTGAATCCTTCCAAAACCCTGTTTTTAAGGTACTATCTTCGGAGTATAAATGTAAATGTATAAATCTTAAAGGCTAATATTTTGAGACACAATAAAAGGATTTGTACCAATTTTTTTTTTCTTTCAAGGTTTTGGTAAAAACTTAAAAGGTAACCTCGTACAAGTGTACTGGGCGCAGGTAATTTCCATACCACTAATCCGTTTATGACCTAGACATATTTAAGGGATTGCAATTGCAGAAGTAAATTCCACACCGAATACTTTCAGGTAGAGGATGAGGGTTGATAATTGGGTGGTGGTACGCACCGGCCTGTTCAATTAAATCATTATTAAACCCTTCTACATATCAGTTTAGTACATATTATTAATTTGTGATTATTACTTGGTTGTGCGTATATTTTTTAAAGTGTTGCTAATATGGAAGCAAAGTTAATAAAAAGTAATCGAGGAAACGACATGTTATTTGTGAATTACTACACTTACTTTCGACAAAAGGTGCTAAAATGTGGAGAAACATTTTGGAGATGTTCAAAAAAAGATTGCAAATCAAAGGTCTTCACCGTTGGGCCCGAGAATTTAGTTACCAGAAGTGAAGGACTCCATACACACGAAGCCGACACCAAGAAGCTGAATCGGCAAATAATTAGTAATTCCTGTAAAAGAACAGCCAGAGAGCATATGAGTGACAGGCCATCTAAAATTATCCAACAAGAACTACAAAACACTTTGCCTGAAACAGTAACAGAAAAAGATGTCGAATATATTAGAAAAAACATTTATAACCATAGACGAAAATTTTTGCCAGGACGTAATCCAAGAAGTGATGAGGAGGTGCATAGTGTTTTAGAGACATTTGAAATCAAAACTAGCAAGGGTGAGAATTTTCTATATATCAATGAACTCGAAAGTGGCATTATTGTTTTTTCTTGCACTACAAATGTCAATATGTTGTGTAAAATATCTAATATATATGGACGGCACCTTTTCATACTGCACTAAATATTTTACACAGTTATTTACAGTGCATGGTTTTGCAAACGGTCATTACATTCCATTATTATTTTGCTTATTGCGTGATAAGAGAGCTGAAACATACAAAAACCTCTTCACATTATTAAAATGTAAGATTTATTCAACAGATACACTGTATTTCAATCCAGAGAAAATTACTATTGAATTCGAAA
Organism: Pachyrhynchus sulphureomaculatus; assembly: GCA_019049505.1. Taxonomy (NCBI): domain Eukaryota; kingdom Metazoa; phylum Arthropoda; class Insecta; order Coleoptera; family Curculionidae; genus Pachyrhynchus; species Pachyrhynchus sulphureomaculatus. Next base: position 212,301,030 of record CM032447.1, on the reverse strand, counting down.
AATCTATTCGTAAGGTAGTATCTGAAGTTTGGCCAAATGCTAAAGTGTTAGGATGTAGATTTCTTTTACACCAATCTTGGTTTCACAAGATACAGAATCTAGGTCTAGCTAAAGAATATTGCGATAAAAAATCTGAAATTGATCGTTGGTTAAAGTATTGTTTCGGCTTGTCCTATTTAGCACCCGAAGAATTAGGTGACAGTTTTGCATACAATTTTTATTCTATAAGACCTGAGGATGAACGTTTAAATAAATTTTGTGATTACCTACTAGAAACGTATATAGAGGAAGGAGCCGATTTTCCAGTTGAAATATGGGCAGAATCGAGTCCATCATTAACTCGAACGACTAACTGTTGTGAGTCCTTCCATTCCCATCTAAATAATTCTTTTTATTCTACACATCCGTCTCTGTATACTTTTATCGATAGGCTGAAAGAATTTTAGATTAACGTATATATAAAAATACAAAGTGTCGACGAGTCTAAAATAAGTAATAATCATAATCAAAAATTAAAACATTTAAAAAATCTTTATGAACAAAGACAATTAGGAAATATTAATCGTTTCCATTTTTTAAAATGTGTCTCCTATTTTTCTCAACCTGTTTTGTAAATATATATAAATAGATATGTATAGGTTTGTAGCATTATCTAGTATATGTAAGGAAATTTGTCCAATTGTATTTTATGTATTTAGCAAAAACTTCATGTTTTATCAATATTATTCTACTATGAAATAAAAACATATATTTTTGCAAATATCTAAAATTTTCAATAAAAACTGATTTAAAAGAAATCCGTCCAATTTTATTTAGATGAATAAAGCATAATTATATTTGCTTGGTGTGGAAATTACCTGTAAGATTTAAGCACCCTTATAAGGTTAGTGTGGAATTTACCTGTTGTATTAAGGGCCCAGGTAGTCTTGGTGTGAAATTTACTAATGCCGAGTGTGCTCGTCAGGACTAATTAATATTTTGAAATGTTCAAATTCAAATTGTTAGACAAACACTATTCATGCATATTTTTCAATTAATTTCAAAATTAGGAATCCATAGAAGAAATGATAAAACCCTTCTTCAAATATATATTTTAAATAATTCAAACACTTTATATTTACTTTTCCTAGAATTTCTACTTATTACAAAGTTTTATTTCCTAGAATTCCGAGAGTTGTTCGTTTAGAATTTCATCATTACTGCATTGTTGGATCACGTGACATTGTTTAGATTATAAACCAGAGCAGTTTTTTTTTAAGTTTAAAATATTTATACGGTTAAAATATATTTATAATATACCCTAAATATTCCATTTAAAAATATTTACAGATTTTCGAGCACATGTTTACAATATACACATAAGTGCCGAGAAGGAACAGTTTTCGCTGTGATGTTGTTGTGAGATGTCGTATGTCATGATTCGTTCGCAGTTTTCCAGGTCGTGAACCTTACGACTTTTCTTTCGATTTGAGATTTCAGTCAAGGTTTGTTTTGCGTAAGTTGTGTTCGTGTTTGTCTTTGTCAATTTTCTTTCAGTTTCAGGTGGAAGCTAAAATCTGAGATTTGCAACACAAAGCGGAACAGCAAATAGGCTCGTATTTCAACTTGAATTCAGAGAAATCCTTTTTCTACTCCTTACTGCATAGCATAAATTTGTACGCATTTTCTCGTACATCTTCTTGCATTCTATTGAAGTTACACGTATGTCACTCTGCGCTTTGTCCTTTTGTTTCAGGATCGTACTCAAATACCCATGATTCGTCGCCTGTAATCGCTCTGTGCATGAAGTTGGGTTCGGTTGTCAAGCGATCCAACAGTTCTTGGCTAATGGATAAGCGTTTCTCTTTATTTCATCAGACAAGTTCTTGGGCACCAGCTTTGCATAAATTTTTCTCATGCCTAGCTCCTCGCTCACAATTCGATGAATAGTATCCTTACTCATGCTTAGCTCATGTGCGATCATCCTGACTGTTAACCGTCTGTCTCGTGTACGCACCTTCGACACGCCTTCATCGGTTTTCGATCGCCTCAGACGGCCTTCCAAAGCGATGTCCATCTTCAACGTTTTCGCGGCCCTCTTTAAAGGCCTTGTACCATCTGAAAACTTGTGCTGAAGACAAAGCAACATCTCCATATGCTGTTTTTAACATTTAAAGTGTCTCTGAAGAAGTTCTTTCCAGTTTAACACAAAATTTAATTGCATATTGCTGCTCGATATTTGCCTGCATTTTTCGTGTGACGCGGTATTGGAACGCAACTGTTAACAACTAACGATCACACCGCTAACACTACACTGAGTGGTCTGCACTTGTTCTGGTTGCGTACCTACCCCTTTCACTCACATGTCGTCTCCAGCCTGATGTAGTGTTGCCATATTCGTTAAAAAGTAATACATGGTGCGTTTCAGAAGTGCCCAGACAAACAATATAAAATATAGTTACTTTTAGGCTTCGTTACTCTCATTACCTACAAAGTAGTTCCCATACCGACTTTTCCACTAGTCGAACATTTTTTGGAAGGTCGATGCTGCATCGAAACGATGGAAAGAAGGTAGATTATGTCCCATTTTTAAGAATGGAGACAGGGGAAATGTTGAAAATTACAGGGGTGTCGTTCTACTTTGTCACTTCTCAAAGGTGTTTAAGTCAGTCGTATCTATAGCCAAATTAAAAATCAAATTTCTCCTTATCAGCACGGATTTGTTAGTAAGAGATCTACGGTAACAAATCTAACTGTTATGACACAGTTCATTTCGGAAATATTAAATGATGGTGGGCAGGTTGATGTTATTTGTACAGATTTCTCGAAGGCCTTTGATAGGATCGATCATCATGTTCTCATCAATAAGTTGTCTTTCTTTGGTTTCACTAATGGTGCGAAGGCTCTTATAAGTGCTTACTTGTTTAATCGAACTGAGTTTGTAGCCTACAACGGATTCAAATCAGAAAGATTTGTGGCTACCTCAGGCGTTCTCCAAGATTCAAATTTGGGACCCCTGCTCTTCATTATGTTCGTAAATGACTTTTGCGGTTATTTAAAATGTAACAGACTAATTTATGCTGATGATCTAAAAATATTTATGCCAATAGAAAAAACTGAGGATTGTTCCTATCTACAGAGCCAGTTGAATTTCGTACATTCTTGGTGTTGTGACAACAAACTACATCTAAATGCTCAAAAATGCAAAGTTCTACCATATACTAGGAGGGTAGCGTCAATAGAGTTTCAATATAGACCATAATTTAAGTAGGTGTAGCACATCTAAGGATTTGGGAGTTGTTTTTGAAGTCTTACGGGTTCATCATTAGGAATTGTAGGGGTTTCACTAATATTGTATTTCTGCTTTGTTCGCTCGAAACTAGAATATGCAAGTATCGTTTGGAGTCCAGTGTACGAGGTGCATAGAGTTTCACTTAGGTGCAGAGGAGATTTCTGAAATTTCTGTTGTTTAAGATTAAAGGAATGTATCCTGAACGGCGAATCAGCAGCGACAAATATTCTTAGCCTGGGAATCAGGAGAGTTTGTGCCTCAATATTATTCCTATATGGAGTATTGCACAATATGATTGATTGCAGGGATATATTGTCTCGTATTAACATCAATATACCACGGAAACAGCCACGATCAAACATGTTTTTTAGATGTAACAGACCTAATACTAATTTGTTATTGAATTCACCTATTCATGTAATGTGTACTAATTTTAATCATATTTGTAATGTTTGTGACATATACTCTTGTACTAAGAAGCAATACTACAGACTGTCATTGAATATGTAAATGTCTAAATATTTACCCTATTGATGGGAAACTGTTGGGTAATAAAGCTGTTATTATCTGTCTCCCCCGTTACCTTTGATTCGCGTTATATCTCCTCTACTGTTTCAAAGTAGGAAGTTCATCTTCCTATAAGGGAGCAACCGGAAATCAAATGGTGCCAAATTAAGTGAATAAGATAGGTGGGGTGTGGCAGTTACAGAATTCTTTACCAAGAACTATTGCGTACAGAACTAAATATGAGCCGGTCTATTGTCGTGATGCAGAAGGAAACTCTTGTCGCTCCTCTGCCTTACTTAATGATTTATTGAACCTTGAATATAATTTCAGGCTTGGTTACAGTCGAAGATCTTCCGGAACGCTCACCGGTCTCCACCGAAGTTCAGTCTGCCTTAAATTGCAAAAATTACTGGAGCAGCTCGGGATTTCGTCCCCAAATGCTTTTCTGGTCTTTTCATACATTTCAGTATCTCCTTTCGTTTCCATTGTAAAAATCGCAGGAAGACACCATTAGAGCTTTACATAAATGTGCATACAGAACAAACTGAACGGGCTAGCACGTTTAAACTTGGCCCGCAACGTTGTTAGGGATGTATCTACCGCCACCTATCAGCACAATTCGGTACTGTTTCCCTTCTTCCTATATAGCGTTAGTCTGGAAATTTTTAGATCGCACCACATACTATTTCTAAAGTGGTATTGCTATACAGCAAAAAATAATATACAATTTTGCTACAGTAGTTAACATTTCTGCTATAATTATTAGTATGGTATATAGTGGCGACTAAATTGTTACGGAATTACGTCATTATTCTATCTTTATCGTAAATTAAATTACTAGCCTTACTATTATCTCATAAATTATTTATATTAATTTGCTACATTAACATATTATGTTTTATTTTTCTACTATATATGTTATTGAGGCTTAACTTACAAAATTGCATTAACATAATATTAGAGAAAAAGACAATATACTATCCTAAAACCTAATAGTAAACTTGTAGTATAGGGTGAGTCAACGATAGAGTAAAGTTTATTATCTCATTTGTTTCGGGAATGACGAAAAAATGTTAAATACAGTAGTTTTAGGGAATGTTAAGGTGCACAATTTGAAATTATTTTTGAGTTTACAGGGTACTTCGAAAAAGTGTGGCCGATATAAATGGTACAGTCTATTTTCTAATTTATTTTTAAATTCTGCCTAAAATTTTATAACATTTTTATTAATAATGTTATATACCTAAACCTAGTAGTTTCTAATATTTCATTTTTTTTTTAAATATTAATTTTCAGTTTTGTAAAAAATTGGCAGTAGCGCCATTGTTTCTGTAGGTAGAATACTCATAATTGATACGAGCGTTCTATAGAGATGAAAAAAAAGATATATGTAAAGAAATTTGAGTTAGATGCTACAGGGTGTTCAAAATAAATTTATGCATTTCGATTATTTTAAATTGAAAAATCTCAAATTTTTTAAATAGCACACCCTGTATAGTATTATTTTTTCTAATATATTTTACAAAACCTTCCAACTTTTATTAAGTATGTATGTTTTCAATTTTTACCCTTGTTTTTCATACACTTACACTATAACATCATATTTACCAAGACAAAACAAAAATGTAGGCATTGTCAAATTTTGACATGTCTATTAAGCAAGTAAAAATAGTTTAATTTGTTGTAATAAGTATAAAGATAATAGTTATGTATTTTCCTAAAAATTAATTAATTGATACGGTTTATATACTGGGCAAGCCAGGAAAAAATTGTTTTTTGACAGTAAGGCTTTACGGAGCTAAGTACCCTAATAGACGTATACTATCTAGAAAATCTTTTCAATGCTTAATGGAACGGTTTGATGGTAGTGGTAGCTTTGAGCAAACGAATCGGAAAGTAGTAAACCAAAATGCTACCAATGAGGAAAAAGAAATAGAGATTTTACTTCATGTTGAAGATAATCCCCAGGTCAGCAGCCGTCAACTAGCTGACTTATCTGACACATCCCAATCTACGGCTAATCGCACCACGAAAAAATACAAATATCATCCCTTTCATATGGAACTCCACCAAGAACTTCAAGATCGTGATTTTGAACGACGAGTAAACTTTTGTATCACCATGAATGGAGCAATAGAGGCCGATCCAAATTTTTTATCCAAAATAATGTTTTCTGATGAAGCTACTTTTCGCAGTAATGGAGGAGTTAACAGGCATAACATGCATTATTATTCAACAGTTAATCCATTTTGGCTCCGGGAGGTTCAAAACCAAAACTATTTGTCGCTTAATGTGGAATATTAAATTTTGGAATAATTGGTCCATATTTTTTCCGCAAAGCTCTTAACGGGCCTAGATATCTAAATTTTTTGCAAAACGAATTACATCAGCTTCTTGAAGAAGTTGATAACTTATCATTATCACCGGGAAGTTCGGAAATTTTTAAACGATCGTTACCTAGAAAAAATGGATCGGTAGGGATGGATTCATTCAGTGGCCCCCTCGATCATGTGGCTTAATACCTTTAGACTTCTTTTTGTGGGGCTACATTAAAGATCGTGTTTATGTGAAGCCCTCTATAACACCAGTAGATATGGAAAATAGGATACGGGATGCGTGCAGGACTATAACGCCCTTTATGCTAAGGAAGGTGAAGGAAAATATAATAAAACGACTAAACATGTGTATTCAAGTAGACAGGCCTATTTTTGAACATTTATTACGTCATAATAATTAATCATTAGATAAGTTAAACTATATTAAAATTATTATTAACTATTTGTTTGTGTTTTCACAATAGCGTAAGTGTATTAAAAACAAGGGTAAAAATTGAAAAATTGAAAATAAATCGAAAACTATTAGAAATAGGTGTATGACATACTTAATAAAAGTTGGAGGGTTTTGAAAAATCTATCAGAAAAAATGATAATATACAGGATGTGCCATTTAGAAAATTTAAGATTTTTCAATTTAAAATAGTCTAAATGTATAAATTTATTTTGAACACCCTGTAGCATCTAACTCAAATTTCTTTACATATATCTTTTTTTTCATCTCTATACAACGCTCGTACCAATTATGAGTATTCCACCTTCAGAAACAAAGGCGCTACTGACAATTTTTTTCAAAACTGAAAACTAGTATTGTTTAAAAAAAAATGAATAATTAGAAAAATTACTAGGTTTAGGTATATAACATTATTAATAAAAAAGTTATAAAATTTTACGCAGAATTTAAAAATAAATTAGAAAATAGGATGTTAAAAAAACATATGCTATATATCGGCCACACTTTTTTGAGATACCCTGTATACTCAAAAATAATTTTAAACTGTGCACCTTAACATTCTCTAAAACTATTGTATTTAACATTTTTTCGTCATTCCCGAAACAAATCAGATAATGAACTTTACTCTATCGTTGAGTCAACCTGTACAGTTCTTCAGAACGGGACTGCTCGAATTTAATAGGAAGAAAAATGTAGTGATTGGTGTATAACCTTTGTTACAAATATAGCAGAAAGTATATAATGGCTTTACGCAATAGGAAATTGTGATGAATTAAAAGTCATCTGCAAAATTCCATATTATTTCTTTCATAATTTTAAAATTAATCAAGACCACAATAGATCACATCATAAAACATAAATATAATATGGAAAAATATGTGGAAAATAAATGAAAGTTGAAAAATACTATTTTTATTTATGTACATGTAATGACGGTGTTAACAGCTTGCAAGATAAATTGATTAAAAAGATATTTTTTCATACTATAGTAATTACTAAATCAAAATCAAGATAGCTTGAAAATAATTACATTTTATGCAGCTATTATAGCTGAGATGCATATCTCTTTTTGATTTAACAATTAAATTATGAATCTAAAACTGGTTTTATTTTTGTTTCAGCCAATGGCAAATTTTAGCAAATAGGGCGAATCGCAAAATTTTGTGAAATAAATGCTTTCGCTTTCTTTTTAATCCTAAGAGGTGTTAAAATCTCTTTCAAATACACTGGTGTGCAAAAAAATCAACTCAAACTATTTGACTTCATTTAACACGTATCCTAGAATTTAGTATCATTTGAAATCCCACTCTCTTTCTAATGATACCAAATTCCATAGCATACCTCATCCTTTTACTGATTAAAATAATTCAAGAAGATCAAGGATTGAAAATAGGGGTAAGACAAAGGAAAAATTAAACAAATTCTAAGTTTATTGATAAATCAATATTTTATATTACGCCCCTAGCCCTTATTACTGCTTCCAGCCGGTTTTTCATGGAGCAGGTAAGCTTTTTCACCACTGGCTGTGGAATTCTTCCCCACTCTTTCGCCATCGCAACCTTTAAGTCCCTCAGTGATGCGGGGGCTGAATTTTTGGCTCGAGCCCTTCTTTTGAGCTCATCCCACATGTGCTCGATTAGATTGAGGTCAAGACTTCGCACAGGCCATACTAATGTGGGTATTTCCACTTCCGCCAGGTATTGCCGCACTGATGCAGCAGCATGCAACCTCGCATTGTTGTGGACAAAGCTATCGCGAACAAACCCAGTGTAAGGAACGATGTGTTCCTGCAGGATCTCCTCGATGTATCGATGAGCAGTTACCGCTACACGAGTCTCATCGGTCACGCAAACTAAATCGGTTCTCGCATTCAGTGAGATGCCTCTCCACACCATGACAGAACCTCCTCCATAGGCGATCTTTCAGTAATGCAGCACTGCGCATAGCGCTCCCAAAGCCTCCTGTAGACTCGTCTTCTTCCATCATTGCGATGTAAGTACATTCGGGACTCACCGGAAAATAAAACGGAGCGCCATTTCTCTAAGGTCCAGTCGACATGTTCTCGGGCAAATCTGAGTCGCGTTTGTCGATGGGCTGTTGTCAGTTTGGGCCCATTAGCTGATCTCTTCGGGGTGAGGTTAGCTTCTTTAAGCCTTCTTCAGACTGAAACACCGCATTTCAAATGTAAGAAAATGCTTCTGAAGCTGCGCAGATAGTTTGTAAAACTTAAGGACTCAAAAACGTGAAAAATATGTTATCAGCAATTTGAGACGGTGACTTTGACCTTTCGGATCTTTATCTTTTTAGAGAGCCCCAGAGTACACGCGGCAAAAGCTACGAAAGATTTTATCGTTTCTTTGAGATGAAAAACCTTTCCTGCACAGCCTATTCTTCGGACGCCTATTTCTTATTTTTTTCGGTCACTGCGACGTCATCTTTCCGATTGTACTTCGCTTCATTGATTGACGTCAAAAAAGTATAACCGAATTCATCGACTCGAAACCCATCTTTTGCACAAAAGGACTCGTCTAGCGGTCTGAGCAGTGGACAAAATGAATGAAAATAATTGGGAATTTCTTTCTAGATCGAGTTTTATTCTGTTCGTAAATAAATAAACGTTTTCTTAAATTGAAGAAAGTACGGAAATAATTTGTTTACCTAATATAAGAACCTCTCACATGGTTAATCAAATATAATATAGATAGCGAAATGTCAAATGTATCAATTAAATTTGTATCGACTTGGTCATAGAAAATTACTAATGCAAATCGTACCGCAAATAGTGGTCAACCACTAGGAGGTTAGTTTGTGTTAGTAATATAACCGGGGAAGCAGGTGCTAGTCTTTTATAAAATAAATGAAATACTTTTAAATAGGTATCTAGAATTGCCCAAAAATAATTAATGCCTACTACCACCCAATCTGTGGCTTTTATACAAGGGCCGGCTTTTAAATTTTTGCAAACGGCCACTAGATGCCTAGGCCTAACTCAACAACAATGCCTCGAATAGCTTCGTTCAACTTTTGGTAATAAATCGCCATCAGAAAAGATTGTTTGCAGAATTTCGTTATGGTCGTACTTCCGTCAGCGACGAATTTCGTGAGGGTCGACCAAAATCGGCTGTTGTTCCAAGAAACATCGATGCTGTGCGCAACATGATTGAAGAGAATCCTTAGGCTTATCGAAGACTGCAGGACATTCGATTTTGCATGAATATTTAGCTGTGAAAAGATCTGTTCCCAATGGATTCTGCATAATTTGACCGAAACTCAAAAACAGCCTCGTGGCAATTGATGTAAGGAGAGAAACTAGGATATATTCGTATGAGCCGGAAACTAAGCAACAATCAACTGTCTCGGTGTTCCAAGATGAGCCGTATTCAACAAAAGAGGTTCGTTCGCGAAGCACTTTGGTTATACTGGACATGTTATCAATCATTACTTTAGAAGATCGAAAAACAGTTAATGCTGGATGGTATACAATAATTTCTTTGTCCGAAGTCATCGATAAAATCAGGAAAAACAGCCAAAAACGTCGCATCATTCTTCATCACTATAATGCCAGCTCTTACGCAGCACGTCCAACAATTAATTATTTGGAGAAAAACATCGAATTAGTGTCTCATTGCCCGTATTCACCTGATTTATCACCTGACGACTTCTTTTGGTTCCCGAATGTAAAAAATGCATGGATAGCGATTTCCATCACCTCAAGAAGTTGTTGAATCCTTCCAAAACCATGTTTTCGAGGTACCAACATAAGAGTGGAAAAAATGTTTCAAGAATTGGTTGGAACGCATGCAGAAATGTATAAATCTTAGAGGTGAATATTTTGAGAACCATTAAAACGATTTGTACCAAAAATTTATTTTTCTTTTACTGTTCTTGTAAAAACTTAAAAGATAGCCCTCGTATTGACAGAGATAACTTCCAGTTTATGTTTTTTTTATGAAAAATGTTAAGAAAAATAAAATCCGAGTATAATAATAAGATCGTTGCAATCGTACGAATCAATAAACTCTCCACAATTGCTTTTAGATATTAATTTGATTTCTAAGAAAATGTGAGATGGGTGGGTGCCTTGTGAAAATGTCTACTGAATATTTTATAATAAATTGTCTGGCAGTAAGTGCATTTCTATGGTATTTTATACCTTCAACTAAGAAAATGTTCTTAGTTTTATTTCTGTTTTAAATAAAGAATAGAAGGTTAAAGAAACTTATATGTCAAGAAAAATTCTGAAATCCAGAAGAGTTCAAATTGTACTGGAAGCTTACTAGTAGTCGTCAAGTTATGAGGGTTATGTGATAAGTAGGTACCTGGCCATGACAAGAAAAAAACATTTTTATGTGAAAAATTTATTTCATTTTTCCACATAGTTTAGTCCAACGTATCTCATCTAGAAAATATTCTTCTCTAACACTTCAAAATAGGCATTTGTTTTAGCAGTGACCTCATCGTTTGAGCCAAATATTTTCCCGCCTAGTCATTTTTTCATATTTGGAAATAAGAGATAATCGCTGGGGGCTAAATCTGCCGAATATGGTGGAAGCAATTCGTATCCTAACTCATGAAATTTTACCATGGCGATAACACAAGTGTGCACGCTTGCATTGTCTTGTCGAAAGAGATTTTTTTTCGTCTCCAAATGCGGACATTTTTCTTCCACAGCATGGTTGAAACGATCCATTAACGTAATACTTTCCATTAATCGTTTTGCCTTTTGCAAGGTAATCGACGTAGATTATGCTGCGTGCATCCCAAAACATTGTGGCCATGACTTTGTTGGCCTTGACCTTTGGCGTCACGGAAAACTCACTGTTTGGACTGTTCTTTGGTCTCTGGTGTGCTGTGATATATCCATGTGTTGTCAACAGTTATGAATCCACACCAAAAATCAATCCAATTGCACTTTAACATCGCGAAACATTCTTTTGAAATTGACACACGTGCGTGTTTAGTATCAGTTGTGAGCAATCGCGGCACCCATCTTGCAGAAAGCTTTCTCATATCCAAATAAGTTGTTAAAATGTTCTGCACCCGTTTAATTAAGATGCCCACAGTCTCAGCAATCCCACGCCTTTCAGTCTCCGATCATTTATCACTATAACATGGATTTTTTCAATCACTTCTGATGAGGTGATCTCATTTGGACGACCTGGACGTTCTTCATCAAAAATGCTGGGACGGCCGCATTTGAATTCAGCTGTCCAATATTTTATGGTCGATAACGAAGGTACAGAGTCCCCATAAACTTCGCGGACTTCCGCTTCGTTTTTTTTTTTTTCAAAAACAAATATTTTATCACTGCTCGATATTGTTGTAAAATCACAAAAGTTGTTCTATTTAAGTGGCTGCCACTCAAACTAAATCACGCAGCAGTTATGTTTACGAAAAATATAATTTTTTAAATAGTCTTAGCACCATCTTTGGCCGAGGCCAGGTACTTATCATGCAACCCTCGTACTTTACCTGACGAATGTGCAAATTCATCTAATATTCTTCTGATAAGCGCCCCTATATGACCCCCTATGCTACTATTCGTGAATCGTTCACTCCGCAAGGAAAGAAGATGTCCTTCTGAAATCTTTTCACCTACTCTAGCCTGTTGTGGTGCCAAATGTCATGTTCTCACAGTCTTACACACTTTTCAGAGCAAGGCTGACAACAAATTCATTTGCAGTATCCAAATTCACCGTGACCTCCAAATACCAACAATCTGGTAATTTATAAGCAACCCTCAACTCAGATTTCTGGGTAAATTGACGTACCACCCCAATTCCACAGTTCGTAATGCTTACAGACCTTCGTTTAACGACAGAACTCGCTACCCAAGACCATCAGATCCTCTTCACATATCTTATTTTTCTAATCTAATATATGTTATTGTCAACATTTTTTACAATATAATATTTTGGAATCGTGTTTATAATATTGCATTTTAGTGCATGGTATTTTCAAGGCAGTACTAGTATTGGACCCGCATTGTCTGTCCAATAGGTTCGGTTCGTTGGTAGTTTGTCCTATATCTGGGAGGCGTATACCAATACTGGGCTCATGCTTTTTGCTTATGATTAACTTGTTTTTATTAATTAGATATTTAGTTGTATTGAACTCGAAAAAACGATGTTAGGACCAAACTTGAACGACGTTAAAGAGGACCAAATACTTCAATTTTCAACATGGCCTGTAACGCTGCCTCTGTTATGGTAAGCGAAAATGCAGAATTTATCAATTTAGATGGGTGCTAGAATTATTCTATCCTTATGCAGGAATATTTATTTCTATTCAATTGACGAGACGGGGTCCTACTAACAAGTAGGAGGTGGACGAAGATCGTGAAAGAATCATGTACCATAGGCTTTGAGCAAAGGTGACCTCGTTGGAATGTACAAAACAATACTGCAAGATAAACTCATGATCAGGATCCTATTAATATTTCTTAATTTTATTGTTAACAATTATTCACCTGGTTCAAAGGACGTATATACTTTTTTATAATAACCAGTAGGGCGAACCGAAATTATTCAAGTCTTGCCAGAGAACTTTTTTCTTAATTTTAACTTTTTTTTTAGTGCATACTATTTGCTATGCTACTAGCTACAAAAAAATCATTTACCAGCCAATTAGAAGGTTTGCTCTCCTATTTGGCTGCTAAATTTAGACTCACATGAGCCAAACAATTATAAGCTAACTCAGCAAGTTGCGAAACCAGGCTTCAATCCACACAAACACGATGATTAGATCTCAAGTGGGATACGGACCTACTGGAAAAGTGACACCCACCAAGAGACCAGGGTAATAGTTTAGACATAATATCATTGTAAAAAATAAACTAAAAAATTAATTAGGGAAGAGAAATGAAGTATACATGATCATTTTTTATAAATAGAAAATTATTTTTTATAACTCTGAAATTTTACAGATTATGAACAAAGAATTGGTAAAATTACCCTCTTAATAATATAGGCTAACAGACTAATATTGTGGGAAAGAGAGATGTAAATCATTATATTTAATAACTAAATCTAAAAACCTGCATCCCATTTCTAAAAAATTAGTTATATTAAATGAAAGTAGCGCCAAAATCGAATTACATAAATTGGTTTTTCGTCGTTCGTTCAGTCCCGGAACGGAGTTTAATCAAATCCCCCTTTGTTTGCGTTATAAAATCGACTGACTGGGTTTTACTAAATTAATTTTAATAACAAATAATAATCTATTACAATGGAGAAATTATAACGTACGCACATGTACCTCTAATAATATACATTATAATCTGCTTACTCTATAGTAATGAAGTTCAATTTTGAAATTGTATGAGCTCATAATAAACATAATTTGTTTAATTCGTTGAATTACGCCAAATAATTTATTTTGCTCTTAAATGGCCTAACAAAAAAATATGGTGCTGTAAAATAAAATTTAAAAATATTCGGAAAATTATCATTGTCCAGTCAGTTTTTTAATTTAAACATAGTTCCTTCCTCACTAAATTTTTCTGTATGTATAGGATGTACGAGGGTTCTACGATAAGTACCCAGCTTTGACAAGAAAAAAATCATTTTTATGTGTAAAATTTATTTTATTTTTCAACATAGTCTCCTTTTAGCTCGATACACTTAGTCTAACATTTTTCAATGTTTTGTATCCCATCTAAAAAATACGATTTCCCCAAATGTTTAAAATAGCCATTTATTTCATAAATAATCTCATCGTTTGAGCCACATATTTTTCCGCCAATCCATTTTTTTATATTTGGAAACAGGAAATAATTGCTGGGTGCTAAATTTGGCGAATATGGTGGATACGGAAGTAATTCGTATCCTAACTCATGGCGTATGACACAAGTGTGCACGCGTGCATTGTCTTGATGAAAAAGAATTTTTTTCTTCGCCAAATGCGGACGTTTTTCTTTCATAGCATGGTTGACACGGTCCATTAAGTTGACGTAATAGTTTCCATCAATCGTTTTGCTATTTTTGAGGTTATCGACGTGGATTATACCGCGTGCATCCCAAAACACTGAGGCCATGACTTTGTTGGCCGATAAAATCGCCTTGGCCTTCTTTGGGCCTGTTTGCTAAGGAAAACCCACTGTTTGGATTGTTCTTGGGTCCCTGATGTGCTGTGCTGAATCCATGTTTCGTCAAGAGTTATGAATCTACGCCAAAAATAATTCCGGTTGCGCTTGTGCGTGTTTATTGTCAGTGGTCAGCAATCGCGGCACCCATCATCAATTCGAGTTTATAACGTCCGGCGACATTGTCCGATCCCTAAATGCCAGTGTTGTCTATCATTACAATCGTCCTCACTCAAGTCTCTGTCGCTCATTCTTATATCCTGGATCTTCAGTCTTTCTTCTCCCATCCTCTGAACGTGCCCATACCATTATGTATGTATATATATATATATATATATATATATATATATATATATATATATATATATATATATATATATATATATGTGTGTGTGTACTATAAGTTGGTGACCATGTCAAAAGACCATATTCCAATTTGCTTCTCACTAAGGGCATAAATAGGGCTTTAAGTACAGCTGTATTTCGGGTGCGATCCGCAGTACACTTTTATTTCATCATGCGGAAAGCTTTCTCATATCCAAATGAGTTGTTAAAATGTTCTGCATCCGTTCAATTGAGATGTCTACAGTCTCAGCAATCTCACGCACTTGTACTCTCTGATCATTTATCGCTATTTCGTGGATTTTTTCAATCATTTCTGATGTGGGACCTCATTTCGACGACCTGGACGTTCATCATGAAAAATGCTTGTATGGCCGCATTTGAATTAAAATAAATAAATGGGTATGGTCTTTATTTCCAATTATGAAAAAGAAAAAAAACATCATAAACTAAATAAACAAAATGCTACATTAAATTGGAAAATGCCGAAGGTCAGCTGGGAATGTAAGACCACGAAGGTACAAACATTCCCCCTGTTCTTTACCTTAAGCATCTTAATACTAAAGTTTATAGAATACTATATTTATCTATTAAACTGTGCTAGCATCTTAATAAAACTGTGTAATGTTGTAAACGTTAGGAAAAAAGAAAAAAAAGTACAAAAAAAAAAAGAATGGCTTATGACACAACTAGAGCAAACAAAAAAAAACCTTGATATAAATTAAATTGTTAAAAAGACAGGCGAGTCACCCTAACATATCCGAAATAAATAATAGAATTCATACAGAGCACAGATACACTCAAGAGCTAGTGATATTCTTTTCTGAAGGAAAATTTACATAAATAAGTACTATATCTTTATATATTTAACAAAATCCTCCTATACGCCGCCTTGAATGACCTAGGATCTAATAGTTTTATATTTTCTGGAATTGAGTTATAAATCTTAGCTATTTGAAAAGAGAAGGACGATCTAAATTTTTCAGTTTTATGAGCCGGAGGCGTAAGGCTACCTCTAAAACGGACATTCAAATTATGAACATCTGTTCTAAAGGTAATTTTTCTATGTAGGTAGGAGGGAACACCCGTTAAGACAATTTTGTGGAATAAACAAGCCGCATGCAAACAACGTCTATCATTCATATTTAACCATCCCAGTTCAAACAATTTGTGTGATATGTGATTCCTTTTACGAATACCAAATATTAGGCGCAAACATGAATTTTGAAGAACTTGGATAGGTCGTCTATCGGATGAGTCTATTGAAAATCCATACATAGTATCACAAAAATTTAATCTGGACAATACCAAAGACACACAATATAGTTTTCAATTTTTGATTTAAATAGTCCCTAGAATTGTAAATCATCTTCAAATTAAAGTACACCCGACGTATAACTATGTTCACATGCGATCTGTACCTCAAATTGTAGTCCATAGTAAGACCTAAATTTCTACATTTGTCATCAATCCGTAACACTTCCCCGTTGATTTTAATATTAATATGTGGTAAGCAACTGCTTCTGAGCTTCTGAGTACCAAAAACCATGACTGTACTTTTTTTGGTATTAATTGATGGGGAGTGGTCACTGACAGCAGAAACTAGCCCCACCAAATCATCATTGATTTCTCTAACGCATCTGTGAATCTCGTTAGGACGACATATGTGATAAAGCTACGTATCTTCGGCATACAAATGTACCCTGCAATACCTCACCCGATGTATTAGTTGTGAAGTGTAAATTGAAAATAATAGAGGTCCCAAAATGGAACCTTGTGGGACACCACAGGTGAATTCAGCTGTCCAATATTTTATAGTCAAAAACGAAGGCACAGAGTCCCCATAAAGTTTCTCTTTTAACTCATCATTCATTTTCTTTTCCAAAAACAAATGTTTTATCACTGCTCGATATTCTATTTAAATGGCTGCCACTCACAAACTAAATCACTCAGCGATTTAAAAATTTGACAGGACAAGGTTATATTTACGATAAATATAATTTTTTAAATAGTAATAGCGCCATCTCTGGCCGAGGCCAGGTATTTATCATACAACCCTCGTATCAAAAGTAAGATAGATTTTTAAACTTACGCCTAAACAGGGAATAGAAGTTGCTGGTCGATGAACAAACCTTGGTTTCACAGAGAGGGAGTATGTGAGGCTGATTTTATTGCAGGTGTTGGTGCACTGTATTTATGTTCAAGTTTAAGCTTTGTATGTTACAAAAATCTATTTTAAAATTGTGATCTGTGCATGTTGACGCCCCCGAATCAGCCTCCACCCGGAGATCCGAAGTGGGAGCTATTTTACTACCAGAATTTTTTGATTCTGGGAGCTTCATCATACTATGTTTTCCCACAGTTCAGGGACATCGGCACAGCCACGAAACGTTGGACAACTTCACGCAGCTTAAGCTGATGCGATGGTATTACACCGGGCGATGCCTGGCGAGATCTGGGCATGTACCATCTAGCCTGTTCTTATAGTTATACCAGCTTCAGCTTTCTCCGTCCTAAACAGTTATATATTTTACGTTTTTAGAAAAAACAGTGATGATCATAATACCTATTTCGCATAGAAATTATTTTTTACTCTGTTTTCTAGAGTTTAGATCGATTTTGTGACCTGTCAAGTATTTTATCAAGGTTTTTTCTTAGTTGTAGCAGTTAGACGTAAAAAATTATGCCCCAGAAGCCGTTGTGTCGATAATAAGACTATTCTGTAACTTTTTTAAGAGAACGCTAGTGATTATAGGTTTTAAATAAACATTGTTGATGTATATTCTATTATAGAAATAATTGTTTTTAGAACATTGAACTTTAAATACGGCCCGTGGCTCCGTGGCGTAGTACTTGCCTACAGAAGGTCTCGGGTTCCAATCCTAGCAGGTCGGTATACTCATTTATTAATTATTTAAGTATATTTAGCCTGGCCATGTACATAGATAGTAGTTATGTGCAGAAATGTAATAACGTTCGTGGCAGCACAACCGCGTTGTCCAAAAAGGTGCTGTGAAATACAAAAACGTATGTTTCGGCACTTGGACAACGTTAACGAATACTACATTCTCGCCGACATCCTTAGGATACATAAAAGGATAAAATCTCTACTCAGGCGGGGAGGTGAACGATAAAAAAAATGTCCTATTTGTTTGTTTAAGTAGAGAATCGTTGTTGTAACGTAAAATAACACACTTTTGATTTTAAGGATGACAGAAATGCAATAGTCGGGATTATTGTCAAAATCTTAGTCAAAGTTTTTTTTTACTGTAAACAGTCGTGTACATGTTGAAAATCCTTAACTCTTCATTGTCAATTTTTTCATCAGTTATTGAGGAGCGCCATTGTTTACTATTTCCGCCGTTGCGTTTTGCTACAAGGATTTGCCAGTTTAACTATATTAAACAATTTTCATTATATACAGGGTGCCCACTTTGCATAGAATAATCATTCTACAGCATTTATTAATCAATGTATCAAAAAACTGTTTAAATAAAATTTATAGGGTGTTATATGGCGCACATGCTGTCATTGACAATAAAATGTTTTGAACTGTCAGTTCTAAGAAATTACTCCATCTTGATTTTTTTTTATATGGAAAGCCCTGTATATTATTTTATTTTTAAGTCCTACTAAAAATTCTAGATTTAACATACCATATGTCTAAATTGAACTGTTTTGGAATTATTTTCATTAGAAATTTAAAATAAAAAAAAGACAAAAAATCTATTAATAAATACTATAGGTTTCTTTGTAAGGTAACACTTGCTCAGAACTGTTAACAGCGAGGCAATGACCCAATCTGTCATAAACAGCCTGAACAAAGTTTTGCAGAGAATTCGGGGTGATCTGTGCTACATCATATTGAATTCTTTGTTGTAAATCTTCTACAATTCGAGATCGACTTCGGTAAACTCAGATTTTCAAATGACCTTATAAAAAAATCGAGTGGCGTAAGGTCGGGACTCCTTGCAGGCTAGTCTACAGTACCTCTTTTGCCTATCCATCGATTAGGAAAAATTGCATCCAAATATCTACAAACATTGATTTCATAGTGAGGAGGTGCTCCGTCCTGTTGATACAACAGATTCCTGTTAGGGGTATCCAAATTATTTTCATCGCGAAAAAGACCTGCACAACGACCTGCAATAACTTGCTCTTGGAATAACTGTAACTACCGCTGTTCTGTAAGATTTCCATTGGTAAAAAAGGGACCATTGATATTACGTCCACAAATCCCTGCCCACACGTTTATCTTTTGTGGTCTTTGAGAATGACTGTCGATTATCCAGTGGTGATTCTCAGTAGACCAGTACCAGCAGTTATGCCTGTTAACTCTTCCGTTAAGACAAAATGTGACCGCGTCAGAAAAACAATATTATGAATTAGGTTGGGATCATTATTGATGAGTTCTATCATGACCTCGCAAAATTCAACGCGTCTGTCGTAGTCATTTTTGCAATAAAATGGGTTTGTATGGATGCAATTTTTCTTCGTTCAGTATACGACTTAAGGTACCTTTACTTATGTTGTGGTCTAGGAAGAGCTGATGAGAGCCTGTATGGGGACTTTCTGTAATTTCCAATAAAACATCTAACTTTCTATCATCCCTTGTTTTAACTTTTGGAGGTTGAGATTTAGAACGATTCTTAACATGACCTGATTGTCTAAATCGTTTTAATGTTTTGCTAAGTACGGATTGAGTAATAGGTTCTCGATTCGAATATTCTGCTTTAAAAAGATCACACACCTCCTGTTGTGTTCTCCTACGGTCTCCATAACCAACTATTATCAACAAAGTGATTCTTTCAGTTTCTATTAAATGTACCATTATGATATTACGCTCAAATTGCAGTTTCACAAAATGCAGCAATAAACGTTTTCGTCAATAAATCGTTTTTTGACGCGTTAAGTCGTTACCTGAGAGTAAATGTTTTTGAGACAAGCCAGATTAAAAAAAATAATAATAATTTGATCTCCTTAATTTCAAATATCAATAATTCCAAAACGTTTAGACATATGGTATGTTAGAAAAATAATTTCTAGAATTTTTAGTAGGACTCAAAAATAAAATAATATACAGGGCTTTCCATTTAAAAAAATCAAGATGGCGTAATTTCTTCGAACTGACAATTCAAAACATTTTACTCTCAACGTCATCATGTGCGCCGTATAACACTCTATAACTTTTATTTAAAAAAATTTTTGATGCACTGATTAATAAATACTATGGAATCATAATTTCATACATATGAGGCACCCTGTATATATATATATATATATATATATATATATATATATATATATATATATATATATATATATAAATATATATAAATATATATAAATATATATAAATATATATATATATATATATATATATATATATATATATATATATATATATATATATATATATATATATATATATATATATATATATATATATATATATATATATATATATATATATATATATATATGTGTGTATGTATATGAAATTTCTTGTATTATTTTACATATAAAGTTCACGTCAAAACCAAACCAATTAAAACAAAGGCATCGAATGCTAAAAAGTTCTATCAATAGAACGCGCGAATATAAAAACTAATATGCTCATTTGCTCAGCCACACCTTTATCAATCAAATCTAAAAGCTATTGACGTTCTTAAGGTAAACGGAAAAATTCAATTCGGGCTTTCTTTTATCGTCGCTGACCCAATATTGGATAAACGGTTGATAAGACTAAACCCCAATATTCGAAACATTTTAGGGATTTCATCCGCGTGTAGTTTTCCCAGGTCTGCAAGTTAACCTAATCCCGAATCAAAATACAACCTCAATTCAGCCCAGAAAAAAGAAAATACAAAAGTGGAAAACCAAAAACAGCCTAACCGGGGTTTCAATATAATCATTTCGTATGAACATAAAGTTTAAGTCAATAAAATAAAAATCTAAGATCTCGTAGCTGCTCATCGCCTTGAAAATAAATTGAAGTGATTATTTTAATCACCTTCCTTTTACCGGCTGTTTTACGATTTTCAAATTTCTTGATCTTAACATCGTTGAAAATGGCATTTAAAATTATGTATTGGAATCTACTTCCTATTACCCCCGTCTCCGCAAACCGTTTATGTATCGTATGTTTTTAAATATAAATTAAATTCAGCTTTCTCTGGGCAAGAAAACCATCCAACAATGTTATGAACTGTTTTGGGTCGCAAGTTCCCAGTCCCATTTTAAGCTTAATGTGATTGATATTAAACGCTTAAAATTATCCTTTTTTCCCATCCAAAAACAAGTAAATACTCAAATAAAACCATTGATTTTTCGTGGTCACTCTGCTGATCATATTCTAACTCCTTCTACATACTATTCGATTAAGACTGAAGACAATTAGAAAATAAATATTTTCAAATTCATCGACTCCAATAACCCTGGAAGGTGTGTGTAACATTATATATACGAAGCTACCACTTCTAACTCCCTCCTTCCTTATACGAGGATGGATTGAAAAGTTCGCGGCCTAGTTAAGAAAACAAAATAAAATACGTACAAAAATATTTTTATTTTTCGACATAATCTCCACCTAGCTTTATCCACTTCTTCCACCTGCTTTCCAAAGGTTCCACACCTGTTTGAAAAAATATTCCTCAAGGTCTTCAAAATACTGGTTAACTACAGCTCCGACTTGTTCATTTGTGTTTTTTGGGGTTTGGAAACAGATGAAAGTCCGAAGGTGCCTAATCAGGAGAATAAGCCGGGTGGGGCAGCAATTCGAAGCCACAATCACGAATTTGAGCCATAGACTCAACAGCCGTGTGAACGCGAGCGTTGTCCTGATGGTACAAAACTTTCTTTTTCAGTAATACTGGGTGATTCTCTTTAATTTCTAGACATAAACGACGCAAAAGGGTTCAATAGTAAGTCGAGTTTATTGTTTCGCCTTTCGGAAGGTCGTTCACCATAATAATACCTTTAGCATCCCAAAAAACTGGCTCCATCACTTTTCCAGCCGGCAGAATTGCCTTCGCTTTCTTTGGGGTCGGTTCACCAGATTTTTTCCACTGCTTGGAATGTTGTTTTGACTCTGGCGTATAGTGGTGAACCCAGGTTTCGTCCTTTGTCACAAATCTGTTAAGAAAATTTTGCGGACCAGCCTCAAATATCTCAAAACAGTCGCGAGAAATCGTGAGTCGAATTTATTTTTGTTCAACTGAAAGTAATCTAGGGACCCACCTAGCGGAAACCTTAGAAAATCCGAGTTCGTTGGCAGTGATGTTTTGTGTTCATTTATACGAGATACCTATAGTGTCTACAATCTCCCTGATAGTTAATCTACGGTCTTTCAATATGAGATCACACGCTTTGCCGATGTTTTCTTCAGTCGTAGACGTCGTGGGCCGGCCGGAGCGAGGGTCATCTTCAGTGCTCTCTCGTCCACGTTTAAATTCTGCAACCCATTTTTTCACAGTGGTATATGACGGAGCAGATTAGTGTTGTTTTCATATCATCGTGGCTCTCCTTTGGTGTGAATCTTTTTTTTAAACAGGTACGTGATGACCGTACGTTGTTCAATTTTTTCCATTTTTCCAAAAACGCTGCACTTAATCTCACTAAACTCGTTCTAACCTTAAAACCACAAATTCTACAGCAACAAAATTTTACATTATGACAGCTAAAGAAAATATGAGGATATTATAATAAAAGTATTAAATTTATTTTTTGGTGAGACTGCGAACTTTTCAATCCATCCTCGTATATTTACTTATCGTGTTGTTACTAGTTGTCAACATGGATTTAGAAAGAGTAGAAGTACCGCTTTATAATTTAATAAACAACTCTTTATAAGCAGTTAGATACTAGCAAAAAGTGCTTTCGATTTTTGATTGACCTAAATGAGGCGTTTGATTTGATCGACCATACTCTGTTAGTATGGAAGAGTGACCTCTATGGTATACGAGGAAAAGTTAGTGTTTGGTTGCAGTAATATTTAGAGGATGGTTGTATAAATTGGTGGAGTGAAGTCGAACATACTAAAAGTTTCTATGAATGTACGGCAGGGATTCATTCTCGCCTCTCTGTTATTTCTAACATTTGTAAATGATTTATCGAGGCTCCTTAATGATCAGGATTATGTAAGTACGTTTACAGACGATGACAGTTGCATATGCTGTTACAGCGCCATTGTTTCAGCTATCGGTAAGTTGCGGAACATTTTAAGTGTGTTTAAACGGTGGTTCAAAACAGCGGATGTAAGTGGACATTATAATACCCAGGCTGATTCAAACTTGTCGGTGTCTATACTGGTAATAAATTGGGGTTGTCATTTACAGTCGGTCCAGTAAGAACATGTCGCGCATTCTTCATTAAAACATGTATTCGTTTAAAAGTTTTTTTACATCATTCGACAGATATTAAAATGCTAACGATTCAGTAGCTGGTACAGCTCCCATCCTCGTCGATGATGTCTGGCATCTTCGGGACATACTTTCGACGAGATTTTCGGCGTATTCTTGGAGAAAAGATTTCCAAATTACCGGAATTTGCTTCACTGTGCACATCTTTTTCTACTACGAAGCTTCTACTTGATGTATGATCACACGTTCTCTATTGGGTTTGCATCGGGCGATTGGAATGGCCAATCTACCGATGCACCGGATTCCGCTATCCACTAGCTACACGTTTTGCTCCAATATTTGGGGTCTTTATCCTGTTTAAGAATCCACTCCTCATTTTTGTCGGCAAACCACTGTTTGACAGTCGGTACTCATGGTAAAGCTGAAAAGTCTCCCAAAACCTTTTTCCGAAAGACATCACCAAAGATGGAACTTCACAGACTATTTCACAGTGTGTTAAACTAATCGGTTAGTGGAAATGGACCAGGCTCGTGTGTTGATAACATACAGTCTGTCCAGTAAGGACGTGTCCGCGATAATTCATTTTTCGTAGATGCGATTCTAGTGATTCAACATAGAATCGGTGGGGTGAACCTCTGTCTACGATGTATTTTAGTAAAAGTATCAATCGATTTAAACTTTCATCGAAATCACGTAAAATCCAAAACAAGTCATTTGCGCGTCTTTTTTTTGTTCCCATCGAAACGGACCTAAAATAATACATTCCACGGCCGCTAAATGTATTAAAAAGTCGGTATCGTTTGTGAAGAAGTGGGTAAATCGTTTTAACGAGACAAAAAATGTCGACGACTTCCTAAAACGTGGCTCGATAGTCGAAAAATGAATCGTGTCTTTGTTTTCACGGGACCCGAAATTGACGCTGCGTCAAGGAGCGGCAAAATTTAAAAAATCAGGTTTGAATGTGTCCCATAAGACCATTCGACAACATCTTCGTACTCGTGATGTCAAATTCTGAAGTTGAAGAAATCTTTGCTGGAGGAAAATCATGTTGCGAAGCGGCTTCCGCCCACGATAAGATACTAGAGTCGCCCTCACAATCGCCGGGCGCCGACCCTGTTGAAAACGTTTGGTCCATTGTAAAGAGAAAGCTCAGAGGACTGACTCTGAGGACTTAGACTCAGTTGTCTCGGGAGAAATTTGGAGATCATTGCTGCGCGAGTATGCGGAAAATCTCGTCGACAGCATGCCTCGAAGATGCCAGGCAATTATTGATGCAAGAGGTGATTGGACAATTTACTGAGGTAATTGCGCCATTGTTAGGACACCAAAGAATACATTGATGTTAAAAAAAAAAGACATTTTTTCAAGAATACGAGCGGTCTCGTTCCTACTTAACAGACTGTAACCCCAAAATGAAGATTCATTGAAAAAAGTGACATTGTTCCAGTCTCGATCTGTTTTCCTCTGCTTACGCGAGTCGTTTCTCTCTGTCTTTTTCGCTCAACAACAGTTTCTTAATTATACTCCACTACTTCAAATTGTTAGCCCGGAGATGAGTGTGAATCGTTTCATACGATATATTCAAATCTTTCTGTTTTAGTTTTTATGCCCCTCCGCTCATAGTTAATTGAGGATTTCGGGAAAATATGTTAATAATTATTTTTTCATCATTATCCGACACTTTTCCTGACGAACCACTTTTTGGTAGATCATTAACATTTTTTAACTTAGAGTATCGTTCCTCTCACTGGGCAGCCGCTGTAAGCGTCATTTTCAGACCTTTTGAGGATTACATAGGAACATCGCCTCGTAGCGCGAAGCGTATGCTGCACTCATGTTCGATATTGTACTATTTAACCATAAATCTTCTTCTTCTTCCGACTCATAGCTAGGCACTATTGCCTGTTTTCTTTGTTCCTTGCTTTACAGATCGTCACTCCATCTCTTTCTTAGACGTCTCATTGATCTTCTTCCATTCGGTGACTTGTCTCTTACTATCCGTAATATCCTGTTGTTTGCCATTCTTCCTATGTGTTTATTCCATTCCACTTTTCTTCCTCTTACCCACTGGTTGATATTTTCTATATCACATGTGCGTCTTACGTCTTCACTCCTTTCTCTATCCCTCAGTGTCTTGTTTGTACATCTCCTAAGTATTCTCATTTCTGTTGATTCCTGCCTCCTTTGTGTTATACTTGTTTCGGGTCTTGTTTCAGATGTGTAAGTCATTACTGGTCGTATTACGCTCTTGTATATTCTTGTTTTGGTCTCTACAGAGAGGAATTTATTTCTAAATATGGTATCATTGAAGCATCTCACTTTCCTATTAGCCATGTTAACTTGATGTTTTACTTCTTCCTCGTTTTTTTCCCGATACCAGATATTTTGATGGCCAGGTAATCGACCTTCATCACATGTTCTACTCGTTTATCTTCCACCACCAACTTGCCCCTAATCAGCTATTTTGCTATTACTATTGTCTTGGTTTTTTTCAGTTGAAATTGACATATTATATTGTTTTGCTGGTATGTAGAATTTGTATAGCAGCCTTTGAAGATCGTTCTCGATCTCAGGCTATTATTATCACGTCATCTCCATAATATATAATTTTAAGTTCTCTGTTACCCATTCTATATCCCTTCTTTCTTTTGACATCCTTTATAATTTCATCCATGACAATATTAAATAGAAGAGGACTTACAGAGTCTCTCCGCTTGATACCAGATTCACAGTTGATTGGTTCAGTCATTCCTTCTGCTAATCTTACGACTACTTTATTGTCTTTATATATATTCTCGACAGTTTTAATTAGATCTAATAGGATGTTCCTGTTATATAATAGATGAATAACGTCTTCTGTTTGCATATAGTCAAAAGCTTCTTTTAAGTCTGTCAGGCACAAGTATGCTGGAATGTTGTATTCTATGGATTTTTCTTTTACCTGCCTCACAATGAATACGGCATTGGTGCATGAGCGCCCACTACTGAATCCTTGCTATTCTTTTTCCAGTAGTATTCTCGCGTTTATTTTTGTTGTTAATTTCATTGTACAGTTTAGTAGATTTATGCCTCTATAGTTATTTGGATCTTCTTTTTCTCCCTTCTTGTGCATTAGTATAACTGTCGCTGTTCTCCATTCATCTGGGATTCTATTCGATCTTATAATCCTCTGTATAAGTGTCTGGAGTTGCTTAACCAGAAAGTGTTCCCCATATTTTAGTAGTTCATTAGCTATTTAGTCTTCGCCGGGAGATTTACGGTTTTTTAATTTTTCCAGTGCTTCTATTACGTCTTCTTTTGTTATATATGTTTCTTCGCTTATCGTTATCTCTGGTGTTTGTGGCAGAGTGATACTTTGTTCCCTTTTACATAATTGTGTAAGATATGTTACCCACGTTCCTTTCTTTACGTGTGTATACTTTATTAGTTCTTTCATCTCAGTTCTCTGATGTCTTATGAATCTTCAAATTTGTTTTTGTTGGCCATAGAAGTTTGATTCTAATTTTCTTGTGTATCTCTCCTAGTATTTCGTTTTTGTTTTTCGTACTAATTCGTGGATTTCTGTTTGTATTCTTTTATATCTGTGGTAGCCTTCATCTATCCTGATTAATCTGTACTTTAGATAGATTTCCTTATTTTCACGGCATTTCTCTTTGATTTCTGCACTGAACAATGGTGTTTTTGTTCTCCATTTTTTATTTTTATCGACCGTTTTAGTCCCTAATGCTTCATATGCAGCTTCTAATACATTTGTTTTTATTTTTAACCAACCATCATTAATGTTATCATGGCCATTTATTTTATTTGTTCTGATTTTTTCTTTCAATTTTCTCTGGTACAAGTCTCTCGTTGATTCTTCTTGTAGATTTTCTGTTCTTATCTTTATTTGCAGTTACTTATTTTGATGTTGCTTGTGTTTCTTATGTTCCACCTTAGTTTACACATAACTAAATTATGATTATTAACCATTAACCATAAATAAGGCTATAAATGAATCTCTTTCCATTGTTTGCAGGGGTGCCAACAATAATCTCAAAAAAAAGGAAGTTATAGGCGATCTTACTTGACCGACTGTAAATGAAACTTTCATGTTTATGTTTCGTTATTTTTTGACATAAATTATATTGTTAATTTTAATGCTATAATCCCCTATTACCATTCCCAGTTTGTATACAGTTTGTACGACAAATGGTAATTATTGTTGAAACAATAAAAACACGCTTCCTAAAATTCTTCGAAGTACTTACGGGAATTAAATATAATGTCCATTAACATCAGGCAAACATTATAGATATAACAGGTTGGTTATATAAAATTTTACAGACACATTAGAGCAATCATTAAAAATTAACGGTTTAGTCCACCAGACAGTAAAATTAGTTATACAATATACAAACATGCTGTCCTTATTACAAAACACTAAAATCATGTAAAATAATGGAAATTTGGGCGAATTTTATAATATTAAGGTGCAAATCGACTGAAGGTAAAAAAAAGCAAAATTTTACACGTTATTAAACCGATAAAGATACAAAATAAAATGTATTATTTCTACCTGATTATAAAAAGAAGATATATTATCACTCTAGACAAAAAAAAAGGCAAGAAATGTAAGCAATAATACTCATTAATTAGTTGAAAGTTTTTTTTTATATTCCTGAAGACAGTGTACAGATTTACTATAGTATTACTTAGAATAAAATATAATAGTTAACTACACAACATTTTAAAGTCGCATTTGCATTTTTTTTTTAATTTTCTTGTAATTTCAAACTACCTTGAAGTTTAATATTAAGTTTGCAAAAACATATATAATATCTTTCTGTTAAAGTTAGATCTTGGAAGAGAATACCTAACATATTGTGTATTAGGTACTCTCCTAATAAGTTTGGGAATACTTACTAATTGATTTTCGACATTAAGTTTTATGTACTAAATCTTTTCTTAAGTGAAAAGTGTTGCTTAATTTCATATGGATACGTATTATATTACCTACATTCCTTGCGTTTTTCATTTAAAGTAACGCTAAATCTTTTGCTAATATTTTGTTTTATAAGGAAGTATTTTTATTACATTTCTTTTTTTGAAGTCGGTTTAATTTTTTTTAACTA
Source organism: Pachyrhynchus sulphureomaculatus (assembly GCA_019049505.1). Lineage (NCBI taxonomy): Eukaryota > Metazoa > Arthropoda > Insecta > Coleoptera > Curculionidae > Pachyrhynchus > Pachyrhynchus sulphureomaculatus. The sequence continues at coordinate 212,272,569 of CM032447.1, read as the reverse complement.
TTAGTTTTATTTTTTTCTTTTAGTTTAATTTGGTAAGTAAAGTACTTACGTATACATATATGCCAAGATATTACACATACCTCGTGCTTATATCTTACCATTATTGGCCGTCAGTACTGGCTTAAGTACCAGAAAATTATGTTCTCTTGTTTGTCGATCCTAGCTTAACTGATGAGCCGTGATATGGCGAAACACGTCTGAGGAGTATTTGACCCATAAGAGAATAGTGAGTAGACTCCTGACATATAGACCTTCGTCAGTTTTCAGTTGTTCAGTTTGAACCATATATATATATATATATATATATATATATATATATATATATATATATATATATATATATATATATATATATATATATATATATATTCAGAAGAATGATAAAAAGTGCTTTATTCAAAGTATGCTCCATCGCTTGATATACATTTTTCCCATCTTTCGGGCAATTTGTGAATACCACACCAGTAAAAATCTTCCCCTTTTGCTGCGAACCATTCATCGAGCCATTTTTTCACATCTTCGTACGAACTAAAGCGCTGTTCAGCAAGTGCGTGACCCATCGATGCAAACAACTAGTAATTGGAAGGAGCCAAGTCTGGTGAGTAAGTCGCATGGGGTAGAACTTCCCAGCTGAGTGCTTCCAACGTGTCGCGAACTGGTTTTGCCGTATGTGATGGAGCATTGTCATGAAGAAAAATGACTTTGCATTGCCTCTTTCGGTATTCTGGCCTTTTTTCAAGCAGCGAACGGTTCAAATCGGTCAATTGTTGTTGGTAACGTTTAGTATTAACCGTTTCTCGAGGTTTTAACAGGTCATAATAGACCACGCCCCTCCGGTCCCACCAAACACAGAGCATCGTCTTTCTGCCAAAGCGATTCGGTCTTGCGGTCGATGTGGATGGTGCGCCTGGGTCTACCCATGATTTTTTGCACTTGGGATTTTCAAAATAAATCCACTTTTCATCCCCCGTAACTATACGATACAAAAACGTCTTCCTTTTGTACCAAGCGAGCAAAATGTCACACGGGTTTTTGCGCTTTTCCATTTGTCTGTCGTTCAACTCATGTGGTACCCATCTACCGGTCTTTTGAATCTTTTCCATCTCTCGTAGCCGATTGGAAACAGCTTGTTGACTAACGCTCAATTGTTTTTGTGTTTGCGAATCATCTTCGTCCAACAATGCTTGCAATTCCACATCTTTGTATTTTTTTGACGGTTTTCCACGTTCCTTGTCTGCAACATCGAAGTCACCACTTTTGAGACGCCGAAACCATCGTTCACATGTATCTTGCGATGGAGCATGTTCATCATAAGCTTCTCCAAGTAATCGGTATGATTCAACAGCAGTTTTCTTCAAATGAAAACAAAAAATTAATGCTGTCCGCGAATGCTCTTTGTTTGGTATAAATTTCGACATATTGAACACAACAACACAACACTATGCACATTTATCACTCGTGCGCGTCTGACACTTGTTGATGACACAACAAAATGGCGCAGTGTCAAATCTTTATAGCACAAACTGGATTGGTGCACCATCTGTTGTCTGAAATCCGCATTTCATACTTGTACACCTAGAGTTATAAATAGGATTGGAAAAGTCCTAAGAAAACACAACATAGGCACAGCATACAAACCACAAAACACTCTGGCAGACATCCTGGGTAATCCCAAGGAAAAGAAAACTGGAAAACCATGGAGTTTACAATATTCCATGCGGAGACTGCCAAAAAATTGTACATAGGGCAAACAAACAGAAGAATCTCCACTCGGTTCCAAGTACATAAAATAAGTATTAAAAATAAACAAACAACTTCAGCTATTTTTCGGAGGATGATGTCATACCGCCGCATTTATTTAAAAAGAGACCCTGTCTCCAAAGAAGTTTATGCGCACGTTCTCGTAAGTATGATGAAACCGTGGATGAACTTGTGGTGTTCGAAAAGTCATATTTTTCATTAGGACGGTGCACCTATCCACACGAGTCATTGTTCCAAAATTGGCTCTCAAACAACGTCGATATGTTTCGGTCCAAATAATTTTGACCTCCTAACAGCCCAGATTCAAATAGCTTTAACTACTAGTCGAAAGGGTCCTTTTCAACAAGTGATCCTAATGTGATGTCAGCTCTGCATGACAGCGTACGTGTCACGGGTTCATATCGAGAATTGAGGCCGTCATTTGATCTAATCGAGGACATGTTGAATAATTATTCTCTATAGGGATCGCCGAAGAGCCATGTAAAAGAATTTTTTGCAGTGTTTAATTTTTCTTTAATAAAATTTTGTTTAAAAAATTGTTTAATTTATCCAGATTTTGGTGACGCATCCAATATATATATATATATATATATATATATATATATATATATATATATATATATATATTATATATATATATATATATATATATATATATATATATATATATATATAATAATAATAATAATCTTTATTGTCCATTTTGCAATAGCTTTAGACAGGGTTAAGACTTAAATTTAGTCCTAAACTACATACATATATAAAATTATCAGTTAATTACATAAAAACAAGTATAGGTCAGATAAACAACAATAACTACAAATACATGATACACAATACACATACTGAATTAATTAAAAGTTTTCCGCTTCAGAGGCGACCAAGATACAGTAATACCCCGCTTAGCGCGACCCCGTTACGCGCGGTTTCACTATAACGCGAAATACAAAATGCACTTTCAAAAATTTATTCAGGTTTGGACATATTGCAGAGTATAGACAATAAGGATGACCGTGTCTTGACCGTGTGTCAAACAATTAAAAACAGTGTTGGGTGTTATGAACGTATTTTACAAGAACGTAAACAAAACGTTACCCAAAAGACAATAGATGTATTTTTCCGTAAAAAATAAGAGTATGTATTGCATAAAGTGTTCTTAGAATTAAAGTGATTGATTAAAATGATTTGTATTTTTTTGTATTAAATTTTGACTATGTTTAATCATAAACCTCGATATACGCGAATTTCAGTTAACGCGATTTTTTTCGGAACGTATCCCTCGCGTAAAGCGGGGTATTACTGTAGTCCTTAAATTCTTGTATATTGTAAAATGCCTCTTCCAATAAAATATTCTTTAGTCTCTTTTTAAATCGGTTAATGCCCAGGTTTTTCATAGACACAGGCAATAGGTTATACAGTATAATACTTTGGTAAAATGTACTATTATAGTATTTGGCTGTATTTGGCTGTATTTGGCTGTATTTGGCTGTATTTGGCACAACCGAGCGAATGAGGTCTCTTCTAAGAGGGTATGCCACAATCCTAGAGCCAGACATATATTTGTTCTTCGTTTTGTGCATTGTTAATAGGCTTTTATACATGTAACAAGACGGTAATGTCATAATGCGATCTTTTTTAAAATATTCTTTACATGAATCTCTAGGTTTTATATTATTAATTGCTCTCACACACCTCTTTTGAGCACGAAAAATGCCCATACTTCCAGGCTCATTCCCCCAGAACTGAACTCCATAAACCATCCTTGAATGGAAATATCCATAGTAAACCAGTTTCAAAACCTTGAGAGTCACTACATTTCTCAGAAGACGTATAGAGAAGCATATTGCATTAAGTTTTAGTTTAAGCTCTCTCAGGTGTGTTTCAAATTTAAGGTTTAAATCAACAGTCAAACCCAAGATTTTTGACTCTAAAATGGGGTTGATTTTATAATCACTTGTAAACATATTTTCACATAGCGGTTCCGAGTTTCTATTTTTGAAGACCAAGAGACAGGTTTTATCAACATTAAGCTTTAGCTTGTTTGCAGCGAACCAGTTAGTTAATTCATTTATACAATCTTTGGTCGCTATCTGCAATTTTTCGGGATTGTCGTCACTCAGGAGACAAGTTGTGTCGTCAGCATACATTACAACTTTTGCCTTGATATGTTTAGGAAGATCATTTATATAAATACTGAATAACAAGCACAGATCCCTGAGGAACCCCAGCAGTCACATCCCCAAGATCAGAATCATAGCGACTCCCGTCAGTAAGAATTGAAACATATTGTTTTCGATCAGACAAATAGGAACAAAACCAAGTCAGTGCTACGCCTCTCATGCCATATTTCTCGAGTTTCTGTAATAAAATATTATGATCTACTACATCAAAAGCTTTTGATAAATCACATTATACAATGACACAATACTTTCCCTGGTTTCGCACACCATAAACATAATTTAAAATTTCAAAAAGGGCACTCTCTGTTGATAAATTGGATCTAAATCCATACTGAGGAGTCATCAAATTATTCTTTTCTAAGAATTTTTTTAAACGAGTATGTACAGTCTTTTCAATGATCTTCGTAATAACATTAGCTAATGAAATTGGACGATAGTTTGTTATTTCATTATGTAGCCCTTTTTTATAAACAGGTATTACCCTAGATATTTTTAACTGATCCGGAAACACCCCTCAGCAAAAGATACATTAATCAGGTGTGTTAGAATGGGGGATAAAATCTCTTGATGAGTTTTAATAAATTTTAGTGGTATCTCATCAATACCTACTGAATTGCCATTTTTTAATGATGAAATTATCATTTTTATTTCCAAACTCGTCACAGGACTAAAGAAGAAACTAACAGGTGTATTATCTATTCTTGGTAATATCAATTTAGGAAAAATAAAGATGTTTGCAACACCAGTAAAAAAAAAGTATTGAGAGTTTTAGCAACTGCAGTTCTATCCGTTATGTCATCATTATCTATAGTAATTTTCCATTCATAATTCATTATATGCTTTCCCCTACCAGTTTCATTATTTACTATTGTCCATACGGTTTTAGATATATTTTTCGACTGTTTTATTTCCTCTTCAATAACCATACTTTTTGCTTTCTCTATAATCACTTTTTAGCAATTTAGAGTAATTCTTATAAAAGTTATTAAGAACTAAATTAGGATTATTTTTAAGAAACCTAAAGAGTTTCCTCTTATGCTGACAGGAGCATTTAATACCTGCCGTCATCCAGGCTTTCGATTTTAAATTTAGTCAGCCTCTGAATAGGAAAACATTCATCAATAATGGGGTTCATCTTATTGTAAAAACAATCAAATCCTTCTTTTGTACCAACCTCTGGTATGGTCCAGTCTAGATTATTCATGCAAACTGTACTCTTTTTAAGATTTTTGACAGAGAAAATTCTTTTAAATTCAGGCATATGTGGTATCTTACCATTTTTAATAGTGAAAATAATAGAATTGTGATCCGAAAGCCCTATATCATGGACGTGACAATAAAAAAGTTCAGGATTCACATTTGTAATTATATTATCAATGGTCGTTGCAGAACAACCGTACTGCCTGGTTGGCACAAAAATCGTAAGCTTTAAATTATAGCTATTAAGTAAGGAAACAAATTCATAGTAGTCATTCGTTTTTTTCAGCCACATTAATATTAAAGTCGCCACATATAATTATACTTTTGTTTTAAATTAGACAGATAGTGTAATAACGTTTCGAATTCTGCATAAAATATATTAATATTTGTACTTGGGCTACGATAGACACACACAATTATAGAAGTACCTATTATAGGCATGTTGTACTGCACGCCACAACATTCTAAAATTTTTTCTTTGCAATACATTTCCAGATCTATTGGTTTAAATATTACGTCCCTTCCGAGGAAAACAGCTACACCCCCGTGAACACTCTGCTGACGACAATAATATGCAGACAATACATATTTATTTAATGCTATAGTCTCTCCAGATTTTAACCATGCCTCAGTAAAACACAATACCTGAAAATTTAAGTCACTTAAAAATACATCCAATTCATGTCTCTTATTTTTCATTGATTGGATATTGATATAAAAGATTTCACCTTTTTTACTGTTGTCTAGACTTAAACATAAACTATCAGAGGCACGGGAGGTCATAAAAAATGTTTTCCATTACTTGTATCCATGTTGCTGGTTTCTATTATGTCTTTATTACCAGCTGGACTCTGCATCAGCAATTCATCTACAGTCACACTTGCATATTCATGAGGACCATTTGTCATATTTCTGAGTCCATTGTCCAATTTTATAAACTTAAGATTTTTGTTTTTATATGAAACATTTGTTACATGTTCTAAAATTAAGTTAGCAATTTTTGATTGGTACATTATAGAACCCTTGCTGTTTATATCTATAAAACAAATATTGCCCTCAGAATATCTATTTATACCATACAAATATTTATTTAGTCTTACATTAAAACTGTATATCAAGTTATGCAATTTGGGAATTGTAGGAAAATACGGAATAGACATAAAAATAAAGTTTGTATGAGAGCAAAATCTTAGTCTTGAGTTAAGAGTTTTCAGAGAAGGGAGTCTACCCTTCAAGATATTGCTTGTCCCAGGCAATACAAGGACGTAGTCATTAAGTGTAAAAGATTGAGTTAAATTTATATATTTATATATATATATATATATATATATATATATATATATATATATATATATATATATATATAAAACTTTTTGAATTAAAAAGCTAATTTGAATGATTCTTTTACTATAACCTAAGTTGAAAAATATCTGATCGGACACAAGAAATTTCAGTAGTCGGTCCGGTAGTGTTGTAAATATTTAGGGACGTAAAATTTAGTAATGTCAGTTCGGAAGCGTATCTCAATTAACATAAAGACATACTAAGGTATTTGAAGGATATTACATGCATCTGTACTCACTTGAAAACCTCTTTTTTTGACAGTCGGATATAATTTACTTAAACCTTTTTTTAATTCTAGGGCATTACCCATATTTTACTGTACGCCTAATGATCGGTTACTAAAATCATAACACCTTTACTCAGTATATATCACCACTACACCACACATCTTTATTTTTATAATCATATTAGCTTCATCAGGAACACTCCTGATTGTTAGCGAATCGCGCGTGGATTGCAAAAATAAAGTGTTTGGTATAGTGATGATACTTACTGAGTAGTGTCATTGTGCCACAGATTCCACATTCCCAACATAATAAAACAGCGTTTTTTCACAAGTCTTCTATTACTCAGGTATTACACTTTAACGATAATCGTATAACTTCAATAAAGGACTCGTAAAACATTTAAAAAATATCCAACCAAAATATTAACACAAATTCATTCTTTATCAGAATTATTGGAAGATAGATATATCAATAATTGACAATATTTTAAAATTTGTGAATGTATTTTAACTCAATTCTGTACCAAGGCTGTAAATAATAAATAATATTTATTATTTATTAAAAGGATCGGAATGCGTAGGTGTTAGTTTGTGACTAAATAAATAATTCTGAAAGGACATCAATATGTTTCTTTTTTTACGTCCCTTCATAATATGTATTTCGTAATAACTTCAATTTTATATAAAATTATCGTTTGAAATTTTTGGCAAAACTTTTAGCATATACGTTTCACGTGTAGCCTTTAAAACTTTTCCATTTTGACTTGCAACATTTGTATAATTGGTACTCCCGTAGATGGTAATCAAAAAGTTACCTACATGGTAAGTTTATGAAAGAACGAGATGTGTTTTTAAATGGATCTGTCATGTCACTTTCAAGACTCGAGACAAAAAAACGATGTTAAAGATTTTTATCAGCAGTTAAATTCTAATTAGAAGATGCCTTACATGTCCAAATACCATCTGGCTGCGCTTCGAATGGAAGTTTAATAGTATTAACACGCTCTTTAAGATTGTTATATGTATTAGGTATGTCTCAAGAAAATAAGATTGTGGTATAAAAGAAGGGGTGTCTCTAATGTGGCTTTTTTATCACTCAATTTAGTGCACGTCATAGGGTTAACATTCTCTTATTAATGAAAACCAAGCTGAAAAAGAAAGCGGGATATGAATTTCAGGACATGCATATGGATTTTTTTTTATGGGTCTAGCACACATGCTGCAGAGAAGTCCCTAAAGCACTCCAGGAGCCGCATGTGTGCGGAAAAGGCGATTCACATTGTACTTGAATCGCTGTAAATTGTACTCGATGGGAAACATAGCCCTGGGCAAATTATTCCAAAGGGATGATGTTCTCCATATAAAAGACTGCTTGATTAAATGGGGATAGTTGATTAGGCTTGGCTCTTATAGTATGTATGAAAATTTTTAATATGACTTTTCAATTTTTTCAAAGATTTTATGCCAATGACAATCGATATATTTTTTCACTATTAACGCCAGTTTATCACAGATCTCATGTTTCCTCTGCTCTTTCTGCTTTACATTAACGCCTTGACAGCAGGCTTGTTTCTTCAGTTATCTTAACACTAGCTATCTGTTTTACAGCCTAACAAGGACCTGGAAGAGGTTCTGTGTCTGAATGAAAGTATCAAAGTGGAATTTATCGCTGCAAACGACAGTACGCTTATCTCTTCATTCATTTTGAACGCTCGGACATCGACTACTCAGACGAATACCCGCAGACAACGGGAAGTCGTTCAACTTAACAAAGACCTGGAAAAAATTCTATCTTGGGGTGATAGTAACCAAGTGGGATTTAACGCTACAAAAACCCAGACAGCAATTTGTTCACAAAAAAGTTAACGTTATCTACACTCTTGGATAGTCGCTAAGGTCATTAATCAATATTTCACTAAATCCACTGTACCACCATTCATATGGCCAGATATTACTATTTCAAAAACACTAGTTAATTAATTACTGATGACTTTTTTTGACTACTAACTAGTTTCTACGCCAGGGGTGCTCAAACGGTCGATCGCGATCGACTTGTGTGCTTTTTGAGTCGATCTCGAGAAAAAAATTCCGATATAGAACTATTCACAGATTTTGTTTTAGGTAACTAAAACAAAATGTAATGAATAAAAACTACTAAATTTATTCGATCCACAATTAGGCCAGAATAACCCCCTCATCACTTTCTTTTATCGTAATAACCCCTGCTAGCGGCAAAAAGGCGGCTTTATCAAAGGAACGCGCGGTACTTGTCAAAGAAAAACCGCGTTTTTGATTCCCGCCGATTTTTCTAGAAACTTCGGGCGGCGTGTTTGACGAGAACATTCGAGACTTCGTTCGCGCCGATATAAATGTTGCGCCTGCAGGAATAGGAGTCAGTCTGAGTTGTAACTTGAAGGCGATACATCGATACAAAGTTTATTAATAAATAGTCCAAAATGAGTGCGGTTGAAGAAAAGTAAAACTTATCATTTTAATAACGATTGGGAGGAAGAATTTTTCTTTTGTATGGTAAAGGGTAAGTGCATTTGTCTCATTTGCCGTGCGTCAGTTGCAATACCTAAGCGTGGGGAACTTAGAGAGGCATCATAAAACGGTTCATAGAAAACTATGAAAAGGATTTTCCGTCACAGAGTGAATTAAGAAAACGAAAAGTACGTGATTTAATAACTTGTTTGAAAAAAGAACAAACCATGTTCACAAGACCAGCCAAATAATCAAAAGCTGCAACGATCGCGTCATTTAAAATATCTGATATATTGGCGAAACACAAGAAACCATTTGATGATGGATTGGTTGTGAAGGAAGCATTTATTGAAGCGGGTGAGACTTTATTTGGAGATTTTAAAAATAAAACAGAGATTATGTCTGCTATTAGAGAACTTCAGTTATCTCGGCCGACTGTCACAAGGCGTGTTGAAGTCATGAGTCAGGACATGGCAGATAAAACTAAAACATGATATAATGGAATGAACATACTTTTCTTTACAGTTCGACGAATCCACCGATATGACAGACACTGCCCAGCTGTGTATTTTTATTCGAATGGTATTCAATGACATGTCGGCTAAGGAAGAGTTTTTGACAATGATTCCTCTGAAAGGAAAGACCCGTGGCGAAGATATATATGACGTTTTCTTCAATTTTGTAACAAACTACAAGCTACCAATATATAAACTAGTGTGCATTACAACGATGGAGCACCAGCAATGACTGGAAACGAAAACGGTTTTGTAGCATTGTGTCGAGCTAATGATGATTTCCCTTCATTTTTCTCCTTCCATTGCATTATACATCAACAAGTTTTTTTTTCAAAAGTTCTAAACATGGAGGAGATTATGGGCATTGCAATAAAAATTGTGAGTCGATCGATCGTAGTCTAACAATATTGAGGTAGATCGCCAGCAGTTCAAGTTTAAGCACCCCTGTTCTACGCTATAGCTATTATACAATGATTTGGCTAGAACATGATTTACAATTTGGATCTTAAAATATATACGTGACAGGGACCTAACTAACTAACCTAGGTAAGGAGTTTATATAAATGTGTTGGGAGAAACTTGGGATATTTCAGCTTAATATATTTCATGAGCAGAAAACTTAAAATTAAACTTAATATTAATTAAAATTAACTTAAACTAATCCGGTGCCAGGGGTTTAGCAGAGGGCGGCGGGCTTGGCGTGGAGGGAGGCCTTAGGCGATCCTGACTCTGGTGTTGGGGTGGTGAATGACTTTGTCCAGGGATTTAAGCTACACGCTGCTTATGAATTCCCGGATTGTAGGCATCTAGAGCTCTCTGTGAAGCTGAGTATTGCGGACGAGGGCCTTGTTTTGGATGGTTTGGAGGGTGCATCTGCGGGTACGTGACATTTAGCACCATGCTGGGCTGGAGTAGGTCATTCCGGCTCGGATGATGGTCTTGTAAATTGTTAACTTGTTGCGAGTTGACAATTTACTGGACTTGTTCAAGAGTGGGTACAGCTTGCCGAGGAGTTTGTTGGCTTTCTTGGCGGAGACGTTAATCTGGTCCTTCCATACTAGCCGCTTGTTCTAGTGGAGGTCCAAGTACTGGATGCTGTCTGACCATCGGAGTTTGGCGCCTTGGAGGGTGAAGCTTGCCGTCGTGGAGATGCGAGTCTTGGTGAACGTGATGGCTTGGATCTTTGCTGGGTTGATCTGGATTCTCGATGTTTGAACCAAGACACTAGCTTGTTGAGATGTTGTTGGAGGCGGTTGGTAATGATCCTGGTCGATTTGGTGGTGACAGTGATAGTGGTGTCATCGGCGTACATGAAAAATACACTAGTTGAGAAGATCAACTTGTTAGCTGAATTCTTTGTTTCACATTCTGCTGTCGATTTCTAAGGAAAAACACCACCAACTATTTCCATAGTGCAGTAAAGGATGTCCGATATTGTCTTCAGACAGCGTATCATAAAACGTATTTTAATGAAACTAGCGAAAAAAGCTTCATTAAAATACACCAACACCAACTTAAAACTCCCAAACATCGGCTAGTCATGTACGAGGCTGGTTTGAAAAGTCCGTGCAAAAATAAAAACTACTTATGTGTTTGGGGTAAACCTTTTTTATTTTTCGACATAGTCTCCTTTTAGGCTTATACACTTCGTCCAACGATGTTCTAGTTTGTTGATCCCTTCCGAATAATAGGAATTGTCCAAGTCTGCAAAATATCCATTAGTGTCTGCAATCACCTCCTCGTTTGAATAAAATCTTACTGTGTCCCGCCAGCCATTTCTTAAATTAGGGAACAAATAGTAGTCCGAGGGAGCCAAGTCTGGAGAATAGGGGGGATGTGAAACGAGTTTTTCTTGCAGCTCGGTTTTCAAACGGTCCAATAACGATGAATAATATTCACCTGTAATAGTTTTACCCTTTTCCAGATAGTCGATGAGGATTATCCCTTGCGAATCCCAAAAGACAGTCGCCATAACCTTTCCGGCCGAAGGAACGGTCTTCGCCTTTTTTGGTGCAGATTCCCCCTTGGCAACCCATTGTTTAGATTGTTGTTTGGTCTCAGTGACGAAACGACGCTTAAAGTCCTCCGGATTCTTCTGGAACAGCTGCAAACCATCCTTGCAAACACTTCACACGATTCCGTTTTTGGTCAAGCGTGAGCAATCGCGGCACCCATCTTGCGGATAGCTTTCTCATGTCCAAATGTTTATGCAAAATATTATGTACCCGTTCAGTCGAGATGCCCACAGCACTAGCAATCTCACGCACCTTAACTCTTCTGTCATCCATCACCATATCATGGATTTGATCAATGATTTCTCGAGTCGTAACCTCCACAGGCCGTCCAAAACGTTCGGCGTCACTTGTGCCCATATGGCCAGTCCGAAAATTTTGAAACCACTTATAAACTGTTCTAATCGAAGGTGCGGAGTCACCATAATGTTTTTCAAGCTTCTCTTTAGTCTCCTGAGGCGTTTTGCCTTTCATAAAGTAATGTTTAATCACCACACGAAATTCTTTTTCGTCCATTTCTTGAAAAGCACTCGACTTCCTTGATTTACACGAATGCCAAACACAAAGAAATAGCCCAATATGGCTGAAACTTGGTGTGCGTTCATTCAAGAGATGCTACTAACTAAACATGACCTCGATACGCGCCGGTGGTGCCATCTCTCGGACTTTGCACGGACTTTTCAAACCAGCCTCGTAAATATCCGCAAATAACAGGAAGTCGTTCAACTTAACCAAGACCTAGAAGAAATTCTATCTTGGGGTGCCAGTAATCAAGTAGAATTTAAGGCTACAAAAATCCAGGCGACAGTTTTTTCTAAAAAAGTTAACGTTGCTGAACTCGATATAGGGGTTACGAGGCTGGTTTGAAAGACCGTGCAAAAATAAAAACTACTTATGTGTTTGGGGTAAACATTTTTTATTTTTCGACATAGTCTCCTTTTAGGCTTATGCACTTCGTCCAACGATGTTCTAGTTTGTTGATCCCTTCCGAATAATAGGATTTGTCCAAGTCTGCAAAATATCCATTAGTGTCTGCAATCACCTCCTCGTTTGAATAAAATCTTTGTCCCGCCAGCCATTTCTTCAAATTGGGACCAAATAGTAGTCCGAGGGAGCCAAGTCTGGAGAATAGGGGGAATGTGAAACGAGTTGGAATCCTATTTCCATTAATTTTGCGACCACAACTGCTGAGGTGTGTGCTGGTGCGTTGTCGTGATGGAAAAGGACTTTCTTGTGGGCCAATCGCGGGCGTTTTTCTTGCAGCTCGGTTTTCAAACGGTCCAATAACGATGAATAATATTCACCTGTAATAGTTTTACCCTTTTCCCAGATAGTCGATGAGGATTATCCCTTGCGAATCCCAAAAACACAGTCGCCATAACCTTTCCGGCCGAAGGAACGGTCTTCGCCTTTTTTGGTGCAGATTCTCCCTTGGTAACCCATTGTTTAGATTGTTGTTTGGTCTCAGGAGTATAGTAATGTATCCATGTTTCATCCACAGTGACGAAACGACGCTTAAAGTCCTCCGGATTCTTCTGGAACAGCTGCAAACCATCCTTGCAACACTTCACACGATTCCGTTTTTGGTCAAGCGTGAGCAATCGCGGCACCCATCTTTCGGATAGCTTTCTCATGTCCAAATGTTTATGCAAAATATTATGTACCCATTCAGTCGAGATGCCCACAGCACTAGCAATCTCACGCACCTTAACTCTTCTGTCATCCATCACCATACCATAGATTTGATCAATGATTTCTGGAGTCGTAACCTCCACAGGCCGTCCAGAACCCTCAGCGTCACTTGTGCCCATATGGCCAGTCCGAAAATTTTGAAACCACTTATAAACTGTTCTAATCGAAGGTGCAGAGTCACCGTAATGTTTATCAAGCTTCTCTTTAGTCTCCTGAGGCGTTTTGCCTTTCATAAAGTAATGTTTAATCACCACACGAAATTCTTTTTCTTCCATTCCTTGAAAATCACTCGACTTCCTTGATTCACACGAATGCCAAACACAAAGAAATAGACCAATATGGCTGAAACTTGGTGTGCGTTCATTCAAGAGATGCTCCTAACTAAACATGACCTCGATACGCGCCGGTGGTGCCATCTCTCGGACTTTGCACTGACTTTTCAAAACCAGCCTCGTATATATATATATATATATATATATATATATATATATATATATATATATATATATATTGTATATATATATATATATATATATATATATATATATATATATATATATATATATTGTATATATATATATATATATATATATATATATATATATATATATATATATATATATACATACATATATACGAGGCTGGTTTGAAAAGTCCGTGCAAAAATAAAAACTACTTATGTGTTTGGGGTAAACCTTTTTTATTTTTCGACATAGTCTCCTTTTAGGCTTATACACTTCGTCGAACGATGTTCTAGTTTGTTGATCCCTTCCGAATAATAGGATTTGTCCAAGTCTGCAAAATATCCATTAGTGTCTGCAATCACCTCCTCGTTTGAATAAAATCTTTGTCCCGCCAGCCATTTCTTCAAATTGGGGAACAAATAGTAGTCCGAGGGAGTCAAGTCTGGAGAATAGGGGGGATGTGAAACGAGTTGGAATCCTATTTCCATTAATTTTGCGACCACAACTGCTGAGGTGTGTGCTGGTGCGTTGTCGTGATGGAAAAGGACTTTCTTGTGGGCCAATCGCGGGCGTTTTTCTTGCAGCTCGGTTTTCAAACGGTCCAATAACGATGAATAATATTCACCTGTAATAGTTTTACCCTTTTCCAGATAGTCGATGAAGATTATCCCTTGCGAATCCCAAAAGACAGTCGCCATAACCTTTCCGGCCGAAGGAACGGTCTTCGCCTTTTTTGGTGCAGATTCCCCCCTCGGTAACCCATTGTTTAGATTGTTGTTTGGTCTCAGGAGTATAGTAATGTATCCATGTTTCATCCACAGTGACGAAACGACGCTTAAAGTCCCTCAGCGTCACTTGTGCCCATATGGCCAGTCCGAAAATTTTGAAACCACTTATAAACTGTTCTGATCGAAGGTGCACAGTCACCATAATGTTTATCAAGCTTCTCTTTAGTCTCCTGAGGCGTCTTGCCTTTCATAAAGTAATGTGTTTAATCACCACACGAAATTCTTTTTCGTCCATTTCTTGAAAATCACTCGACTTCCTTGATTCACACGAATGCCAAACACAAAGAAATAGACCAATATGGCTGAAACTTGGTGTGCGTTCACTCAAGAGATGCTACTAACTAAACATGACCTCGATACGTGCCGGTGGTGCCATCTTTCGGACTTTGCACGGACTTTTGAAATCAGCTTCGTATGTTAATTTGAGAGTAAATATGTCTTGGCATGAACATGTTGCCCACATAGCAAAGAGAGCTTCTCAAAAACTGGGAAAATTATTTCAAACTAGAGAACTGTATGTTCCACGACAACTGTTAATTCTGTACAAAGCTAAAATTTGATCTACGATGGAATACTGCTTCTAGGCTTGGGACTCCCAAACCAATTCGATTGACGAGATGTAAATATTTCAATCTCTTTTTTCGATAATTGAGAATTTTTGTGTTTATTGTTACTAAGTACCATTTAAAGCAAATACACCGCTTAATAGAAACTCTAGTTAGCCACTTGACTTTATTTCAATTTATTATTATTTTCTCAAACTAGAATTTCCTATATTTTATTGTCATGCCCCATGCTGGGCGCCATCTTCCTTTTTGGTTAAATTTTTTTTAAAAAAAGCTTTATTCATTTTCGTTCAACTATAAATCTAAGGAACCTAAAACGGAAAATAAAGTTGTTATTCATTCAAAGAAATAAGTTGTGTAACACTAGTCAAATCTATCAATGACAACCATCTGTTTTTAGAATAAACAAAAAAATGAAATGAGAGGCAAACTATACTTTAAACTTTTATTGCATCTAACGAAAATTATTCATAAGTTTCTTTATAAAATCGCACTATTGTCATTAATTATCAATATATCAGTACGTATTTACAAATGTATTTTCCTTGTATCAGATAAAATAACCGGCCAAGTGCAAATCGAACTTGCGCAATTAGTGTTCCGTAAATTGATTGCTTTTAAAATAAAAATTTTTGGTTTACACAGGTATAAAATGATCAATGACTTCCAAAACACATCTCAAATGAATTTTCCACAAAGTTAGTTTCCGATCTTTGTTGAAAACGATAATAACAGAATTATTATCGCACTCGTTATTTTAAGCATGCACAGTCGTAAAATAATGGAATTGTTCCTCTGTTTACTACAATGAATGCTATAATGTAAAAGATAACAACGACATCTAATTCAAACCCACTGTTTGAAGTTTGCGTAGAACTAGTACAAAATAAGAATTCCTTTATTAGTAACAATCTCTCTTATTAACGGAGTTATAAGAGAATTTATTTGATAATTTCGTTATTCTTATCACTTATATGTACAAGGCACTAAAAAAATACACTAAAATTAAAATTAGATTTTTTATTACAAATAACACTAACAAAAATCAATTAGTGTTCTCACCATGTTCATCATGAGGAGCGATGGCTGGCTGTCACCTCACTAATCGCTCTTGATGACATGGTTAGCGTAACCCGTGTGGAGTGCAAAAATAAAGAGTTTGGTGTAGTGGTGATAAATGATGTGCATTGTATAATATTATTTTTATCTGCATAAATGATTTGGAAAGTAAACTAAAATTATTTTGTCCACTCTGAACGTCCACTTTTAACACAAATGTAATGAAATACTATTATGTAAAATGTAGTATTTCATCTGTTATGTAAAATTAGACATATGTTTACAGAGGTTTTATAGTTTAATGCAAAATATGCTAATTTCAATTTATATTTCATCATCGCACATCAAATACTTATAACCGGGGTGCTAACCATTCTCGTTCTACAAACATCGACAGGTCGTGTGGTGAATAAAAAAAATACCTTAAATTTATAGAACATTCACACTAACTTAACCTAACTTTTTTTTAATGCGATGGTGTACATACTATGACAGTTGCATGTTTTTGATAGTTAGTATAAATAAATTTTACGATTGTATCAACTGAATAATTTTTGTCATCGTAAAGCCGCTCCCTAACTTGTCGGTGCGGTATCGTTTTTCTCGGTATGCGCGGTAGCGATTCGGTAACGAAAACATGCCGAACGCCTATATTTCAATTAAATCCACCTGACTTGCTCCGTGCGCGCGCATTCCGCGCAAGTCAGGCACACCGAGACAAACGATACCGCACCGACAAATCAGGAAAGCGCCATAAATAGCAGATGTGAAGGTTTTTTTTAAAGTTCTTAATTCATTGTAATGTGACAAATGTGTTCAAAGATATAATTAGTGTTCCGTACGGAACACTTATAAGTTCACTTCGGTGTCTGTCCGTATGTGTGTCTGTCTGTCTGTCTCTCTGACCCACCCAATTTTCTTCAACATAGAACGTTGAAATTTGGCACTGATAAAGGAATTGGTGGCATCATCCAAGCCGTGTAGTTTTGAAAATTAAATTTTGACTTAAAGGGTGACTTTTGGGGGGTAAAATCGGAAGTGAAAAAAAAACATTACCACTGGAGAGTCAAATGTAAGCTTCTGACAACATGAGTTTAAAAATATATATGATTTAATACTTGCGCACACTTTTCTTAGTATTATTTTTTTTAAAATTGCCAAAAATCGTTGTCCCCCGCTTATCTCGAAGTACTGTCAAAGAAATTTTGAAAAAATTTTGGAATATTTGCCACAAGATGCAAATTGAATGAAAATTATTACGAGTGCATTACCTTTCATATAATTAATCTGGTATATAAAAAAAACAGAAATTTCCAGGTCATCAGTTTTTCATCAAAATCGGAAACAAACTTTGTTGGAAACCCATTTGGGGTGTGTTTTGTGAAGTCATTGATCATTTTATACTTCTGTAACAAAAATTTTTATTTTAAAAGTAATCAACGTACAGAACACTAATTGCGCAAGTCCGACTTGCACTTGGCCGATTTATTTTTTTTAGAAAGGATTAAATTTTGATCGAACCCATTTGGGCCTCCTGAACACATTTTGAATCTGTTGATTCATTTTTAAAAGAAAACAAGTCCCAAACATAATACCACAACGAAACTAGTAAAAAAAAAAGAGTTAAATTCACTTGTCCGCTTCGTTTTTTATGTACAGCTTCTTCGTTTATTTTGCGCGTACTTTTAATACCGATAACGATAAAGCCATGTTGAAAATAAGCATTGCAAAATATCTCTAATATTGTAGAAGCTTTTTTGATTCTGCTCAGAAATAATAAATTATATACTACTAAACCCCTCTTTACAGTACGTGTTACTTTCTATTAATTTATTATTTTATATAACTTGCATGTTTATATATTATATACAAAAAGAAATAAACATAGTATTTATTTCTTTTTGTCTTACTTTAGACTCAAGACAATTCACCCACGACTTCTTTGTTACAAAAAGTGACCGCAACTTTGGCGGGTGGCTGTGGACAGCCCCGTGAGTGCGTGTCGCGGCGTCTTCCCGGCGGTGGTGGCGTCTCCCCGCTGCCGCCAGGGCTTACGTAATTAGGCGGCCCGGCGGCGCTAGGGGTGCGCGCCCGCGCAGCGCCCGCCACCTCTGCCCCCGCGTCTCTCTGCGCCCCGCGCCTCGACGCGCCGTGCTTCTCTCGCGACCGCCAGTCCCTTGCTATCGCCTGACCGCTTAGCTTGCCCGCCGAAGCTTTCTCAGAAACGTTGTGTCTGTTTCGAGGCGCGCACACACATCCACTCTCTCTCTTGGAATTTTGTCGGAATCTAAAAAAAAATCTACTTTCGCACGACGACGACACTGCGTAGGCGTATTTGAACATCTGCTGGAAAATTGCCCAGGCCGCGCGCCAGTGGAGGGAAAACGTGGTGCGATCCTCTTTGACGGGAGCCGGTAGTTTTTGAAAGCTTGTTGTGCAAACTGTTTTTTGACTTTTTGGGATTTTTTAAACTCCGCAGGTCAGCCAGTTCTCTTCTTGGATCGTCTGCTGATTTTTCTAATGTGAGTTCTGCATGGACTGTAGCCTATTTGTCACTTTTATCAAAGTTTGCATGCGAATATATTGTCGCTTCTAAATTCAAACATCGCGTCTTTACCTGTTTGCGTCAACTAAAACTTTTGGAAGTATTATTTTAAAACGTCCTTTTGAAAACACTTAAAGTAACCTTTAAAGAATACATAAAGTAAAAAATATTTCTCCCAAAAATAGATAAACTTAACTGAATCATAAATCGCAACTATCCACTTTTTTTAAAATTGTTACATATTGTCTTAATACTAGAATCAACAACTTTTAACTGTATTTATTGTTGCTATGAGCGTAAACTATTATTTCCTTATTCATGTTAAGTTACAATATTAAAAAATTAGTTTTGGTATAATTTTTTTTTCAAGAGAACCTTGCAAATTTATCCAAATCTTTAGTCACAGTCGCTAGTCATTACCTTGACTGTATGATCCTTGCAGATGTTTAATTAGACTAAACATAAAACAGTATTAATATTAGTTAATATCGTATAGTTTAACAGCAAAAAATATTATTGTTGTTACTAGACAAGGTACTAAATATAAAACGAAGAATTTAATTAAAACACCCTTTATTAACTTTTTTCAGTGTGCCAATATTTTATAATAATTCTATTTTTTTCTTCAGAATGACTGTTAGAAGAACCAGAATTTTTTAATCTCTAGTCAAAAGTCTTAGGAGCTTTACTTTTCGACAATCGTACTAAAAAAAAACTACAATTATGTCGTAAAGCTACAAGAAAGTTTCCGCATATGTTTTTTTTTCCACGATTACACTGCTGCTTCAGGTCAATAAAGGTTTTTCTTAATGCACTAACTTTTAATAAAAACTGCTGCCGGGAAAACTGTTAAAGTGTAATATCCATTTATTATAAACGTTTTTTAAATATATGTAATTGGTCTCTACTAATTACTACTCTCATTAAACTAGATCAGTTGTGCGACAAAAATGTATCTTTAAGTTATTTTTGAACTAGTGAAACTCTGTTTCATATATAAATATGCCAGTCTGAAATATATTATATTATCTATTGGGGCCAATAACACGCACTGCATTGCTAAAATTAGAATAAATTTTTCAAAATTCAGTATATTTTCTACTGACTAATATACCCGTTTAAACACTTAAAAAAAGAAAAGGAGAAATAGAAAAATATTCTTATCTCCGTAATATTATGAAATAATTTAAATTGGAAATAATTCCTGAATTAATCCATAAAAATGTAAGAAAAAATATTGAGAGTAATTGAATTTCGTATTTAAGCAATGTTGTCCTCACAATTTTCGTACAATTAATAGACATTTAGCTAATGTCAAGGTCAAATACTAACTTCAAGTAAATTGTATCATTTGCCTTTCATCCCAAACACATTTTTTTTTTTAAATTATCTTTATTTTTAAAAAAAGAAATATAAAATTGCTTCATTTTTTTTTTTCAGTGGAACTACGAAAAAAACTAATGCAATATAAACTAATAAAATTTTCAAGTACGTAAGAAGCATATCTAAATAAGCTCGTAAAATCTGCGAAATTTTAATGTTTTAATTCAAAATAATTTTTTTAAATTACCAAATCTTAAATGTATAGTCTATAGACTTTATAGCGTACCACTGCTATAAAGTCACACTTAAGCAAGTCCTTTTGAATTAGTTTTTCTTATTTTTAGTTCCAAAACGTTGTAAACTTCAAGCTTTTTTTAATTCCATGGATATACCCACTTCGTTTAGGTTAACCATATTTTAAATACCACAAAGATTTAGTCTTTTCCCAACTATAATATATCATGCTTTTTAAAAGTGGTCTATAATTACTTTATAATGGTAATTTACGTTGAATTGAGACAAACCCGCAGAGCCTGTTTATTTAGGGATATGACAATAAAAATTGCGGAAAAGTATTTTTTATTTGAACAGTTCATGTTATACGATTAAATTCACGAGCTTACTAAAATTGAAATAATTTAAAACTATCTGACGTAATGATCAATATTAGAAAAAATATAGACTCATTTTTTTATGTTAAAAAGTTTTCAATTATTTACTATAGCAGTGTTTTAAATATTCATTTCACACATTTTTGCTAAATTTAATTATATATTCAGTAGTCTACAAGGTTAATGACATAATTTAAATTTATCGTTTTATTTTAATGCCAATTGTTTTTGTGATGACTTTTATTCTGTGTCATTATCTTTTTGGATAGGAAATTGATCTGAGACTAGCTTTTTGTCTTCTCTTTCATTATCTTACAGAAGAAAGAAAAAAGATACTAAAAGAATTTGAGAAGCTAAGGAAACTTTAATATATTTAACTATTATATCATATTACAGGTTTTATTTAAATATATTCCGATTTCAATTTATTTTTATTACAAGATATCTAACTTAATATTATTAATATGAAGGTTTCTACTGGAGGGAATTTTTTTATGCAACACACCTAAATATATGTATGTACACGTATATATATATATATATATATATATATATATATATATATATATATATATATATATATATATATATATATGTATGTATGTATATTTAGGTATGTTGTATATATGTATGTTTTTTCAGGCCCATTATTGGGCGCCACAGAGTATATTACATAACCGTTATATTTATGATTAAATTTTATATAATATATTTGAAGATACGACTTGTTATTATAACAAATAATTGACAACTTGTATAAGAAAAATCGTGTTTTATAACTAAATTAAACAATATATGGAAACATTTCAGAAGAAGTAGTAATACATACTTATCTCAGATCTATCAAAAAATCACAAACAAATAATGGCGAAGTCAGTTGGACGTATCTAGATTTATAACTACTATTAAGGGACTTAAATTTGGCCATGCATGTTAACCTGCTCATCTTAAAAAAAAAAACAGCCAAATGCAAGTCGGACTTGCGCAATTAGTGTTCCATTTGGTGATTGTTTTTAAAGGCTAAGTTAATTAGGTTCATGATATGTATCTTAAGATCCAATATATATTTTCACGTTTTTTCTTAGTCAATAATGTATAATAGTTATAGGATCGTAGCCTAATAGCCAATAAATGAATCTATCTTAATCTAGAATCTAGTAGTAAAAGTGTAAAACAAATATTTACTACCTAAATATTTGTGTAATTATAAACAAATTTCAACTTTATATGTCAAATGGTTTCGGAGAAAATCGGATGTGACAGACAGACACCGAAGTGATCCCGTTAAGTGTTTCGTACGGAACACTAATTAAGGTAATAGAATTTGACTTACGCGAGTTATGTGGAAATGTTGACGACTTGAATCATTTTTATTTTGAATGATGCAAATATAGTAAATGAAGTTAACAAAGAACTACTGTACACTAGGACCGTGAAACTTTCTACATGTACTTTTGGACAATTTTCAGACTCAAAAGGATTATCATCTTTTATTTACACGAAAGGAATATTAAACTTCGAATTCTGGATATAACTATTGTCTTATCTGTTAAAAATACAAAATTTATGTTATTCCTGTTTTACCTGTTTGTTTAAAATTCTCTGATTGGCCCAGAGCACTCTTCACCTATCTATATTCCTTAGTACTTAGGAAAGATCGTTTTTTTTTTGTTTTTTTTTTATCATCCTATAATACGTAGCAAACTCTCAATATCTGTGAATAGTTTTGATATACTGAAAATTCAGTATAAAGTTTTCCAATTAACGACTGGCTGTATGACAGAATTGCACAAGTCAAAATAAGATTTTAAAAAAAACTATTTCAAAACACCGTTTAGTCGTAGGGTATTTTATGCAATAAACATTTTTTACTATTGTTACTTATATACTTAAAGTGTACAACAAGAAGTATAACAACCTTTTTTTTAATGAGACATAATTCATTTGAATATCTGTGTTATCCCAGAATTACATCACGGAAAATACTCCGTATCAAAATTCGCATATTTTTATACTGAAATCTGAAAAATGGTATTTGAGAGTTCCTAGCAAAAGTGCCTACACATTGTTCCCTTAGTTGTTAATTTCTTCGTCGAAAAAACTTCACAACAATCTTTTTTAAAATACTTATATTATTTTATAGCAGTCGGAATAAAATTTTGTTTTAATGTCAAAATTTATCTTGATAATCTCCTTTTTAGTTTCTGTTTATTTTTCTACAGAACAACAAACCAGGCTTTGTTAGTTAAAATTAAAAAAAGAAAACACTCTAGCATTTCCTCTACTTTGCTATTATTTCCTAGTTTGCACTCATTACCCGTTTAACAAATTATACTTCTAACTAACCGTGGCACATTTTCTCCTGGAGAATGAATATCTTTTTTTTAACGAAACTTTCCGTTGATATACACTTTTATGTTGCGAAAATACGGGCAAACAAAAGAGAGCATCTTGTTTACATTTTTAAGTTTTATAAGTTGTTGCCTCGTTTTTACTCGCGCGGTTGCCCGAAGGAAACATCTGGGAATACAAGAGGAAAATATGTCTGAGGAAACCTAAATGGCAATTAGTATTTTGTCTGGATTTTTTTTCTTGTTTTATCACTGTCTAAGTTTTTGTACTATGTAATTTGACATTATAATGTGTATTTGAGTTATTTTTTAACTGTTAAAATTAGAGATGCAACGGGTATCTGGTCTACCCGGCCGGGTACCCAACAAAATTTTTTGAGCAAAATAAAACCAAATTAAAAATAATATTCGTATGTTAGTATTTCAATATTTTCAGACGACTTTTTCTTTATATGTATTTCTAACCTCAGAAAATAGCCTTTCACTAACACTGAAGAAGCTGGTGCTGAAAGAAACTCAAGAGCGAGTTCTCCTAACCTAGGAAAATTCTTGAAATTAATCTACCTCTATAAAACTTGCTTTAGTATCTATCGATGGAAAGCTTAAATAAGAACTAAAATCTGCTTTTACCTCTTCTATTTCATGGGAGGCTTTTTCATTTTCGCAGGTTTGACCAATATTAGAGAATACGTCTCTAAATGACTTACGTTTTTTAGTGCTGTTAAGTGGTTTAAAATACTAAGTGAGAGTTTGCCCGAGGAGTCTGATTCCGATCCCGATCCCATGTGCATCGGGTTTAATATCTACTTTTAACAGTATTGCTGCGAATCTCTGACGCAAACCTTCAAGTAAATTATCCCGCATAGATCCTAATTTCCATTAATTATTTATTTAATGACAAAATTGTGGGAATCAATTCTAATATTATAAGCAATGAACTACTGAAATGTTTGGTAATTTGTTCAAATGATTGTAGAAGCTTCAGTAACGTTTAAACTAAATTCTAGTTATTTCGTGTCAAAGAAAAAAGTAGTCATAGGTTTTTTTTGTTCAAAAAGCGTTTCTAATAGATAATATGTGAAATTTCTTCATGTTGGTACATCTTGTACCTTTTGCTTTACTCCAATGTATCTTTCTTGATCTGGTCTAATTTCATTCTAGAAGATCAGTGACTTAAATGAGTCACGACACTTCTTCTGATACTTACTTACGTCCGATACAGATCTTGCATGATTACTACTAGTTGTTCGGTATGTATAAAATATGAGTCAATAGAGAGATTGTCCAACGCTTATTTTTCACATTCCTTTGTCCTTATCGTTATCTCAGGAACGCGCAGTATTAACGCGAAGGCATCTTCTATAAACTTAGGGGGTTTTTTCATTTGTTTCTTGGTTAAGCACACCGGTTATTAGTATTTGATCGGTCAACACAAGTTTCTAAGTTAAAATTGGTTTCTATCACATCCTTCAATATTTCCAAGGTACATACATTGTAATGCTATTGTGCCAAAGATTGCAAAATCCCAACATAATCTGAACACTAATTAAGTGTTTTCAGTGTTATTTGCTATAAAAGATTATCCTTCCAATTTTACTGTGTTTTCTTAGTGGTTTTTTACTTAAGTAGGAAAAAAAAAGGCCTTACCATAATAGAGATAAGAATAACGAACTTCAAATAAGCTCTCTTATAAGTTCCTGACTGAGGGAAATCGTTATCCTTAATAAAGGATTCTCTTATTTTGTTTCAATACTGCGCAAGCTGCGCTGCATTTTTCGTATATTTCGGGAATGACACTTTGGCTAAAAATGGTCGGCTTGGAATTTTATATTTCACCTCAACTACAGCAAACTGCCTTGAACTCTAAAAAATAAGCTTTTAAAATTTTTACGTTTTTATTTTTTAATTAGAAGAATATATATATATATATATATATATATATATATATATATATATATATATATATATATATAATACTTATTTTTTGTTAAGAAAGAAGAAAATTATTTTCAAAATAATTTATGATTACCTTTATTATCCTTTAAGTTACAGGTGCATTTTACCATACAAAAGTAAATAACAACAATAACCTTAATACAATAATATTTCATTTTTAGGCTTACCTATATTTTCTGCAAACGAAAAACGCTGGTTGTTCAAGGTTATCATCTCTTCTACTACCGTGGGCATAAGTTTTGCTTTGGGATCAGTTATATTCCACGGTTTGGTTGTCCCAAAATATTCCGTAATATTAACTGGTTTTAAATTCCCAGAGATCACTTGATGGTCTTACTTCATCCTTATCTTCATTGACCAAACTAATGGGATTTTGTGCTGGGATGTTTAGATGTTTCCATAAAGATAAAGTACTAGCTTTTTTTTCTAAACCTCGCGTGAGTAGTACGCTACACAACCCACATACTGCTTTTGATTCATCTTCCTCATCGAGTAAAAAGTAGTTCCAGACTTTGCTCATTTTTTAAAACCCTTTAAAACAATAGAAAATATCGGAATAAGATTTTTATCGGGAATTCATCGTATTACCGCTAAATATACGGTTTCACACAAAGCAATCAGATGCGTAGTTCTCTAAGCGCTATTTTATCGTGCCTTAACAATATTACCAAATCATGAAAAATTACCCAAAGTTGGCAAAAAATGTTAATAAGACGTAAAAGGACGAGCTTAATATAATATTTCCGGATACTACCTAGCCAGACACTATATTTTTAACGTGGAGATAACTAACTCTCTTTAAACTAGATATATTATTGACTAATATACTTTTATTGTAATGTTTAGTAATGTAAAAATATTATTTTTAACATTTTTCTTATACCTAAAACAGAATACTAAAAAAAAAGAAAAATATAAACAGAAAAAAATATTATTTCTTATCTCTGCAAAATTACAACATTCCTAAAATATTCGTAATAACTCCTGAGTCTATCAATGGATTAATATATATATATATATATATATATATATATATATATATATATATATATATATATATATATATATATATATATATATACATATATAAATTTTCTGGTTAAGCGATGTTGTCACACAATTTTTATGTTATTAATAAAATATTCAGTTAACTTCAAGGTGAATGAGACCCGTCATTTGAATATTATTTCTAATGTTTTTCAGTGGAACTTATGTTAAAATATACACTACATGACCCTTGAAGTGCTTTGGACCTTTACGTTTTTAATTAAAGATATATTTTTTAAATTACCAAATCTCTAACAGTATTACTTTCTCTTCGCAGATGACTTTACTCCAGTTGGATAAACTTAAGCAAATCATTCTCACCTCTTAGCAGATACTGCTTTTAAGTTATCGTATTATTTAATTTATCGATTATATATATATATATATATATATATATATATATATATATATATATATATATATCTGTATATATGTGTATATATATATATATATATATATATATATATATATATATATATATATATATATATATATATATATATATATATATACACATACATGTATATACATTGAATGTTATGAAAATCGTTTAACATATTAAAACCAGCAAATCAAAAGCAGCTGCACAAAAATAATGAAAAATATCGCTTCTCAATAACTAACGGGGAAACAGACCTTTTTCAGTAGGTACGCCAATGATTTTATGTTAAAAACAAGAGACTAGTAATCTGTACTGTTGCAGTGTGTCTATACTAGATATTTTTTTTTTCTAAATATTTTTTCATGCTATAATTAATGATTAGAACGTTACCTGTTTCAGTTTAGAAAAGCTTTCTATGTTGTAGAAACAAACGTCATTTGAAGTTCAATACTTTAACTAAAGAAATTATTTCACAAAAGAGTCGAAATCTAAACTTCACAAATAATTTTCTAACCAAAGTTAAAATTTTTGGTAATGCCACGAATCATTATATTTCCGTTAAAAAAAATGTATTTAACTTGTATTATAGTTCTGTTAGTGGCACAATATTCAGTCTAAAAAATTCTTTTTATAACTAACTGGTAAATCCGGTAGTATTTAAAATGCAAAGTCCCAAAAAAAAAAAAAATGAAAACACTTTCTACACAAAATAATTATCACAAAGTTCACTATTCATTTTTAAGCGTACAACATGATAAAATTACTAACTGAGAAACTTTAAATTTCTTAAAAAAAACTTTACGGATGACCGACAAAACTTCAGTTGCATTATAAAACTTATAGTGTTACGGTACCGGTTCTTATGTTCTGAGTCATGACATCATTACTTTTGGCTTCTTTTCTATCTTTTTCTGCTACAAATTTAAAATATTAAAACTTTCGTATGCGGATGTAATTTTTGTACAAATACGATTTGATTTAGGTTATGTGGTGAGACAGACCTGTAAACAGTTTTTTTTCAGTCGTAATTAAGTAGCTTATACCTATATATATATATATATATATATATATATATATATATATATATATATATATATATATATATATATATATATATATATATACCTCTAAAGTTAAATAATTTTAGTATAATAATTTTTGAAATATATGTAACAAATCTAGAAGGCAAATAAAGAAAATTATTTGATTCAAATAATCAAAATACTTTTTAGTTTATTATTAAATCATAGTATACATTATTGATTAATATGAATAATTTCTTCAGGCAATTTTGGTTTTTTTGTTTCGCCACTTATATGCCTAAACTACTACACTATTTCACTTACCACGTTTTCGTAGTATTCAGCCAAAGATTGAAGTCACCACTTATATATTTGTTTCACTTATAAAGAAGGTAGTTTAGTTGTTTTGTCGCTAAAATTCATTATTATTCCGTCCACTGATTAGTCTGAGTTTCCAGCCTATTATTATTAGTTAGGTATAGTGCATTTTTAAATCATTTTTGTAGTTTATTATTTTTTATTTTAATTAATACAACGAAATTTTTTACATAATAATAGAAACGCACGTTTGAATGCAAATTTTATTTTTATTCTATCGATACTTTAACGATTCCCTCGCCATTACTGACCAGCTGATTTATTCATTTTGAATAGTATATGTACGGCCTAGGTTCGTATCTTGCATTTGATCTTTGTAAATTAATAAAACCTTACGTCATTCAGGTGTAATAATGCAGTTGATTTAGTTACTTTTTGTGTTGATGTGTATTTAAGAAGAACAGCTTTATTACATGCTTTTAGTACCTGTTAATAAAGTGTGTGTGTGAATCTGTATTATGTAAAACAACATACATACATTACAATACCCTACTATGGCACGCTCTATCCGAAAAATTAGCCAATATTTTTTCAAAACATAATCTGAAAATTGCGTTCAAATCGCAAAATACCCTATCAAATATCCTTTACAATGCCAAAGATAAGACGGACAAATTTCAAAAATGTGGAATTTATAAGTTAAAATGCTCGGACTGTAACAGCATATATATTGGACAAAGCGGAAGAAACATTAAAACCAGATATACAGAACATTTTAGATCATATAGACTACAAAAAACAGATTCCTCATTTGCAAACCACTGTACAGAAAACCAACACCCCTTTCCCGATTTACATAATACAGAAATTCTACATTATGCGGAGAAAGGTTTCAAATTAAATATCTTAGAATCATTGGAAATTTATAAACATCGGAAAAACCAAAACTGTAATCTGTTTAAACGACCAACTAGACCTTTTCTATTTACCGCTATTTACCGTCATAAAACCATAAAATTACTACCTACCACTTAAGATCAATTGTATTAACCCTAGAATTAAATAATAATGTTTTATAATAATATTTTATACCTACCACCTAACTTTAATTTTAGTATGACTTGTCTATTTAATTCGGTTTAGTACGTAAGCTTGATAATGACCGCATAGGTCGAAACTGCAGTCGCAAAACTTGTGCAATATAGTGGTAATAATACATAATAAGTGTTTTATTTCTTTCCGTTAACATAAACATTGTATTGAAGGGTATGTTACTTTGTGATTACATTGTCATTATAAATGACGAACGTATTTACTTCACTATATTATGTTTCTACATTACAGCACATGGTAATAGAACATCGACAACGAACCCGTGATTATGCTTATAATTAGTTATGAATATTGTGCATCGAGTTTGATATTGTTTCAATCAAGTATTCAACTAAAATCTGATAGATTAGCTCTCGTTCACATGGGCTTACCCAAAACGGTACCTCTTTCCAACTCTGTTAAATTATATAGTTTGTAGTAATATATGATTTTAAATTAATTGAGAAAAAAAACATTTTTAAGCGTCTTATTGAGAGCAGTTTATGTAGATACTGAAAGCTACAGTGATATTTTGGGTAACAGATGTATCAAAAAGTAAAAAGTAAACATTATTCTTCAAGTGGGGCAAATATTATGGTGTTGTATCTGACATAGTGCAATTCTAATGATTCAAATGATTTATTTTAATCGACATACTCTCCCCAGCTTCGAGACAACATTTGGCATGCTCATTTCATTCGTTAAATGAATGTTCCAGGAATTTGGGGATATGGCTGGGAAAATAATAAATTTAAAAAAAAAACTGTACAGCGTGATAGTAGCCTTAATAGCAAATCACCCGTAGTATCATGCCTAGTAAAGCCCATCTCACTTTGGTCGTTTGGAACCGACTTTAAACTGTAGGTCTCTTTGGTGTGTGGAACACTTAAAACAGGTATCAACCACAGGCAAAAGTGAGAGCCTACGTCCGTATCGGATATGGCACTTCAAGACGAAGAGAATAGAGTATCAAACACAGGTCAACTATAATGATTTAAATTATTTATCTTAATCAACATACTCTTCCACAGCTTTGATACACATTTGGCATGGTTAATTCATTGGCTAAATGAGTGTTCCAGAATTTTGTGGATATTGTTGAAGGTCATGATTACTGCAGCTTAATATTATTGTATGGTTTTCTTTCATCCGCAAATGAAGTCGGGTTAGCAAAAGAAGCCACAATTTCCAAAGTCAGATGAATATGGTGACTTATCTAATAAACTTGACAAAATCTGTCTCATAATGTGTTAACGAACCAAGTTGCATCATCAGTAACGATCGTTTCAAGAAAGTTCGAGTTCTGACGAGTACCTAAAATGTTGTGCATAATTGACTGTGGAATCCCTCATTCATCTTGAGTCAATCTCACAGATGGTTTTGGGTTTTCTTCAATAAAATCTGACACTGTTTGAATGTTATTTTTTTCTTAATCTAATTTTTGGACGCAGTTCTCAGGGCTCTACTTGAAATCGCTTAAATCACTCGTACACTTGAGGTCAAGATAAGCATTCAAAAACATACCGTTACTCTTATCACTATAACTAGGACTTTATCGAAATAAATGTTATAAAACTGCTGAAACAATGCTAATGAAGGTTAGAAGGAAAGATACCATAGCTGGCCACACTGTTTTATTTAATTTTCGAAAAGTTTTTTTTTTTTTTGGCCGGAGGGTATGTTGTAGGTTTGTAAGAACTATCATACATAACTTCTTTTAATGCAGAAGATTATTTTCCTTCTTAGTAACAATATGCCTAAAAAAAAGGAAACATACGGTCTTAGATGAATCCATATTTATTTGGCGATTTATAATGTATTTAGGATATTTATTTTACTTTCTTTTACAGTAAATAATAAAGTTTAGAAAATACCGCAAGGTTAGAATATTTCAGTTAGAAAGTCTATCAGCA
The DNA here is from genome assembly GCA_019049505.1 of Pachyrhynchus sulphureomaculatus. Lineage (NCBI taxonomy): Eukaryota > Metazoa > Arthropoda > Insecta > Coleoptera > Curculionidae > Pachyrhynchus > Pachyrhynchus sulphureomaculatus. The sequence goes on along the minus strand of CM032447.1, from coordinate 212,241,718 downwards.
TATCCAACAGCGCAATGATTTGATAAATTGCGTCATTAAAAATCAAAAAAAAATCTTACGCAACTAGTATTCCGTACTGTGATTGACTTTAAAATAAAAATGTTTGTTAAGTAAGTATAAAATGATCAGTGACTTCACAAAACCCACCCTAAATAAGTTTTCAATAAAATAATTAGGCGCCCAGATTACAGACATGTCTAATGAGATACTGACTCAATAGGCTAATCAGACCAACGAGAATAAGACAAGAAGTTCCTGGTATATCTTAAGATCCAATATGTATTGTCACGTTTTTTCTTAGTTAATAATGTATAGTAGTTATAACATCTTAGCTGCCTAGTAGCCAATAAGTCAATCTCACTCAATCTAGATTCTAGTGGTAAAAGTTTAAAACAAATATTTACTACCTATCAGGTATACAAGTATGAAATGCGGACTTTTTTTCTAAAAAAAACATGTTAAATACGGAAGAATGTTAAAAAGTGCTTTATTCAAAGTATGCTCCATCGCTTGTTTATACATTTTTCCCATCTTTCGAGCAATTTGTGAATACCACGCTAGTAAAAATCTTCCCCTTTTGTTGCGAACCATTTATCGAGCCATTTTTTCACATCTTCGTACGAACCAAAGCGCTGCTCAGCAAGTGCGTGAGCCATCGATGCAAACAAGTGGTAATCGGAAGGAGCCAAGTCTGGTGAGTAAGTCGCATGGAGTAGAACTTCCCAGCTGAGTGCTTCGAACGTATCGCGAACTGGTTTTGCCGTATGTGATGGAGCATTGTCATGAAGAAAAATGACTTTGTGTTGCCTCTTTCCGTATTCTGGCCTTTTTTCAAGCAGCGAATGGTTCAAATCGATTAATTGTTGTTGGTAACGTTTAGTATTAACCGTTTCCCCAGGTTTTCTATCAGCTCATAATAGACCACGCCCCTTTGGTCCCACCAAACACAGAGCATCGTCTTTTTGCGGCCGATGTGGATGGTGCGTCTGGGTCTACCTATGATTTTTTGTGCTTAAGATTCTCAAAGTAAATCCACTTTTCATCCCCTGTAACTATACAATGCAAAAACAACTTCCTTTTGTACCAAGCGAGTAAAATGTCACACGTGTTTTTTGCGCTTTACCATTTGCCTGTCGTTCAACTCATGTGGTACCCATCTACCGGTCTTCTGAATCTTTCTCATCTCTCGCAGCCGATTGGAAACAGCTTGTTGACTAACGCCCAATTGCTCGGCGATTTCTTTTTGTGTTTGCGAATCATCTTCGTCCAACAATGCTTCCAAATCCACATCTTCGTATATTTTTCGCGGTTTTCCACGTTCCTTGTCTGCAACATCGAAGTCACCACTTTTGAAACGCCGAAACCATCGTTCACACGTATCTTGCGATGAAGCATGTTCACCATAAGCTTCTCGAAGTAATCGATATGATTCAACAGCAGTTTTCTTCAAATGAAAACAAAAAATTAATGCTGTCCGCGAATGCTCTTTGTTCGGTATAAATTTCGACATATTGAACAGAACACTATGCACACACTTTTCCAATTTATCACTCGTGCGCGTCTGACACTTGTTGATGACACGACAAAATGGCGCAGTGTCAAATCTTTATAGCACAAACTGCATTGGTGCACCATCTGTTGTCTGAACTCCGCATTTCATACTTGTACACCTGGTAAATATTTGTTTAATTATAAACAAATAAAATAAAATTATTTTGTCTCGGTACCTATTACTTAAAGTAGCAACTATTAGTCCCTGTTCAATTCACAACTTTTGATGAAATAAACCCTCACCATTATATCGGTGAGTTTTTTTGTACCAGATACATTATCAAAACGTAATGCACTCGTTATAATTTTCGATCAATCTGGGAGACTTCCATAATTTTTCCAAATTTTTTAAGAGTACTTTATGAGATAGGGTGCGTGGACAGGGGTTTTTGGCCATTTTCTAAAAATAATAGATCAGTATTACATCATATATATATTTTTGAACTCGTGTTTTCACATGCTTTCATGACCTGGTAATTTTTTTTTCCCTTCCTATTTCACCCCCCCTCCAAAAGAAAAAAACTAACTCCTTAAGTCAAAAGTTAACTTTTAAGACTGCACGGCCCTGATTCGGCGATCAATTCCTATATTTGTGCCAAATTTCAACTGTCTATGTCAAATAGTTTCGGAGAAAATCGGGTGTAACAAACGAATGGACAGACACCGGAGTGATCCCATAATTATAACAAAATACTTTTCTATTCATTAAATTATTATCTCTTCTACTGGATGTTTGTAATGTTAGTCACTCAATAAGTTTTGAAAGCCGAAATTAAACAAGATGAATTAATGAGTCGAAAAACATTTATTCTTCAGTGTAATCCCCCTTAAGCTCAATATATTTTCTCTAGTGATTTTCCAATTCATTTACCTCATCTCTGGAGTGGTTTTCCGAAAGACCATCGAAATACCCATCTACGGATGCTATCACCTCATCATTTGTTGAAAAACGCTTCCCACGTAGAAATCTTTTGAGGTTTGGGAACAGATGGAAGTCAGATGGAGCCAGATCTGGCGAATAGGGTGGATGTTCCAATAATTCGTGATTTTAACTGACCAGTTTTGCCGTTGCCAAAGCATCTCTGTGAGTAGATGCCTTGTCATGACGAAAGATATTTTTTTTTCTACAAACCGGACCTTTCCTCACGAATTTTCTTATTCAGCTGATAATACTCTCCTCTGATTGTTTTACCGGAAGGACATCAATTAACAAGATTCCTTTTTCATTCCAGGAAGCTGTTGCCATAATTTTTTTTGACGACTTTGACCACTTTGGCTGCTTTAGAGCTGAACAACTGGACTCAATTCACTGTGCGGTTTGTCGTCGCAGTTCAGGATCATACTGGTAACCTCAAGTCTCATCCATAGTTACAAATCGACGCACAAGATCAGTTTTATTCTTTTTGAAAACGAGTCAAATGTTGTTTAGAAAGTTTCGCTCGAGTGCGTTTTTGTTCCGATGTTAGCAAATGCGACACCCATCTTGTGAATAGCCTTCTCATACTCAAAACATTAATTAAGATCCGATCCGTGTAAGATGCCTATAGCCTCAGCTAAATCATCCACGGTTAATCGACGGTCTTCCATTACTATATCTTGTACTTGCACAACAGTTTCTTCAGCTGTTGCAGTTTTTGGACGTCCTGAACGTGGATCACCATTGACCCTTGTACTACCACGTTTAAACTTTAGAGTCTATCTATGAACAGTTGGAAATGAAGGAGCAGACTCCTTTAACACTTTCATTAACTTTGCATCGATTTCAGTTGCCAATAAACCTTCTAAAACAAAGAATTTTATCACTCGACGATATTCGATATTTTGCATTTTTAAAAAATATTCACACGTCTACTTTAACCAACTATTAAACAATGAATGACTGGACAGATCGACTTGAAATTTAGGGTGTGTTCATACGACAGATGAAGCTTCAAAATTGTGTTCAATATTTGGTTCAAGTGATGCTCCATACGTGTCGCTTTCAAAACTTATTGACTGACCTGCACAGGGTGGTCCAAATTGGACACTTTTAAAGGTAAACCCCTTTATCTAAAGGAGATAGACGAAAACTGATGTCGGTGTCTGAGGCTTAATTTTTGTGATAAACTCAATGGTGAAAACCGTACATCGATATCTAGTACCGTTTCAGATATACAGGGTGTTTTTCCAAAATCTGCATTTTTGGAAAAATGTAATTCTTTTCCTATTGAAAATTTTTAATTTCTGTAAAAACATTCTCAAAGCACTTTTTCACATGGATTTCAACAGTGTAAGTTACATTTTTTTACAACCAATAATTTAATAGTTATTAACCCAAAAATATATTTTTTAAATGGAATACCCTGTATATTTTTCCTTATCCGAATGGAGCTTTAAATTACCATTCTAAAAATATAGCACACTTTATATTTTGCTTAAATCTACTTCAAAATATAAAGGTTTTTAGTTTTTACGCGAGTTTTGAATGCACATTTTGTGAAGTAGGCTTTGGACGGAGCAGCCACATGGTTTATTTCAATTGTTTACTCGTAGTTGTCAAATTTTTCTTCAGGATCGGTTACTGGATTGTCAAATAAATCGCAATGAAGTTTGAAAATTACGAAAAATGGGATGTGATAGTGTGTTTCATACAAACCGGAGAAAATTCGGAAGCGGTAAGTAATTTGTACCACGAACGGTATCCAGAGAGGCGTTAACCCTTCAAGGATATATTCGCCCGATTGCGACATAACCTAGTTAATAGTGGCCAGTTTGAAAAGAAACGACCCAAAAATTATACATCAAACAGGGGTAAGGAGTTAGAAGAAATAGTAGTTTTAGGAACTATCCGAAATAATCCCAACACTTCAACCCGACAGTTAAAAGAATCCATTGGACTACTAAGAACTAACGTAAGTCGTACTTTGAAGAAGCACAAATTCAGGCCATATAGGACAAGAAAAGTTTATCACCTTAGAGACGGAGATTTTCGACGGCGTATGGATTTTTGCCAATGGTTTCTGGAGAATTGTAACCATGTTCCGAATTCTTCATTAAATTGCAGACGAAGCAATGCAGGTATTTTTAACCGCAAAGAAATCAAGACAGGTTTGGATTTAATGTGTGGGGCAGGAATTTTTTAGAGACAGGGTTATTTATTTACGAAGGAACACTCACTTCTCAGAGATATTTAGAAATTTTAAGGCAGCAAATAGAACCTCTTGTTGATGAACTGCCGTTAATGGACCTTAGAAATATATTTTTTCAACACGACGGGGCACCCCCTCATAACGCTGCAGTTATCAGTAATTTTTTATCGGCCGAATTCGACATTAACTAGATAGCCAATTAAGGTCCGAACCCTTGGCCGGCGAGGTCACCGGATTTAACACCCACGGACTTCTATCTCTGGGGAATATTGAAAGACCTAATTTTTAAATTGCCGACAAACCCCAGGCAAGAGTTAGAAGTCGCAGTGATACAAAGTTTTACAGCTCTCACTCCTCTTGAACTAATCAACTCGGTAAGAAGTGTCCAGAAAAGGTGCCGCCTATGTGTAAATGAAACTGGTCGACATTTCGATAATCTCTTATAGAAAATTGTTTTGTTTTAGTTTGCTCTACTCGGAATAATTTGTTCTATTATTGTTTTGTTTTATTTTCTACATAGTTTAAAGTACTACAGCATTTAGTAAATTTCATTGTAGTTATGCCTCTAAAAGTTACTTCTGCGATTTTTTTTTTACAATTTGACTGCTATCGGTAAACAATTGATATTGCCGCTCCGTCCAAAGCCTACTTCACAAAATGTGCATGTAAAACGCGCGTAATAACTGGAAACTTTTATATTTTGAAGTAGATTTAAGCAAAATATAAAGTGTACTATATTTCTAGAATGGTAATTTAAAGCTCTATTCGGTTAAGGAAAAATATACAGGATATACCATTTAAAAAATATATTTTTGCGTTAATAATTATTAAAATATTAGTCGTAAAAAAATGTAACTTACACTGTTGAAATCCACGTGAAAAAGTGCTTTGAGAATGTTTTTACAGAAATCAAAAATTTTCAATAGGAAAAGAATTACAAACATTTTTCCAAAATGCAGATTTTTGAAAAACACCCTGTATATCTGAAACGGTACTAGCTATCGATATGCGGTTTTCATCATTAAGTTTATCATAAAAATTGAGCCTCAGACACCGACATCAGTTTTCGTCTATCTCCTTTAGATAAAGGGGTTTACCTTTAAAAGTATCCAATTTGGACCATTTTGTACACGTACTTTTTTTCCTTAGCATTATTTAATGCTATATCCACGCCATATAATTTTTCTGTAATATTCTATTTTCATGATGTAATTCACTGAAGTTTATAATAAAAGCGGATATTCGCGGGAAACCAGCAGATTGTCACACCGCACCAGTTCTTTATGTCAGCAGTTGCGTTTACACTTTCGTTTCAAAACTGGTATTATATGGTGAATGTAAGCATGAAGTATTTACTACAAATATTGCACTGTAATTTTTCATATTACCCGTGATATTTTACTTTTTATTTTAGTTTTTAACATATAATTAATTCATTGGGTATGCATGAAATTAGGTTATTGTGCAAAAATTTTTAAATTAAAAAGCAATATTAACGATAATTATTTTTAAATTGCCGAATATTCATATTTAAAACTATTAATTGCGTGATTACGAAAAAAAAAGCATAATTGGCAATCAAATGGAATGTATATATACAGGGTGTTGGTATAGTCTGTTATAATCGAAACATTTCGCGAATGGTGTAGTTTTATGAAAAATCCTAAATCGCAACTTTATTTTACCGTTTCCTGTGAAAGATATAGGGGTGGATTATCATTATTATTAATTCTTTATATATTTTAGACCAAACGATACTATAAAAAAATAAACATATTGAAAAGAAAATCACCTTCATATCGATTTTTCGATTTCAATAAACTTTCAGACTATTCTTGCCTTGTAGTTGTTTTTTTTATAGGAAACTTCAACAGATTACAGAATTTATAGGTATAATTCTTCTTAATTTCTCATATGTCGATTGCTTTTTATATTAGAGGATCGAGGAGGGGAGGGACCAGAGCTTCATGGATGATTTGTTCCCAGATTGGTTAGAGGTAAAGACCAGTGTCACGTTTAAGCTTGTTTAGATATTTTGATAGACTTCCGAAAAAATTTGTAACAATCTGGTGCCCTGTTGCATACTGGTGTTTTGCAAGTGCTGAAATTGAAATGTTACGAAGCCGGTAGGATAACCGACGAAACGTCAGCATCACTTTTTCAATGGATACAAAAGAATTCCAAAAGACATACCTATAATTTGCAGTTGTTAAAATCTATTTTGTGACCTGTCTAGAGTTGGTTTTAAAAAAATACAAATGTGGTTTATTTATTTTAGATAGAGTTCAGTAGTTTTTGAAATTATATTACATCTCTCAACTCAGTTAATACGTAAATTTGGACGCAGTAACTGGGGTTCCTGAGGGGCCGTTCGATGGTTCCGAATTTATTTTGTCTTGCACAGGATTTTGCTGAATCACGTAATGCCGGCGAGCAAACACCGTTTCGTTTTCGATTGGCTGGATCATGGAATTTTGTCATAACTGGTCATAACTATAGAAAATATGTTGCCATATCGGGGGCACCACAGGTATCATACTCGGGGCCTTTACTTTTTCAATCTATTTCTCAACTATTTTGCTCCAACGGTAGGTGTTGATTATCTGCTTTACTCAGATGATGCAAAGTTATACATCAGAGGACCTGAATGACTGAGTAAGAATTTAGGATAGTTTGAACCTTTTATATATTTTCAAATTTGGAAGTAGTGCTTGACTGTACACTATCTTTCCGCGACCATATTGCAAAGGTTACGGAGGATAGTTTTAAATTGTAGGGTCTTATCATGCGTGACCCCACAGACTTTGTGGGATGTGACACTCTGAATTTGCCTTTTAATAGTTTTGTGCAATCTGGAGTACGCAGTGGCTGTTTGGTGCTCTTTTTATCAGATACATATTCAAAGTATTGAGAAAAGCCAAAAACGCTTTTTAAAATATAGCAGTTACAAACTTAATGCTACCGTGCTAACGGGAACTTGTGTATTTGTGAGGAGATTACCGTCCGACATTTATGGTTTTTTTTCACATCTTGGGGTTGAGAAACATATTTTCCCCTATCTGATAGGGGGTATGTCGATCTGCTAGAACGATAAGTTTCGAACGAGATGATAATATACTTGAAGTATGGATGAAAACTATAGTTCTTAATTAATATCGTTTCAAGGGCAAGGGATTAAAGAGGTGGGATATTTTTTACTCTTTACTTGATAAAGTTGCCAGGAACGTACTATGTAAATTGCTTTACCGATTTTATTATTATAATAATATGAACTGTATTATATTATATTATTTCTCATTTTGCAATTGGACTTTATGTAATAAACAAGCAAATAGCCATTTATGCTCTGCCAGTGTGCTAGATATTCTTCTGTTAGTTCGTCCAACGTATTTTTTGTGGCCAGTTCCACATAATACCCATGTGAACACCCTACTTTCCCAATTAGATTTTATTTTGAGATTCGCGATAATAAATCCTATTGCCCGTAGTGGTATATATACAGCTGATATGTTTTGCCGTCACAGAACTTGTCTGATCCCGTTGGTGCTCCCTTAATTTATGATAGAATAGATTTTGTCGTGTTGTTCGAGTCTTCATAACATTTTCTTCGTGGATTTTGTGTTTTTTTCTGGCTTTATTTATTGTGTAATGTCCATTCTGATATAGGGTTGCGGTGTTCTTTTTTAGCTCTTTCTGGTTTTTTTCGCTTTAACTGTAAGGCGAATTCATCTGGAAACTAGTATGTTTGCCACCTCTTGCAATTGTAAGACATAATTATGAGATTTTGCAATTATATATCTATTTGTATGTGATGGTCTTCTGTCTGTTCGAAATAAATGTCTTGAATTTTTGTGCCATGTACGACTACCTGTAAGAAAGGTTATTTTATTCCATTTCTAATACTTGGCTTAATAGTAAGGCAGTGAACTGCGGAATGAGAAAAATTGAATTTGCGTAAGTGCGTAACATTTAGAACAATAATGCTTGAAAAAAGTGAATCGGAGAATTCCACGATACCCTACTGACATTCCACACGTATTTGTGTGTATTATTTCGGAAAAAAACTTAGAAAAGAATTTATAATCTTCAATATATTATTTAATCCATTTTATAGCTGATGGTTTATGTTTATATAGAACGATAAGAGATACCTGACATTTATTTAGGACAGCTTCTCGTTTACTGTTTCGTTATCTACTGATAATACTTCGCAAACTTGTTTCTATATTTGATCAGTATAAATGCAAAAGATAACTGACGTGAAAAATGAATTTATGTAGGTACTTATAGATAGAAAATATGATTGATATAACAGAATTCGAAGAAAACATTAGAGGAAATAAATATGATGCATAAAACCAAATATCACTGAATAATAGAGGAAATATGGTCTTTTTAATCATTTTAAATTTTAGATACGGTCCTGTGCAACATATATATATATATATATATATATATATATATATATATATATATATATATATATATATATATATATATATATATATATATAATATAGTGATCAAAAAATAGTAAGTCTTTTGAAATAAAACGCAAACGGTCTATTTATTTTTCCAAATTTATTTCGTCCCCTTCAAAGTAATCCCCCTTGGATACAATGCATTTGTGCCAACGTTTTTTCCAGTCTTCGAAACAGTTGTTGAATTCGATTTCTGGAATGGCCTTTAAAGCCTTCTTCAATTTGGTTTTAATCTCCTCAATCGACTCAAAACGATGTCCTCGAAGCGGTTTTTTGAGTTTAAGGAATAGCCAGAAGTCCGACGGAGCTAAATCAGGTGAATAGGGCGATTGCGGAATGATATCAGTTGAATTTTTGATGAAAAAGTCGCGAAGAGCCAATGCTGTGTGAGAAGGCGCATTATCGTGATGAAAAAATCAAGAGTTATCGGCCCATAATTCCGGCCGTTTTCGAACGTTTGGGAAGCCGAAAAACCATTTTTAAAACAAAATTTAATGCAACTTCTTTGCTGAGTTTTTTCACTCATGTTAAAAATCGAAAAAAAACACACTTTTGTTGTTGAACGAATGCATGCGAATCTTATTAACTACTGACGCTATGGTCTTAAAATTTGACATAGATGGCAGTTAAGGTCCTACCAACCTAACGAAAAAAAATCCGATTTGGAAATGCCCGGGCGATTTAAATTTAAAAGTCTTACTATTTTTTGATCACAGTAGTATACGAGGCTGGTTTGAAAAGTCCGTGCAAAGTCCGAGAGATGGCACCACCGGCGCGTATCGAGGTCATGTTTAGTTAGTAGCATCTCTTGAATGAACGCACACCAAGTTTCAGCCATATTGGTCTATTTCTTTGTGTTTGGCATTCGTGTGAATCAAGGAAGTCGAGTGATTTTCAAGAAATGGACGAAAAAGAATTTCGTGTGGTGATTAAACATTACTTTATGAAAGGCAAAACGCCTCAGGAGACTAACGAGAAGCTTGATAAACATTATGGTGACTCTGCACCTTCGATTAGAACAGTTTATAAAGTGGTTTCAAAATTTTCGGACTGGCCATATGGACACAAGTGACGCTGAACGTTGTGGACGGCCTGTGGAGGTTACGACTCCAGAAATCATTGATCAAATCAATGATATGGTGATGGATGACAGAAGAGTTAAGGTGCGTGAGATTGCTAGTGCTGTGGCATCTCGACTGAACGGGTACATAATATTTTGCATAAAACATTTGGACATGAGAAAGATATCCGCAAGATGGGTGCCGCTATTGCTCACGCTTGACCAAAAACGGAATCGTGTGAAGTGTTGCAAGGATGGTTTGCAGCTGTTCCAGAAGAATCCGGAGGACTTCAAGCGTCGTTTCGTCACTGTGGATGAAACATGGATACATTACTATACTCCTGAGACCCAAACAACAATCTAAACAATGAGTTATCAAGGGGGAATCTGCACCAAAAAAGGCGAAGACCGTTCCTTCGGCCGGAAAGGTTATGGCGACTGTCTTTTGGGATTCGCAAGGGATAATCCTCATCGACTATCTGGAAAAGGGTAAAACTATTACAGGTGAATATTATTCATCGTTATTGGACCGTTTGAAAACCGAGCTGCAAGAAAAAACGCCCGCGATTGGCCCACAAGAAAGTCCTTTTCCATCACGACAACGCACCAGCACACACCTCAGCAGTTGTGGCCGCAAAATTAATGGAAATAGGATTCCAACTCGTTTCACATCCCCCCTATTCTCCAGACTTGGCTCCCTCGGACTACTATTTGTTCCCCAATTTGAAGAAATGGCTGGCGGGACAAAGATTTTATTCAAACGAGGAGGTGATTGCAGACATTAATGGATATTTTGCAGACTTGGACAAATCCTATTATTCGGAAGGGATCAACAAACTAGAACATCGTTGGACGAAGTATATAAGCCTAAAAGGAGACTATGTCGAAAAATAAAAAAGGTTTACCCCAAACACATAAGTAGTTTTTATTTTTGCACGGACTTTTGAAACCAGCCTCGTATATGTATATTCTGACCCCCTCCCCACCTACAATCTGCGTATATGCCCACCTATAAAAGACGGCGACTGCATTTCGGTTTCTCGGTTAGCTTCAAGCGGCAGCAGCAGTAAAATCATAGTATGGAGTAGCAGCAGCAGGAAGAGCACTTGAAAATGCCAAATGAGATTTTGGCGAAACGTCGTGCAAATTCATTGTTAGACGAATGAATTGAAACCCGTAATTTTAATATATTACATTCCACCATCCGTGAAAACAATGATTTTTGACGAAGCGTCACAGGTAATGTGTGTTCTATTGGGATCCTCCCATGAAGCAAGAGTCAATGCGTCTTCTGGAAAGTTAAGAGCGACTACTTTTTAAGACTACGAAGGAATTTTTCTTATTAAACGTAAAGAAAGAGGGGATACGTTTACAAATGGACGATCCAAAACTAAAAGTTGACCAGTTGAGAAAAACATCTGAATTCATGGAGAAGCAAATCTACAAGACCCACGCCGTTTAAGCGATTAGCAAAAGCTGTGGATTCACCTAGTTAAAATATCCAATCCTGTAGCCCTGATATGGTATCCTGCTACTTCTTTTTGTTCAAACATCTGAAGAAATACCTCAGGAGCCGAAAATTTCCTCAGTTGATGAGTTGAAAGTCGCTGTAGCGTCGTTTTTTTTTTGAAGCTTAAACAAAACATTTTTTTGTATGGAAAAAAAACAACTCGGGAAGCACTGGATTACGTATTAGTGGGGATAATAGTTAAGTGTAGTGTTTCTTAATAACTGGATAGATCACTTAATAAAATACCTTCATAGAAGTCAGTATAATCTAATATAATTTTCATCCAGATTTTAATATTTTTTTGACCCATGAAATAGCGATTTTTCTTAATTCCCCAATGATTTCAATATTAAGACAAAAACAATTCTCTAGAAAATTTGGCATTACATAATATAATAATACAGCCGAGCACATGTTTCGAATAAAACGAAATAAACATTGACTTCTATGAAATTTTAACCAACTGGCGCGTAGGAGGCCAGAACATCCAGGTTACGAAAATAGAACAAAATTTATAAATAAAACTTTTATAGAGGAAAACAAAACGATAACTCATTTATAGTGTATTTTTCAGACATTTGGTAAAGTCAGGTAATTAACTTCAGTTATTGTTGTTTTGTGAAATATACCTCTAAATATATTTTTAAGATACTTCTTACCTAGAATCCCTATCAGGATTGTAATTAATTTACGGACCATATTGGGAATTGAAAGGCAAATGAGCACTACAAAACGTCCATTAGAAAATTTAATTTTAAGGGAACATTACACTTTCTCGGTCGAAAAATTTAATAACTTTTATGGGACTGATAAATTAATAAAAAATGTTCAAATACAAGAAAAAAAATTTTACATAATTTTTTAAATAATTTTTTGCAGCCTCATGGAAGCCATTTTGAAAATTTTGATGTGCTAGCGTGCACGATTGCGGCTCACTGGAACGTCTAAAAAAATATATATCCTTAGAAAGAGTATGACTATGGCCCCAGAATAGACTACGATTAGTTTGTTTGAGCAAAAATTTACAAAATGGTGGACCTTCAAAATTGGGGGTCTCAAAAATAGCATTTTTTTTTCGTAAAAAAAAACATTCAAAATTGAAGAAAAAATTAACCAATCTTTTTTATTATAGTTTTTACTGGGCTATTGTGTGTAGAAGAACATATTAAAATTTCAGACCGATCTGTTAAATGGTTTTTTAGTGATCGTTCACGCCTATTACAAAAACGTTGTCTTGAGAAAAACGCGTTTAAAGTTTTGACAAACGAATTTTCACATATAAAATCTACTTACGTTTCAATCAGCTGTGCCTGCTGCACACAAAATTCCTTCCGACTCCTCATATTGCTTTGTTTTTATCTTTTTTTTCTCATTGGCGGCTTTATTTATAACAACTCTGAATACAGCCTCAACTGTGATTTTAATATTTTTGATGATTTTATAAGTTGTTTCAAAAAGGCCCGTTCCTAAATCTACCAGGCCTAAAAAATTATTCACTCCAGCGATTCCACAGCCAAGTAATCTCATTACAAAAATGAAACGTCTATTCATTTCATATGAGTGCCCAATTTTGGGGCTAGAATCAATAAGTGTATCGCGACATTCACACACAACACAAAACTTAAAACCTACTCCTCTTTCGTCTCGTTTGAAAAATTTCGCTTCTTCATCACAAACTTTGCACTTCAACTTTTGTAATAAAGTTGTAAAAACTAAAAATTGTGCTATACAGTAACTAAAAGTCGGATCGGTGCTTGGAAGTTTTTACAATTTTTTCTGCAGATGTACTGGCAAAATTACAATTACTTTTATCTGAAAATCGATTACCATTGTAACATTCATTTTTTCCTAGATTTTAAGATCATGTTACGACACTGTTTTTCTCCGTATAATTTATAATTTTTTCATTTTTATATTTATTGCAGTGATTTCAACTTTTGAGCAGTGTAGCTTAAACAATGGTTTAAATTTTTGAGCAGATTAATTTAAATTTTACAGTGTGCATTGCGGGTTGACTACTGGACTCTTTAATTTGCATCGAATGTGTCTGATTGGCTATACATTTGTATCCGGGAAGGAAGCCATTTTAAAGACGTTACTTTAAGGAAGGGAGAAAAATATTTAAGCGTGCGAATGGCATTGTTCAAGGCTTTTTTCCAGTCGAAATGTAGTAAAGGCTTTTTTTCCAGCCGAGATGCAGTAATGGCTTTTTCCATCATGTAGCTGCAGTGGGCTTTTTAAATCATCACCCGCAGTAGGCTTTTTTTGCGATCAGCAAGCCGGAGTAAGCTTTTTCCATCACGTTGCCATAGTAGTTTATTGGTGATGTGGTAGTGCAAAGACGGTTTTTAGCTTTGAAGTTCAAGGCCTTTTCCTTGAAATATCCTGCTCATTCCCAGACCTTTCGGGTCAAGAAGTGTTTAGCAGCCCAAAAGGAACTGGGGTAGCAAAGGTTGAGACAATATGGTTATGAAGATCTCACCGGGACAGGCTAAAAACGTAACAGAAAAACCATAAATCATAAGCACATCAGTCCATAGATCTTGCTTCCTGCTGACAAGTGCGTTTACATCGTCTATTCAGCACGTGTAAGTTGTGAAGTTAATTCCACGAACTTTTAACATCGTATTTAGCTAAGCCTTTAATTAGAATCCTGATTTAAAGACTACCATCGTACCATCTACTAGATTAAGGGATTTTATTTAGTAGTAGTAATTTTAAAGTGTAGCGCAGTTAGAACTTTTAATTTTGTCATTAATAAACCCTTTTCTTTATTTAAATCTAGCGTTTCACTGAATCACCCGTTTTATCTTTCATGACGCAACGGTTATACCATATTAAAAAAAATTTTCAATGACTACATAACCCTTCAGTATTTTTTCGTTTTTTTGAGCTGAAGTTAGATTCTTTTTATTTTAAAATGTATGGTGCCCAAAAATCTGTACAACCAAAATTTTAAACAACTATAGAGGCTATTTTCAAAAGACGTACAAAAATTATCTCTTATCCATATTTCTCTACCAAAAAACTGAGCTAGTTTATTTCTAATTTATTTAGTTCTTTCAGTATTAATATCCACTCAATACATTCTCATAAATTATGATATACGTTAAGGGGCAAATAACGACTTCTGTATAATAAATAATATATTTATTAAAAGCAAAGAAATTAAGACGTTTCAAAATTGCGCCTCAATGTGCGGGCGTTATTAAAAGGTTACAAAACTGCGCCCAAACGGGAGGGCATGTTTTTTAACAAGCTACACCATAAAACCATCTTTTACGTGGTCTCCACACTCGCTTCGAACTAAAATTTCCGTAATTTTTATTCGTTTTGCATGATATTAGCCGAGACGTTTTACTGAGTGATGTTAGTCTTGCGAGCGATATTTTCGACCTGAGCAGGCTAGTATACCGTTTGCTTTGGAGCTACAGTTTTGCCCCAAAACAAAAAGATATTAATATATAATAAAAGACTGTTTTTAGTTATTTAGCATTTAGCATTTCGCTGTCGATGCAGCTTCTTCAGATCTACATTTTACACTGTCAAGTTAGGTTTAATGTTCACAATTTTATATAATTTCTTAATTATAATATTATACCTAATTAAATTACATTGGTAGTATTGAGAAACCCACACAGACATGGAATTAGGAGAATAAATTCAATAATGGTGAATTGTTTAAATCTACCAGTCATCTGCTCCAGCATATAAGACGTCATCCTTTTTAATTGATTTAATCAAATATCATAACAAATTTGAGCCTAAATATAGTATCAAAAGCTCATACGAACTCGTGGCTAAAGTTAAGAATATAACAATACCAGATAATTCTAAATTAGTTTCTTTCGACATCAAAAACTTATTTCCAAGTGTTCCACCAGACGAAATAATAATTTTCATAGAGAAGCTATTAACAAAAAACAAAGTAAATGAAGTTATAAAAATGGACATAATTAATTTATTAAGAAATTGCCTAAGACAAAATTATTTTTCACTTAACAATAAATTCTACAATAGTAAGGAAGGGTTAACTATGGGGAGTCCATTAAGTCCATTACTTGCTGAAATTTTCATGGACAGTATTGAAACAATGGTATTTAACAACCATAATAACAATAGTAATAATTGTCTATACTGGTATCGATACGTAGACGATATAATTGTATGCTTTACAAGCACGGACAGACAATTAACTCACTTTTTACAGTACATTAATTCTTTACATAGAAATATCAGTTTTACAATGGAAGAAGAAGTCGAAGGGAAAATCAACTTCCTAGACTTAACAATCAGTAAAACCATGAAAAACATGAATTTGCAATATATCACAAACCTTGTCATACAGATACTACAATTTACAATAGTTCTCACCACCCTAACCATCATAAACTCGCGGCTTATTATAGCTTTATACATAGACTAACTAATATCCCCTTATCAGACGACAATTTTACTAAAGAATTAAACTACATAAAACAACTATCCGTTAACAACGGTTATTCGGTTACTTTAATCGATAACATCGTTAGGAAAAAACTTAGAAAAAGGCAATCTTAGAAGTATACCCATGTTTTTAGGGACAGAAGAAACCAAATTTAAATGCTTAACCTATTTCGGCAAACCAACAGAAACACTGAGAAAATTTTTAAATCAAAAAAATATCAACATAGCTTACAAGACTAACAATACTATAGGGAAATATCTCAGAAACCACAAACCACAAATCAATAAAGACGATAAATCAGGGGTTTATCAATTAACATGTGGGTCATGTCTTAAAACATACGTAGGACAAACTGGACGTATATTTATACAAAGAATTACAGAACACGAAAAAGTTTCATCCATAGAAAGTCTAATTCAACATATGCTAATCATCTTTTAACAGAAAATCACACGTTTAACAAGAATTTCAAAATTTTACATACCAACAAAAAGGTTTAAAACTAAACCTTTTAGAGACAGTGCAAATAAATCGATTAAGGACTACAGCTACTTTACTCAACGACCAGGTAGATTTAAACACTTCACCATTATTGAATTTGTTCTTCTAATTCCATGTCTGTGTGGGTTTTCCAATACTATCAATATAATTTAATTAGGTGTAATATTATAATTAAGAAATTATATAAAATTGTGAACATTAAACCTAACTTGACAGTGTAAAATGTAGATCTGAAGAAGCTGCATCGACAGCGAAACGCGTCATCGCAATTTAAATAAACCAGTGGAAATTGACTCTTTTATTATATATTTATAATGAATTTCCATCAAGTAGAAGCTACATCCATCCGAAAAAAGATATTATACCCATTATATTAAGCTCCCCTTTTACCTGCGTCTCTCTTCCTTAGAATCATAAAAATAGCAGAAGATGTTCGACGCAGTAGAGCACAACCTTTGTAAATGGCTGAAAGGTAAGCTGGTATGCCGCGTGGTCGATTTGGCCTAGTATAACTTGATACTATAATCGTCTATAACTTCGAAAGTATTTGAAACTTTCCGAGAATTTTTTTTTATGGGTCTAGCACACGTGCTACAGGGAAGTCCCTAAAGCGCTCCAGGAGCGGCATGTGTGCGGAAAAAGCGATTCACGTTGTTCTTGAATCGCTGTAAATTGTACTTGGTGGGAAACACAGCCCTGGGCTGAAATTGAAATATAATACTTTCTAATAGGATACTTTCTAAAAAGTCGATGTATAATGGTCCCTTAAAATATTTGCAGCAAAGAAACAGAGAAATGTTTATTATATGTTGAGACTACAATCCTTTAAAAATTATTTATTAAAAATAATGTCATCTATATGTGAAACGTGCTTTCCATCACCCTTCTAAGCGAGTTGTAAGATCACTCTTCGGCACGTTGTTAATATAAACTTTACTTTTGAGATATTTCCACAAGAAAAAAAAAATGTACTCAAATCAGGGCTACGTGGAGACCAATTGATGCTACTTCTTTTGGAAATTAGTCATTTACATTTACACAGTCTAATAATATTTATAGTCAAACAGATAAGGGGTTGTTTAGAATATATCGTATTATACGTTCTTTTCGGGATTTTTACAGTGAAGACATCTACCCAATGTTGTTATTATCTCATTATTTTCAATATTACCAAAAATAATATGTAAAGGAATGCGATTATACGGTGACCTCAAAAAATATATCAAATTTACAATTTCTATTTGGAAGTAGTCTATAAATATTTTTTTATTTATTTTTTAATCTTAAAACAACAGACAGGTCTATTACCCTTTTACCATACATCTATCTACAAGGTGTTTTACAACATCTCCCACTAACACAGAAATAATACATTGTTTCTTTGAATCTATATCTTGAAAAGTAAAAATGTGTAGTACGCCCATCTGTCACAGCAAATTTTGAGAAAAACTATTTGAGACATCAACTTTACATTGGTAATGTCTGTACACATATCTTGCAGTTTTCTTCTCTAATTTTGGAGCTTCTAAAAAATCAGCCATTTTGGAAAGGGGGCATGTTACAAAACTTCAACTCTTGGCAAATTGAAAAAAAAAGTCACATGTGAATCACATGTCCTCTTTCAACACTGAACTAAACTTCTCATAACAATGTATTCTCCATGCCCGGTTGAACTCTGAGTGATACCTTTATGTCAGTTATACGAGGCTGGTTTGAAAAGTCCGTGCAAAGTCCGAGAGATGGCACCACCGGGGCGTATCGAGGTCATGTTTAGTTAGTAGCATCTCTTGAATGAACGCACACCAAGTTTCAGCCATATTGGTCTATTTCTTTGTGTTTGGCATTCGTGTGAATCAAGGAAGTCGAGTGATTTTCAAGAAATGGACGAAAAAGAATTTCGTGTGGTGATTAAACATTACTTTATGAAAGGCAAAACGCCTCAGGAGACTAAAGAGAAGCTTGATAAACATTATGGTGACTCTGCACCTTCGATTAGAACAGTTTATAAGTGGTCTCAAAATTTTCGGACTGGCCATATGGGCACAAGTGACGCTGAACGTTCTGGACGGCCTGTGGAGGTTACGACTCCAGAAATCATTGATCAAATCCATGATATGGTGATGGATGACAGAAGAGTTAAGGTGCGTGAGATTGCTAGTGCTGTGGGCATCTCGACTGAACGGGTACATAATATTTTGCATAAACATTTGGACATGAGAAAGCTATCCGCAAGATGGGTGCCGCGATTGCTCACGCTTGACCAAAAACGGAATCGTGTGAAGTGTTGCAAGGATGGTTTGCAGCTGTTCCAGAAGAATCCGGCGGACTTTAAGCTTCGTTTTGTCACTGTGGATGAAACATGGATACATTACTATACTCCTGAGACCAAACAACAATCTAAACAGTGGGTTACCAAGGGGAATCTGCACCAAAAAAGGCGAAGACCGTTCCTTCGGCCGGAAAGGTGATGGCGACTGTCTTTTGGGATTCGCAAGGGATAATCCTCATCGACTATCTGGAAAAGGGTAAAACTATTACAGGTGAATATTATTCATCGTTATTGGACCGTTTGAAAACCGAGCTGCAAGAAAAAACGCCCGCGATTGGCCCACAAGAAAGTCCTTTTCCATCACGACAACGCACCAGCACACACCTCAGCAGTTGTAGTCGCAAAATTAATGGAAATAGGATTCCAACTCGTTTCACATCCCCCCTATTCTCCAGACTTGGCTCCCTCGGACTACTATTTGTTCCCCAATTTGAAGAAATGGCTGGCGGGACAAAGATTTGATTCAAACGAGGAGGTGATTGCAGACACTAATGGATATTTTGCAGACTTGGACAAATCTTATTATTCGGAAGGGATCAACAAACGAGAACATCGTTGGACGAAGTGTATAAGCCTAAAAGGAGATAATGCCGAAAAATAAAAAAGGTTTACCCCAAACACATAAGTAGTTTTTATTTTTGCACGGACTTTTCAAACCAGCCCCGTATGTGTAAATAATACAGTTATTTAAATTATATTAGAAGTGTAAGTGACCGAAACTACACAAGTATTATTTCAGGTTTAACGAAAGGAGTACCGGGAACCAAATTTTAAGATCAAATAACTTCAATAATATTAATGGAATGATATACAATTTGTTAAATAAATATATATTATATATTATTGTTTTTTTAAAATCATTTATAAATTCAGCAAATAAAGCCTTGTGAACGAAATAAAGACAAACAAAAACTTCAAGTATTTTCAGGAAATTGCATTCTTTTCTACGAAAGTTTCAAGATCGTCATAACATGGATATAAAAGCAAAATTTACAAATAGGATTTTACAACTTTCGAAAAGCTTGTTTGTTGCTTTGAACCCGAACATTTAGAAACATTTGCTTTTATGGGCTACATAACAGGCGGATGGAAACAAAGTTCAGGAAAATTTAGCGACGTGCTGACCGTTTTTGATCGTACTTGTTTCTTTGGAAAATGTTTTTCTTTATGGGATTTAAACTTGGATTTCACAAGGAGAGTTGGAAAATTTAGGAAAACGTGTGTCTTAAATCCTTACCCTAAAATGTCATATTTATATTTTCATTTTTCAAAAAAAAATAACCGTTGATTCGCTTTTAATAAATTTAAGAGGTAAAATGACGAAGACAAGACAGAATTACACAATATAGTGTAATTTTCTAATAGTTATTATTATACGTCACACAAATTGTACCACAAATGCCAAGAATTGGAGTAACATTATTTACTAGTGTCCTTTTCTTCGTGTGGAGGCTGAAAACATCAATTTTGTCCCATTTCAGAGTAAGGCGACCACTGGAAATAGTTAAGAAAATCATATTTTTATATTCAGTTCTTTGTTAATTAAATATGTTAAATGATACCCAAGGATGCCAAATGCACTATTCAAGTATTAATCTGAGTAATATTATCTTGCCTAAACGACATCGAAAAAAAAATCGACATTTTAAATATTTTGATTTAACAACTAAGAATTTTTGGTAACTTATAAATTTGTGTCTTAGATTTATAGCCATCGGTAATTAATAGCACAGGTTTACAAATTTTTAATTTGGAAAAATACCAAGAACGCCACATGCCTAGATAAGTTAATTGGGACCTCCTGAACACGAAAAAACGCTATAATTTTTTTTTTTTTAAGTACCGTTTTTTAGATAACGGTACTTTTGTGTTTTTCGGTGTATGGTCCCACTCAAACCCTTATGGAGCCCAACCGAAAAGTCCGATCGAGATAAATGTCATACCGTTGGAAAGGCAACTAAATGCCTTTTCCGGCGGTATACTATAAATTTCTATGTGACAAGAAGTGGCTGAGTTATAACACCTCAAAGTTCAAAATTTGCCTATTTTTTACGTTTTTTTTCAAAATTTTTCATTTTTATTTGTTTTTTTTTTTTTCTACGTTATTGTAAAGATCTGGAATGTTTTATTTTTTTACCAAGTAGTTTATTTAATAACCAACATTTTAAACGTAATTTGAAAAAGAAAGGATGAAAAATAAAGTTTTTATTAAGGATTTTGTGGAACGACAATATTTTCATTTTCATTGCTCACACGCTATATTCGGCGTCCATCAGAATTTGAATCACTGTATACGTTGGTAGCCCTGACACACGCTATATTCGGCGTCCATCAGAATTTGAATCTGATCACAGTAAACAGTTTGGCTTTGTACGTGCAAAAAATAAAATGTGTTCAATCGATCCCAACGAATTTTGTTATGTTTGTGGAGTTCTTGTGAAAAAGAAATCACAGCATTTGATGCGAAAAATGAATACGAAAAATTTATCTGAAGCGTATAAGAAGTATTTCGGCTTTCGACCTGCGTCTCTGGACAAACCGTGGACACCGAATAATGCATGTAACAACTGCCGAACAATATTAAATAAAATTGGTAAGGGTCAAGAGTGTTTCTTCACATTTGGAAAGCCAATGCAATGGAGAAACCCGATCAGTCATACAACAGATTGTTATTTCTGTTTAACGGAAAAGGCTGTCGGACGTAGAATTGAACCAGTTTATCCAGTTGTTAGCTCGGTGACGCTGCCAGTGCCGCACTCAGTATCGTGCCCCAAACCGCAGCTGATTGTAGCAGAGCCCACAAAAATACGAAAAAGAACAACAATAAGTGATTCATCAGATGAGTGCAGTGAATCAGAAATGCAATCAAATAAGAAACCCCATTTACTTACTCAGGCCGAGCTTAATGATTTGTGCCGAGATTTGTATTTGCCGAAATCGAAATCTGAATTACTTGCATCGCGATTGCAACAGTGGGGATATTGTGCTCCTGAGACACGTGTTACATATTACCGTGATCGTAGCAAACAACTTGCAGTTTTTTTCGCAAAAAACGGGAAACTTTTGTTTTTTTGTGCCAACATACGTGGTCTTTTCAATGCTCTCCAACAAAGTTATGACCCAGTGGAATGGCGTCTTTTTCTGGATGGAGGCAAGGATAGTTTGAAGGCAGTCTTGCTTCATAAAGGGAATACGAAACCATCAATTCCAATCGGATATGGAAAATACATAAAGGAAACATATGAAGCAATGAAAGAACTTCTCGCTCTCATACAATATGACCAACATCAATGGAAAGTTTGCTCTGATTTTAAATTAGTTGCCATACTATCTGGATTGCAAGGGGGCAATACGAAGTTTCCCTGTTTTCTATGTCTATGGGACAGCCGTGACCGTCAGAATCACTACATCCGAAAAGTTTGGCCCGAACGAAGTGGGCGTACGCACGGAGAGTATAATATTAAAAATGACCCACTCATTCCTCAGGAGAAGATAATACTTCCTCCACTACATATTAAGCTTGGGTTATTTACAAATATTGTGAAAACGTTGCCAAAAGACAGCCTTGCCATGAATTACCTTAAACAAAAAATTTCCGAGAGCCACAGCGAGCAAAATTGAAGCTGGTATATTTGATGGACCTCAAATTCGGGCTCTGTACGGTGACCAAGCATTTAATGAGTGTTTAGGTCCAGCTCATTTGGAGGCATGGGAAGCATTCCAGGACATCGTTTACAACTTTTTGGGAAACTACAGAAGTCCTGATTACGCTGAGAAGATCGATACATTACTGCAAAAATTCAATGCCATTGGTAAGCGTTGAGTGAAAGCATGTATATCAAAAAGGCCGTTATCATTTGAAAATTATTTGAAATTTATTCTTTTTAACTTTTAGGTTCAAATATGACACCTAAACTACACTTTTTTATTCAGTCATTTGGATATTTTCCCCATGAACTTGGGATCCGAAAGTGATGAGCAGGGTGAAAGATTTCACCAGGAAATGCAAGAAATCGAGAGACGTTACAAGGGCTGGTGGGATGAACAAATGATGGCAGACTATTGTTGGTTCCTCATCATCGCGAAGATACATCCGAAAAAAAACGGAAAAATTCAAGTCACTCGTCATTTTAATTTAAATTTTTTTAATTTACGCCGAATATAGCGTGTGAGCAATGAAAATGAAAAAATATTGTCGTTCCACAAAATCCTTAATAAAAACTTTATTTTTCATCCTTTTTTTTTCAAATTACGTTTAAAATGTTGGTTATTAAATAAACTACTTGGTAAAAAAAAATAAAACATTCCAGATCTTTACAATAACGTAGAAAAAAAAACCAAATAAAAATGAAAAATTTTGAAAAAAAAACCGTAAAAAATAGGCAAATTTTGAACTTTGAGGTGTTATAACTCAGCCACTTCTTGTCACATAGAAATTTATAGTATACCGCCGGAAAAGGCATTTAGTTTGCCTTTCCAACGGTATGACATTTATCTCGATCGGACTTTTCGGTTGGGCTCCATAAGGGTTTGAGTGGGACCATACACCGAAAAACACAAAAGTACCGTTATCTAAAAAACGGTACTTAAAAAAAAAAAAATTATAGCGTTTTTCGTGTTCAGGAGGTCCCAATTAACTTATCTAGGCATGTGGCGTTCTTGGTATTTTTTGGCTGTAAACCAGTGTAGTGAACGTTACTTCTGAAGGTTAAAGGTAATATCGTCTATAAATCACTTTTCCAAAAGACAAACAATTCTAAATAAAAAACACTTATTGTTGGGGTTTCCCAAATAAGTTAAAAGATGTGGTTTTATTTTTTTAATGATTACCAATAATGTATTGATTAAAGTAAAAACATGAAAGTTAAATTTATCAAACTATATGTTGTCAAATTCGTATTGTAAAAGTTCTGTCTAATAGAAAAATGGATAAGGCTATACAAGGTATCTCAGTAAAAAAATTATATTCTTTTAAATATTTTAAATACACGTCGTTCTTTTTACTGTCTTAATCAGCGAATAAATATTGATTTGCTAGTTTAACGATATTGTACATGGGGTGAAAAGTCCCGAGAATTTCCGAGAGATGACAGCACACACAAAAAAAACTCGTATGATTTTCAGTTAGTCAACTTTCAGAAGATTCGTGTATAATTTTCATGACATTTTGTCCATTAGTTTGGGAGTTACCCTACTTTTAATTTTTGCAACACAAAAAAATTATTTTTGGTGTTGATTAAACAATGCTTTTTAATGAGAAAAAATACATGCAGAACCTAAAAATGGCTTGAGAAGTGTTATGGCATATCTGCTCCTCCGAAAACAACTATATGTCGATGTTTAATGAACTTAAATGAGGTTGTATAAGTGCCAGTGGTTCACCACGTACCGGACGTTCAAATGAGGCAGTCACTCTAAAAACACAAAAGAAACTCACCATATTGTGTGAATAACCGCAATTTGAAAAAGCTATTTATCCGATGGGTGCAGCGCACTCTTGCTATTGATCAAAAACAGCAACGTGTTGAAGACTCAGAGCGCTGTTTGGCACTATCTCGGTGCAATACAAAGGAGTTTTTGCATCGATTCGTAACAATGGATAAAACATGGATTCACCACTGCACGCCTGAGTCCAATAGGCAGTCCGCAGAGTGGCTGGAACCGCATGAAAGCCGACCAAAACGTCCAAAAACACAAGTATCAGCTGGAAAGTCTTTTTTGGGATGTGCATAGAATAATACTGATTGATTATCTTGAAAAGTGGCGAACAATCACCCGAGGCTATTACGTTGTTTACTGGACCGTTTGAATAGTGAAATCAAGAAAAAAATGCCGCATTTAGCAAAGAAAATAGTGTTGTTTCATCAAGATAATGCACCAGCTCGCAATTTTATAAAATCTATGTTAGAATTGGATTAATTGGGCTATGAATTGCTTCCTCATCCGCTCTAGTCACCAGACCTGGCCCCCAGCGATTATTACCTCTTTCCAAAAAGTAACCCCAAAAATCACCCGATTTGGCACCCTTGAATTTTGATACAAGTTGTATGCTAAATGATTGTTAATGAAGACTTTCTAATAACAAAGTTGAGTTCTTGTTTTTTAAGGTAAAAGAGATCGAAGTTGCCATTTTTGCCTTTACACAATGGTGTTATAAGCGATGTAGACATATCTTATGTGTATAACAAAACAGCCCATTCACATTTTCACACATACACACTAGCGAAACGAGGGATTAAAGGGGTGCAAAATCGGAATGGCAAAAATACATCTTGTTTGTTCTGAAAGTTCGTATTGGGGGATTTTTGGAAGTGCTGATATCTAGTCAGGTAAAAATTTAGCTATAGAACTTTATTTGGACGCGCATATTTGCTTATATCACCCGAGTATTATAACTTCAATTCCTCATACCTCAAAAACGAAAAGTATACTCAAAACTTCGTCATTTTGGCATACAATTTGTATCAGAATTCGAAGCTGCCAAAACGGACGATTTTTGGCCTATTTTTGGGGTCACTCTTTGAAAAGGTAATTCCAGGAAAATATATTTGGTTTAAATGAAGAAGTTGCATGGGATTTAAAGGTACCCAAATATTAGAAGATCATTGGAATAACTGTATCACTCTTGAAGGAAACTATGTTGCAGTATAAAATAGATTTATAGCAGCTGTCGGAAAGTCGCGGGCCGCATGCGGCCCTCGAGCCTCCTCCTTGCGGCCCGCGACTATTCTCAATTACAGAAAAAATAAATATTGTTCTCGTCTCACAGATGAGCATTTGAGTGCCATTCTACGAATTTCTACGATAGACATGAAAGCAAACATTCTACAAATAGCCAGTCAAATACAGCCTTAAAAATCCCATTAAATTTTGATTCGATTCGCATGTATAGTTATTTCGAAGTTCTCAGTTAATTTGTCTGGTTTTTTTCTCATTTTCTTTTTGCCATTGTTCCTCTTATTAATAAAATTTAAATAAAATGATGAATAAAATGTAAAAGTAAATATTCGTGTTTTGCATTTTAAATATCATTGACATTAACAAAACCTATTAACAAAATTATGAACAATGCGGCCCGCCTTTATTTCATTTTGGCTCTATGTGGCCTTGCCTGCTCATAGGTTGCCGACCGCTGATTTATAGCATTGTTTTTTCTTCAAAAGTCTCGTCACTTTTCACCCCATATAGTAACTTCTAAGTAAGATATCGATCGCGCATGCTCTCAATTTGAGACACTTTACAGATGATTATCGCCCTTCTAATATAAACGAAATCTTCTTTGATTGTGTTAGCCGATACTTGTTGGAAATTCATAATAAAATTATATAAAAAACAACATTATGTTTTAATTTCCAATATATTTAAAGTTACTTGACAATTGTTTCACCATACAATGGCGTCTTCAGAAGTAAATAAGAAAGAAAAATATTTGGTAGTAATCCTGGTTATATAGTGCTTAAAACTATCCTTAATTATCTAAGAATATGCTAATCATTTTATTATATTATTTACAGACAGAATTATTTTAAGAATGCAAATCTGTGGTACTATTTCCGAGAACTAATAAAGATTAAGTAAGGGTGAATGGTTTAAGTCTAGCTGTTCGTTTAATAATTGATTGGAGTTTTTCTGTTTGTTAATTTCAAGACATTCAAGCAAATTTAATTTTTTAGATTTATTTTCTACATGTAGGATTTTTAACGTATCATCAAAATTATGGGATTCGTTTATTATATGGGTTGCGTAATGTGAATTGTTCTTATTTTTTAAATAACTATGTTTATGTTGTTTAATGCGAGTTTCAAAAGATCTACCAGTTTGTCCAATAAAATAGCATTCAAAACCAGTAATTCCTTAGGGAGTATAATTTTGAATAACAAAACCAAATCTAAGAAATCCTTAAAATCAGGAGTTTATCTATTAAATTGTGGATATTGTACTAAAATCTACGTTGAACAAACTGGTAGATTTTTTGAAACTCGCATTGAAGAACATAAGCATAGTTATTTAAAAAATAAGAACAATTCACATTACGCAACCCATATAATAAACGAATCCCATAATTTTGATGATACGTTAAAAATCCTACATGTAGAAAATAAATCTAAAAAATTAAATTTGCTTGAACGTTCTTGAAATTAACAAACGGAAAAAACTCCGATCAATTATTAAACGAACAGCTAGACTTAAACCATTCACCCTTACTTAATCCTTATTAGCTCTCGGAAATAGTACCACAGTTTGCATTCTTAAAATAATTCTGTCTGTAAATAATATAATAAAATGATTAGCATAATCTTAGATAATTAAGGATAGTTTTAAGCACTATATAACCAGGATTACTACCAAATATTTTTCTTTCTTATTTACTTCTGAAGAAGTCATTGTATGGTGAAACAATTGTCAAGTGACTTTAAATATATTGGAAATTAAAACATAGTGTTGTTTTTTATATAATTTTAAACGAAATCTATCTAGCGCTTCAGAACTTTTTTGATGGTAGTGTATATAAAATCTACACGTGTGTAATTATACATTCTTGGAATGAACACCAACTGAAAAAGAATACCTTTATGGCGACTGGTAGACCTGCACAATTGCATTATTGTAAGATAATACAGCAGAATGGTTATTAAAACTGGCCATTGTATTCTGGCCTGACATTTCTAAATAATATAGTCATAACTTCCTTTCTACTGAGGCGTTTAAATATGTTGCGAAAGGTTTAAAGCAGTTTATTTTTCTCATATTGCCAACACTACCGGCCCCGTGTGGATAATGGACTGGACATTAACTTTCTACATCGCAAAATGTGTTTTTTGACCTTTCGAGAGGTTTATATATATTATTTATTTTTCGAATGTTTTTTTTTATGTTAGGGGAAAATTAAAATTTTACAACTAGCCCAGTCGTCAGAGGCAAATTTTGACGAAAAGCTCTCATTAAATGTTAACAGGCTGCATTTTGACATGCATTTTTTGGACATAGAATACGACTAAGCCTACAATATCGAAAATAAAAAATGAAAAATTCAGTTTTTCGCAAATATCTCGAAAAATAAAAAAAGATATCAAAAAACTAATAGCACCACGTAAAAGAACGGGAAATCTTACAAAAACATTGTGTGTATATATATATATATATATATATATATATATATATATATATATATATATATATATATATATATATATATATGTTATTTTTTTAGTTATACCGTAATTAAAAAAAAATTAAATAAAATGGCTGGTTTACCCTCTTCAGTTATAGGGAGAATTATGCTTTCAACCTCATTTATGATTAAATTAACATTTGTGTATACCGGTTAAAATTTTAAAATTGACTATTAAGGGGTTTCTCGGGGTGCTGATTAAGAATCTGATAACAGATTTGAAAAATTCAAAATGCCCCAATCCAATATAGCGGCCAGAGAGTATGTAATTCATTTAATTTTCCGATTTTCTTTTTAAAGTGTCTACTAAGGAGTTTTTTGGGGTGCTGATTAGGAATTTAAGGACATATTTAAAAAACTCAAAATGGATGATCGAAAATGACAGTCAGGGTATATAAAAAATAAACGAAAATATATCTATATATATAAAAAATGAATATCTTTAATAATAATTGCATAAATACAAAACAGCAACCAAAACTTAATTTACACTTAAAGTTAATTTAATTATTTTTCATTTAAAAGTTTATTTAATAATATACAGTATACAAGCTACATGAGCGTCGCACAGATGACAGAAAACAGATCGAGTTGGTGGCGCTGCGCGCGTGTTTCTTTCTCTGATCGCCATTAATAAAATTCCTTCAAGTAATTTAGAATTTTTGTGTTTTCTTTGTACCTAGATTAAATGAAATATAAATACTTTTTATTTAAAGCCTACACTTTTATCTTTCATTTCCCATCTTTAAATATATTTTTTAGACTTTTATCTTTCATTTCCCACCTTTTGTTTTTAAGTCTAATTTTAAGTTTAAGTTGTATGATTCTAAACAGAAAATATATCTATCATGAAAACTTTTTTAAATGCAAAATTACAAAAAAAAAGAGTTTTTTTTTTTAAATTCTTAATGATTTTCCAATATTAAATATACTTTCGTACTGTTTCGAATGTAAAATTGCCGGCGGCACACAACAGCAGGCTAATTTTCATATTTTAAGACTCAATTTTTAAATAACACGGATATATGTACAAGGATTTTTTTTTCAATACTATATTTTATTAAATATTTGTAATTTACTGTATGCCCGTTACATACAAAAATTTCGTTTTAAGTTTTACAAATTATAAAGCAACAAAAATAAAAACTATTAGTATCATCGGAAAGCTGAAAGTCTCCTCTTAAAAAAGCAATCAGACAAATAATATCGATTAATCTTCGAGCTGTGCACGTGATTTTTCATATTAACCTGTTTAGTACGCTACACTTTTTGAATCACCTATCCAAATTTTTAATAAATTCTCACTCTAATAAAAAAATCTTGAAAAAAATCTATATACTATTTTTTTGTAAAATTTCCCGCTCTTTCACGTGGTGCTATTAGTTTTATCGATATCTTTTCTATTTTTCGAGATATTACCGAAAAAACCGAATTTTTGATTTTATTTTGGATTTTGTGGGTTTAGCATATATTAAACTTTAGCGAACTTTTTTTTATCGTATTCTACGACCCAAAAACTACCTGTGTACCAAAATACAGCCTGTTAACATTTAATGAGAGCTCAAAACTCTTGTCGGCTAGGCTAAACATTGACTTAAGATAATAATTTATCGCATATAGCAAACGTTTGAAAATCAGTTCACAAAATCTTTTTAATGGCAAAAATTCTATGCCATCGGATAGATAGGGTAGAAAGAAAGTCAAGCTATATTTGTTTTTATCGTGTATTTATTTAATTGGATAGGGCAATCTTCAATTTTATGTTCCTTTTCTTCCAGTGCCATCTTTGTTACGTAACACCTACTCATAATGTTTAGAGTCATTTGTGTTATGTCCGTTAAGAGTTGGATTTTGCCATCTTTGCACAGCTATCACAGCATTGACGTAATTAGCTTATTAATCATGAGGCTTCAAAATCTAGAAAAGAGCACTACCTCCTGCAGGCAGCCTTTAATTACCGTGGCCGTGAATGTCTCAAGGTTTAGTTGAATAAAGACCTACTGCTTCGAGAGTATGGTCTCTATCCAGCGTATCATACTGTTTTTGAACATTCTCTCCTTGGTAGCCTTTACTATCGATTCAACAGCCTTATCGAATACTTCTTCGATATCTGTGAAAGCTAACCACACGCAATAGACCCACTTTAAAGAGTCTTTAATCTTCCTTGTGACTCGATACATCGCCTTAACCGTGAATTTACCCGACTGGTAGCCATATTGTTTACATTGCGGCGACTATGCGTTCAAAATTTTTTTCCTAATATGAATACCGAAAAAAACCCTTTCAGTACTTTGATAAGAAAGCTGGAAAAGCTGATCAGCCAATACGCCTTAGGCTGTGTATAGTCGTGCGTTCCTACTTTAGAGAAACTTAGCTGATCTCTATGTTTTTGGGATATAATCAATAGCCACACTTTTTGTGAATATTCTTACCATATAAAGATGGAGCGCGCTCCCAGTCCTTGCTGTGGCAAGGATGATAATATGCCGTCTTCACCTAAAGATTTATAACTCATACGTTACTACCCTACTGGTAGTTCTGAAGTCCTGTGCCACCACCAGGGGGCATCTCCCCACTAAAGTAGGTGCTGGAAAAATGAGACTAGTAGTCTCAATATCTCCTCCGAAGTAGAAGTGAAACTAGCTCCCCGGAGAATTATGTTTTTCTTTTACTATTTCCAATTTTAATACAGAACTGTCAGTTCACAGTTGAAAATATATTTAAATGTTTCCCGCCGCTCACGTTATCGTGATTAGTATCCCACCACAAAATATTGAGTTGTATTGCTCGAATTAAGGCAATCTTTGGTTCTAAAACATCAAATTGGGTAGTTTTTTTAAGCTGCATATTAACAGAAAAGTTTTGGGTAAATCCAATTTTTTAGATTTTTTTGGTTTTAAACTTTACAAAAATTTATTTTCTTATAATTCACCAATTAGGCGTCAAATATTACAGTTTCGATTTAATTTTTTTTGCACCAAATGATTAAACATAAAGTTAAAATCGAAAAGTTTAATTTCAGATATTCGCTGCATTATCAAAAAGATGTGGTGTAACATGTCACTTCCTGTGGTAACGACCATAAAACATAAAATTTTTATCAATAAATTTAGTGGTTTTGGTGTGGCCCGTTTACACAGCGTGATAAAATACGGTTCGCTGTTAATATTATTAATGAAATTTTGTTTA
>CM032447.1:211825351-212205351 GCA_019049505.1 Pachyrhynchus sulphureomaculatus | reverse complement strand
GAGCGGTGATTGAGAGAGAGACGATGAGTCAATTATCGCTCCTGATGAAGCTAACATGGTTAGCGAAACGCTCGTCGAGCGCAAAAATAAAGTATTTGGTGTAATGGTGATATATACTGGGTAGCATACGTTTATTCTCTGGCCAGGTTACCTATAATCTTCTATAATATATATAAAATGGAACGTTTCTCTGTCTGTCTGTCTACTTGTCGATTAGTGCGCTTATCACTCGAGAACCACTTATCCGATTTACGTGATTTTTTTAAAAAATATACATATGTTCTCTGGCCAGGTTATAAGATATATTTTGTTACGTTAGGTAACATCACGAATAAGCAGTGACGATAATAGTGAATCAAGTCGAAAAAAAGTTTGCCGCTAGCGCGTTCTCTTGCAATACGCTGCCTAAACCATTAAATAAGGTACAACATCATGTAGCGACGAATATAATATATATAAAATGCAACATCTCTCTGTCTGCCTGTCTATCCGTTAGTGCTCCTATTACTCGAGAAGATTTTTAGAAGTAATAGTTTCTATACATATAATAGATTTAGAGCGAGACTAAAAAAAATTTTCTAGCCTGCTGGAATTGAACTGTTAAGAAATGTTGGGTTTCAAGCATTTGTCGGATTCTTTTAGACATGACTTTTTTTTACTTTAACTTGCTTAAAGTAACCTAATCGCAAATTGCGCTAAAGTGTTTATTTCACATTGTTTCAAATACCTGACTATTAAAACAATGAAAACCATATGGTTAACGATCCACTATTAAATATTTACCGATAAATTAAACCTTTAGAACAATCACGCTCTTTATGGGTTGTGTGTTTGGTATAATTTATTAAGAGATTTTTTTATGTGCACCTATGGAACATTTCAGCTCTAGGGACCCGTTACAGTACATAATTTAAGTCTCGTTTAAACAGATAATGAACCTCTAATTAACTTTTGTTTGGCCATCGAATATTTGGACGTGTATGGATGACTTGTGTGGCTAGAGGAGTTTTTGTGGTGAACTAATTTTAGTTGAACTAAATTTGATATAAACCCAAGAGGAAACCGGAATTTTCGAAAATAGAAGGAAATATAACAGCTGTTTTATAACATTTGCTCCATTAGATATCCTAATTATGTTGGCAAGAGTGTCAGTATGTTTTGCTGAGTATGTCGATTCAAATAGATAATTTGAACAATTATGACTGGCCCATGTTTTATGTTTTTTTTTGATAAATGATGAACTGAAAGTCTTAGTTAAGATTCACTATGAATTACTAAAATTGAACGAAGTTGATTTTTCAGCTGTTTTTGACTGTTCGCTCATCCTTTAATCCATCTCAGGACGCGTTTCACCGTGTAATGGCTCTTCAGCTGAGCTAGGATCAACGGAAAAAGAAAATAAAATTTATAGTACTCATCGCAGTACTAACGTGAAGAATAAATAAGATACCTCTGGCTGATGTAAGCCTAGTTTTGAAGATGTACCTACCCTCTGTCGGGGCTGTTCAAGGCCACAGACCGATAGAGAAATTGTTGAGCAAATTGCTAACAATTACCCCTTGGCAGCACTTTATAGGTAGGCCTTTAAAACTAGACTTACATCAGCCAGAGGTGTAAATTTTTTGTACCTTACTTATTAGTTAAGTTTGTTTTGATGTAGTACATATTTTCTTTGAAGCCCTCTTAATCTATGGTTTTTAGTTACAATAAGTACTACGTTTTTCTTTATCGAATGCCAAATTTATCTCATTTCCTTTCAACTTAATCTTGGTTTCATTTAGTTTACTTTAATTATATATTTGAACAATGAATTCCGACAGTTTATTTAATATTTCATCCTGTTTTTTACATACTCTCATGACTATAGTGCTATCTGCAAAGGTGGCGAATATATTTGGCTCAAATAAGGGACATATAATCACTGACAACCATTTTAGCTTATCCATTAGTTTTATAGCTTTTTAAAATCGATTTTAAAACAAGAAAAATTTTATTTGCTTTAGTTTAGTTAACTAATTAGCACCTGCCGGCAACTCTGTCCACATAGACTACATAACTTGCAATACTAAAACAATAAAGGGCATAAAAAAGTCTTGTTACCTACTATTAACCCAATACCTTTATCATATACATATTTGCAAGTTTCACAGAGATTATATATAGATTATATATTTATATATATATATATATATATATATATATATATATATATATATATATATATATATATATATATATGTATTTATATATACATACAGAGATAGGCAGAAAATGTGCGACATATGAGATTTTTCTTTATTATTAAGTTTAGAAAAACAATGAGCTTATAGATGGTTTCTGCATCACTTGAAACCCAAAAAAATGACTTTGATTTTCTAAAGTTTAAAGTCGAAAAATCACCCTTTTTGTTAAAATATCGAACACATTTATTTAAAATTGCATTTTATGGTAGGGTGCAAAATATTAGATCGTTTGGATAAGGAGATTTTTATTTCTTGAATTTAAAATACATTGGTTACATTGATAGACGAATTTTAAAATTTATTTGTTGATTTCTATCCATGTTTTATTTTTTTCACAATCAGTAATTAAGAAATGATGATTTTCGTAAAACCACAACTGTCACACACAATTATCGAATATTTTTACCCTTTAGCAGTTAGTTTGAAGTTTTTGTTTTTTTAAGGACGCTCTAGATTCCCAGTTTTATTGCAAAAAAGAAAAGAAAACTAGTGCATTAAAAAGTAACCAAGACATTGACAATACAACGCATAAAAAATAAATAAATTATAGGCACCAACACTGTTCAATTCTGTGCACCGAATTATGCGTGAGTTTAATTCTTTTAAAGTATTTCTTAACGTCTGCGAAGTACCGCTATTTACGCACTGCTTGACTGCATTTTCCAAATGTTCAATATTTCTGAAAGGTGTCAGCATAAACTTTGTTCTTGAGATAACCCCATAAAAATGGAGCGGTGTTTAGTCAGGAGATCTCGCGGGCCAAGGATTAACAGAATAAGGTCAAATCCTCTGGTCGTTCATCCAACCATCCTCACGCTTGCGGCATACTGTGAATGCGTGTTGAAAAAATAGTCCGCTGCGCTGTTGAAGTGGAAGGTCATGTAAAAAAACTAAATATTTATATGTTTAATAATTGCAGGTAGCTTTCCGAAGATAAACTTTGTCGTTCCTTATAGCCAAGAATTTTAGTCGAGCATTATAATCTCTTTCTTGTAAAACCGGAATAAATTTTTGTTTGTAAGCGCGAAATTTATTTTGTCCCAATACTCGCCTCGATCGCGACATTCCAACTTGTTCACATCTTCCAGATAGCGCCATTTGAGAGTTTTCGACAGTTTATTATTTATATTACATTAAAATTTGCTTCTTTGTTAGTAACAGGCCTGTAATGACGGACTTTACATCAGCTGGGTACAGAACCATGTTCTTGAAAGATATTTAAGAACCTTGCAACCGTTGAATGATGAACATTTTTACCAGGATGTCTTTCGTTAAATATTCTAGCAGCATTTAGCAAACTTTGATAAACATATTAAAATGATTGTTGACACAAAATTTAACAGATACTAAAATTCAATGACATCTTTACTGAAAAGACAATGGAAATATAATTCTTCGGTTTCATCTATAGCCAACTTTATGAAAAATTAAATTGCATTATGTTATTTATGGCAAGTATGTAATAAGTTACTAAAGACAACGATGCATTATTTTACGTTCATTTAGTTCTTTGGTTTTCACGTATAAAATGCCATATTTCATGTGTATATATATATATATATATATATATATATATATATATATATATATATATATATATATATATATATATATATATATACAGGGTGCCTCATATGTATGGGATAATGATTCCACAGCATTTATTATTCAGTGTATCAAAAAATGTTTAAATAAAAGTTATAGGGTCTTATACGGCGCACATGCTGACGTTGACAATAAAATGTTTAAAGTGTCAGTTCGAAGAAATTACGCCATCTTGATTTTTTTAAATGGAAGTCCTGTATATTATTTTATTTTTGAGTCCTACTAAAAATTCTAGATAATATTTGTCTAACATATCATATGTATAAATTGAACTCTTTTGGAATTATTGATATTTGAAGATAAGGAGATCCAATTAAAAAAAAATCTTAGTCTTGCTTGTGTCAGACATTTACTGTCATATAACGACTTAACGCGTCAAAAAATCATTTATTGACGAAAACGTTTCTTGCTGCATTTTGTGAAACTGCAATTTGAGCGTAATATCATAATGGTACATTTAACAGAAACACTTGGTAATGATGGTTGGTTACGGAGACCGTAGAAGAACACAACAGGAGGTATGTGATCTTTTTAACGCAAAATATCCGAATCGAGAATCTATTACCCAATCCGTAGTTAGCAAAATATTAAAACAATTTGGACAATCAGGTCATGTTAAAGATCGTCCTAAATCTGAACTTCCAAAAGTTAAAACAAGCGATGATAAAAACTTAAATTTGGCGAGGTCACGATGGAACGAATCAATAATGATCCTAACCTAATTCATAATATAACTTTCATTTAAACCTTTTTTTGATACACTGATTAATAAATGCTGTGGAATCATTGTTCCATACATATGGGGCACCCTGTATATATATATATATATATATATATATATATATATATATATATATATATATATATATATATATATATATATATATATATAAGATCAGTCAATAAATTTTGAAAGTTTCATCTGTCATATGAACACACCCTACATTTCAAGTCGATCTGTCAAGTCATTCATTGTTTATCAGCTGGTTAAAGTAGACGTGTTTGAGTAATTTTTGAAAGTGGAAAAATCGAATATCGTGCAATGTTCAAATTTTTTGTTTGTAACTTCGTTCGCGTTGGTTAGCTCCGAACGGCAGCAGCCAGATCACAGTATCGAGTAGCAACGGCAGCAAGAGCACTTGAAAATGTTGTTGAAATTGTTAGACGAATGAATTGAAACCATATTAATTATATATATATATATATATATATATATATATATATATATATATATATATATATATATATATATATATATATATATATACAGTCCCTGGCCAAATTATTAGACGCACTGTATTTTTTTTTAGTAATTTTATGTTTCTTAAGAGTTTTTATGCAATAATGGTATATTTAAACTATTTAAACTACAATATTATTGATTTTTATTTAAAAGAATTGTTGTAGACTACATATTTGTATTTATTTTTAACATATGGCAACACTGTGTTGACAAAGTGATACATGAACGTAAATAAGTACAAACCTGTATCAGTCGCGATCGGAATCGAGTCAGGTACGGACGTGTTTCTGTGGCTTTATGGACTGTGATTGTTTGTTTAACAGTTTTATACTACTCAGTTATTAGTTTATTTTGTATGCAGTGTTTTAAAAAAGTAATTGGATTATTTTCATTATGGGTAGAAAAGGCGATCTTTCACCACGTAAAAAAGCTGAAGTGAAGGCCCTTGTGATTGCGAAAACATTTACAAACCGAGAAATATCACGAAGATTGGAGGTTTCTGAAGCTAGTGTACGACGCATAAAAAAAAGAAAATTGAGTCAGGGAAGGAATTAAGCCCGAAAAGAAAGAAAAGATGCGGTAGAAAACCAATTTTCACTCCACGGTCAGAGAGAAAATTTGTGTAGAAAACAGATTTGCTACCACAAAGGTAATAAAGTCACAACTCCAGGATGCTAGCGTAAATGCTTCTGAGCGCACTGTTCGAAGAAAATTGAAAGAATTAGATTTTAAGGCCTGTCGCCCCGCCAGGAAGCCCAAGTTATCAGCTGCAATGAAAGCAAAGCGCCTGAAGTGGGCCAAACAATGGCAAGACAAAGATGTGGACTTCTGGAGATCGGTAAGATACAGCAATTTAATCAATAATTGATACATTATTATCATTTTCAGTTAAATAAAGCAAATAAACATGGAAGTTTATATATTTTTCCTATTTTTGACAGGTCTGCTTCAGTGACGAAAGCACATTCGAAATTTTGCAGAATAAAGCTCAGTATGTGCGTCGTCGTCATGGAGAAAAGTTTCATCCTGATTGTGTCGTCCCGACGGTTAAACATCCCACCAAAGTGATGATTTGGTCAGTCATCAGCG
The DNA here is from genome assembly GCA_019049505.1 of Pachyrhynchus sulphureomaculatus. Classification (NCBI taxonomy): domain Eukaryota; kingdom Metazoa; phylum Arthropoda; class Insecta; order Coleoptera; family Curculionidae; genus Pachyrhynchus; species Pachyrhynchus sulphureomaculatus. The sequence continues at coordinate 212,199,171 of CM032447.1, read as the reverse complement.
GCAAGGGCACTGGACGTCTGTACGTCGTCAAAGGAATAATGAGGCAAGATCAGTACAAAGAAGTATTACAAAATCGGTTGATTCCGCAGCTCAGAGAATGGTTTCCAAATGGGGAACCATTCACTTTCATGCAAGATGGAGCTCCCTGCCACACTGCTCGGTCTGTTAAAGCTTTTTTGGCTGAAAAAAATATCCCTCTGTTGGATTGGCCGGGTAATAGCCCATTGAAAATGTGTGGGAGCTGATGAAAAGAGAAGTGGCTAAAGATGTGATTACCAACAAAACCCAGCTCCTAGAAAAGATTATTCATGTGTGGAATCATCATCCTCAAATGCAGGAGACAGTACAATCTTGCATTGATAGCAGGTGGCTCAACTAAATATTGACTTTTACTAACATTAATTTCACTTTTCTTTAAAACTTAATAAACTTATGCTTTTCTAAATTAATGCTGTTTTATTTATGTAAAATAAATAGGTAATTGATTGGATAATATAAAAATAAAAAACAAATCAATTTAAAATAATAAAACTGTACAATATCACTCGGTAACTAATATTTTACATGAAATCTTGCAGTGCGTCTAATAATTTAGCCAGGGACTGTATATATATATATATATATATATATATATATATATATATATATATATATATATATATATATATATATATATATATATATATATACATATATATATATATATATATATATATATATATATATATATATATATATATATATATATATACATATATATATATATATATATATATATATATATATATACATATATATATATATATATATATATATATATATATATATATATATATACATATATATATATATATATATATATATATATATATATATATATATATATATATATTAAAAGACTAATTGTTTGTAAGCACAATTTACCGTAATAAATCACCCTTGCACACTTACGCTACCTAATTTTATTTTTATTTGCTAAAACTCTCTTATTACTTTCAAGGACGTAACATGACGTAACGTTTCAACACATCATCCTGTTTACAGACTATGTTAAGCATATAGACACAATGAAAAATTGGCTTCCAAAATAGATAATACGCGAATAATTATTATGCCAATCTACAGGCTGGGGGACCCCAAAGGAAAAATATATCTTTAGTTGAATGTGAAATGTTTATTCATTAATTAACTGGCACCAGATATTGTCTGGTCTGATGGTCTCATTTTTATAGGTAGATAAAAATGTTAATTGCAGTTACCAGAGTGCTTTAACTTTCTGTTACCAGCCTACAAAATGCAATTTCACGATATACTTCGACCAACTAACTACCATTTTCTGTGCTCCAAATTAAAGAAAACACTCTATCTTTTATTAGCCAAGAGAGGTGAGAGGGCCTTTATGGAGGTCGACTACAGATTTACAGCACACGGCATCAGACAGTCTAAGACAACTCAACCTCCAACAGTAATTGTTGTGGAATAATTCGTATAACTCAGATTCGCTATAATAGATATGTAATTAGTGAGAAGCCGTAACGATTTCTGAAACTACTACGTATAGGGGCACTTTCAACTCTCACGTGACGTATTTTCGGTAGTATCTTCAGGTCTTGCACTAGTAAGTGCTCCTTCAAGTACAGCATGCTCACAGATTTATTCGTTCGTTGTAGTAAATGTAATAGGTGTGCAGTTTCTTTCTGTACTTTTTTGCATTAAAAAAATGCTTATTTATTTACAAACAGAATAAAACTCGAGCGAGATTAATATTCCCAATTATTTTCCACACATTTTGCCCGCTTTTTATGCAGCTGGCGGATTTCCCTTCTAAAAAAAGATGGAGGCTTCGAATCGATGAATTCAGTTATGCTTCAAATGTGATGAAATTGGATTTGGCGACGGAAATAAATAATCATCAGGCGGGGCTATGTTTGGAGAATATATACTGCGAGAGATACCTTTCCATCTCAAAAAATAGATAAGATCCAACATTATTTCTTTCATGCTAGTAATTTTGCTTTTTTAATATTAGTACTTTCAAACGAAGTAACGTGAATCGCTTTTTCCGCACACGCGTTGCTCCTGAAGCACTTTAGGGATTTCCCTGTAGTACGTGTGCTATGCCCCCCTCGGAATTGAACATCATCAATTCTTCGAAAAGTTAGTGACTATGTGACTATGACGATGGAGTGTAAATGTTCATCCATAAATCAACATACAGCATGTAAATAGCTGCCCCTATCATGCTGTATCCATATTTAGTTTTGAAAATATGCCACATTTATTCATTGACATTAATGACACTCGGATAGTTTGTACTATTCCTCAGCTTTTCTCATTTTTTTAAACACCGATTACGCAATTTCGCCGAGCAAAACATTTTCAGTAGATTTTTTAACTGTGTGAAAACATTCAAATATCTCTCAGAATTTAAAACGAAAATATCCATTTATCTGTTTTTGTTTTACATAAACTATTTTTTGGTTTTAACTCATGCATACGGAGCCAACGGACCATAATAACAGGATGTCACAAGCCACTGCTGATGCAATTTTTGAATTATTCATTATGTCAGTATTATTTAACCAAATTTTATGTTCTGAAATTTTATTTGCGCACTATAGACGGTCATTAGGCAGCTTGTAGGGTAAATCTTTATGAAACGGACGTTTTATGACATTTTATCTTCTGTAATTATTCTTTTTATAACTATAAAAAAAAACTATTAATATCCTTTTTGTTCAAAGGATTCTTCTCCTGTTGCTTCTCTATATATTTCGTTCTCAAGATTCTTTGCACAATTAACCTGTACATAGCATATGATATATCTATAAAATAGTTCAAAGTCAAAATGCTGTTGGATATGTACAAGATTAAAATGGAGGCTCAAAAGATTCGTCAACATTCCGTGAAGACCACTGGCTACAATCTTATGCTAAAAATTCGATAGAGTTAAGGTCCGACGACATTTTGTCCACAAGAATTTCTAGATCTATCAATTTAAGTATCAAATAGAAGGGCTTATTATATATATATATATATATATATATATATATATATATATATATATATATATAAATCGATAAAAGGAGCGAATATTTAAACAACTGTTTCACCGCATATGTTGTATGTATTGTATTCGAGTTGACAATTGTTTCGACATAATGTGTCTTCTTCTGGAGCAAGACGTAAAATAACTACAAAGTATGTTACAAAATATATAAGTTACCTGGTTATAAGGGCGAAATTAATTAGCAATATGCACCATAATACCTAAAACAAATTCAATAAAGGAGACCCACCGCCATCCGATTGATCATTGAGTAATAAACCTGAGGATTTTTGCCGGTTAATCTCTACCTCCTCTAAACAGTTCACTACTGAATTAATTAATAGAATTTATCAAATGTAGCGTATTTTAGGGAGCAGGGCCACAAACATAGAAACAATATTCCATCGTCGGTCGACTTTGAGCTCTGAGATGATCAAAAGTTGCCGTGGGATGTAAAGCTTTCTAGCGCTAACTAGTCCTAATATTTGAAAAGTTCTCCTTACTAAGCATGGAACATGTTAACATATTTGTTTCATAAAGTATTTTAAATAAATTTTCGATTTCTTTTATTATACTCGTGAAAAAAATTCCCGAAATTAGTCTTGTTTCCTGGGACTTGGAGTGGCCTTACCTCTTACGGAATTTTCGTTTAAAACATTTCTGTACACTTGTTTTTTGTAAACGTTTCAGTTACCTTTTTATATATCTTAACATGTTCCATGAAAGGTAACTGAAACGTTTACAAAAAACAAGTGTACAGAAATGTTTAAACAAAAATTCCTTAAAAGGTAAGGCCACTCCAGGCCCTAGGAAACAAGGCTAATTTCGGGAATTTTTTTCTAGAGTATAATAAAAGAAATCGAAAATTTATTTAAAATACTTTATGAAACAAATATTTAAGTGTACAAATATATATATATTTTTTTTTATCTTTTTAGTTTAAAATGGCTGCTTCTGCAACCAAGACGACAAGGCACCTTTTATGCGAGGCATGAAACGGGCGAAGCGATTGCTTCTGTAGATTTCAACCTAGAACAAAACACCAAAAAATTTTCGTTAATATATGTCAAAAATTAGTGGATAAAGTACAGATTTTGAGATAAGTTATAAACTTCCTTTTTTATAAACTATTTTTCGTGAAATTTTTGCGTGAAAAATTAACTTTTTTTTTCAAATGTGCACCATTTTTCAAAAAAAAACAATATTTTCAGATTTCCTTATGTTATACACCAATTTTTGACATATATTAATTAACATTTTTTGGTTTTTTGTTCTTAGTTGCAATCGGTTCGCCCGTTCAGACCTCGCATAAAAGGTGCCTTGCCATCATGGATTCTGAGGTGCCCATTTTGAATTAACAAAATAAAAAAAAAAATATTTTTTGTACACTTAAATATTTGTTTGATAAAGTACTTCAAATAAATTTTCGACTGCTGTTATTATACTCTTGAAAAAAATTACCGAAATTAACATTTTTTCCTGGGGTGGCCTTAACCCTTAAACAACTTTTTCTTACAATCTTTTGCTTTCAATAAACCATGGTTCAATAACCATGACTGAAGACTTGAATTCGCAAAAAAAAAAAACTGCTACAAACTGTTGAACATAATCGGTTTCTATCAGACTGAAGAGTCCTGGACTCCACTGATAAAACCATGGTACAGCAAGGAAGCTCAGTACCCCAGTTAGGAATATTCTCTTACAGCGCTGAGTATTTCCGTCCGTAAAGTCTCCACAAGAGTCATAAAACTAACCAAAAACAATACTATTATCTAAGAAAATTCTCCAAGCTCCACCTGAATATTTTGAAGTTTACCATGGTTTAAGGAAACAGTATAGTATTCAGCCTCTCCCCCAGAAAAAGATTCTACAGGTTAGCATTTACCTATCAACGACCAAACTTTTAAAGTGCCCGTAGTCCCATATTATACTAGCTCAGTTCATGTTCTATTACTTATCTGAATTTCTACGAGTTTGATCTGGAGTTGGTGAAAATCTGCAGTCGCCGTTATAGCTCAAGCAATGCGAACTCAGAAGAAACTTGACATAAAATTATTCCAAGTTACGTGACGTCAATCAGGGAAGAAAAATAAAACCCGTAATGGTTACTCGAATATTTTACATGGCCATAAAAAAACTTAAATTTAAACTGGAACGGGTAATCTGGACCACAAATTTAGACTTGCAAATGAAACGCTAGAAATACACAACACTTATATACCGATTATCCAAAAATTCTTATCATCAGGTTTGCAACTGGTTTTCATAAACCATGCCAAAAATCTCTTTCAGAAAAGCAATCTGACGGTGCAGTAAAAAAAAAACTAAAAAAAATGGCTACTCACCTCAAGTCTTGATGTCTTTATGCACAAAAGGAAGAATTTAAATCGCTATTCTGGCCAGTATTTAACCAAATAAAACCAGAAATACAAACGTTTAATTTTCATTGAATCGGCATATTCGCCCATTTTAAATTTTCATTGAAAAATACAGAAGTTTAAATTGCCAACAAAATTATCACCACCTGCATTAAAAGAGCAAAATCCCTAAGTTCCACTTTCAATAAAAATCTCGGAATAGCTTCAAGCACTCCAGATCGAGCAAATGTTACACCTACACAACTCCTGCCACACATATACTAGTCGAGGATTGTTATTATTTAAATAAAAACCAAAGAAAAGAATCTACGAAGTATGGTACTACATGTGTCAAAACTGATTTATTAAATTATAAAACAATGGAACTGCTTTTCTTTGAAATTATCCAAAATCATAAAAGCAATCTCACTCGATTGAAATTCGACTCCTATATAAAATAATCCTAAAACGGTAAAATGGAACTACCCTATAACCTAGGTTCTACAAACAGAACGAAGAAGCATCTGGTCAGTGATAAAATTAACAATCACGTGTTTTTGACATATGTACAATATGCAATATTTATATTTATTTAAAATTAATCATTCAAAAACTGTTACTCAAATGAAAATCACAAAGAAAACCCGATATTATTTCCTCAAAAATATTTGCTAAGAAAAGTCTCCAAAATTCAATATGCACAAGGTAAGTTATGTTCTTAGTAAATAAAGTAAATTGATTCGGTTTATATATTAATTTATGCTATTACTTAAAAGGTCAAAAAGATTTAAATTTTAAACATTTTATTATGTTTCAAGAAATCGAATTTTTCTCATAACAATGTTTATGCTAAGACATATTTGTTCTCAAGTTAACGCCCAGCAAGTTCAGTGAGGATGCTGAACGAATTGGGTGTCTCGACATGACTATATGGGGTTTTACATCTTTATTCTTTTTTAGAAAAAACTGCCGCCTGAGTTTTTGCAGTATTAAATTTTACTTGGTTACTGTCTTCCGGGTCTTTGTTAAATAGACCAACTTCCTTTACTGTGGGATAGCTTAAATAATTCGTTATGATCCACGATAGACACTTGACAATTTTGGAGTTAGCTTGATAGGCGTCTAAAACCTTTGGAGCAGCTTGACTATCTGAGATAATATATATTTCTTGGTTGCGGCAGTCTTGTCTAATATTCTCGTGAATATATACTTGTGTTGCGTGAATTTTTGCCTGAAATATTTTTGCACTTGTCTTTAGTGGAATGCTAAAACTATATACTTGAGCTTTTCTTCGTATATGCCAGCGCCTACTTCGACAAAGTATATTTTAATTATATTCTAATATATCTTAATTATATTTTAAGTAGAAAAAGAATTAAGTTCTTTTTCTTTAAAATGTGTAAACTCTTAAATACTTATATTACTATTAAGATTATACCTGGGAATACGGACCCCTATAATACGACCTTTTCTATTTATAGTCAGTTGGAACAGATGTTCCATTGACTGATTTCTTTTTCAAGGGACCATTTTCTACTAACCAAGTTTATTCGTTAGTTTTAAATTGTATCTTGACAACGACGGACGTACAATTTTAAATATTATGGCTGCTTTGTGTTTTATATGTAATAAGCCACTTTCAGAAGGTGATTCTGTTAATGTAGTGCGCGGCTTACAAACTTCAAAAACTACAAGTATTGAAAGAAATGATGGTCACATAAACTATTTAAATACCTTAACCTCTGTGAATGTGCATGTCGAGTGTCGAAAAGTATACATCAGTAAAAATTCTATTGCAGCATCGAAAAGACGCCTAGAAGAAGGTGAACCTTCACCATTATCAAGCGCACCTCGTAAAAAAAGAAATAAAGTGTTTGATTTCAAAAAACTATGCTTATTCTGTGGCCAAGCAGCAAGCAAATATTCCCGTTCTAAAAAACACATTTTATTTTTGTATGCATTTAGTGGCTGTGACACGACTTCTGCGCTGTTTAAAAAAGGGAAAAAAAATTCATTAGAACATTAGAGAAACTTCCCAATTTCGATCAACTGGCTCGAGTATTTCAACAAGAAAAACTGCTCTGTACAAACATTGACAGATAAAGAATCTATATGGCTGATGTCAGGTGCCACTTTATCCAACATAAAAAGATTTTTTTCAAAAACATATTAAGTTAGTTGTTTTCTTTCCTATACATGCAACATGTTCACACTAAGTTAACATCCACCAAGTTGAGTGAAGATGCTAGAGGAATGACGTGTACCGACTTTACGGTACCGAATTCTACATGTTACAAAAAAAGGTTTTAAATTTGTAGACTAGTATTTTCATTATGGCTGAAAACCCAAATAAACTAAAAAAAAACTATTTGCATTATTTTATTCTTTTATTTTTATCTAATTCAGTTAGATAACAGAGTTACACTGCTTTCAATAATATCGAAAGTCATAGAAAAGTCAGGCAATCTGTTGAAAGATTCCATATTATTAGCGACCATCAATATGGCTTTCGTAAACGTAGATCAACAGGAGATCTTCTAACATGTCTAATACATGTTTAAAACAACGCAATTGAACACTGTGGAGCATCTTGAGCGGTTACTCTTGATATATCTAAAGTATTCGACGGTGTTTGGCTCGATGGATTGTTGGTTAAGCTACGCTCTTCTGGTATGTCTGAAAAGTTCTGTTTATGGCTCTCATGTTTCTTCAAAGAGCGTTCTTTACGAGTGGCAGTCGACGGATTTCTTTCTAACATCTTCACTATCAACGCCGGTGTGCTCCAGGGCTCCATACTGTCTGCTACTCTGTTTCTCATTTACATTAACAATCGGGTGGAAAAGACCATGAATTCTATCTACAGCTTTGCAGATGACAGTACGATTGTCTCTTCACGCTCGAACATCGGCTACTCATACAAATGTCCGCAGACAGAAGTCGTTCACTTTAACAAAGACCTGGAAGAAATTCTATGTTAGGGTGACAGTCACCAAGTAGAATTTAACGCTACAAAATACCAGGCGGCAATTTTTTTCTAAAAAAGTTAACGTTGCTGAACACGACATAGTTATGTCGCGACACTCCATTCCTCTAGCATCGTCACTCAATTTGCTGGTCGTTAATTTGGGAGCAAATATGTCTTGGCATGAACATGTTGCAAGTATAGCAAAGGGAGTTTCTCTCAAGCTAGGAATACTATTTCGAACTAGAAAGCTTTACACGTCACAACAACTGTTTATTCTGTATTAATCCGAAATTCGACCAACGGTGGACTACTGCTCCCATGTTTGGGAGTCTGCTCCCAAACATACACTGCATTTCTTGGATTCTATTCAGAAGAGAGCTGTTCTCCTGATAAGAGACCCGGAACTGGCCAGCAACCTTGATTCATTAAAAGATTGAGGAATGGTTTTTTTTTTTTTTTTTTTTTTATTGGTCTAGCACACGTGCTGCAGGGAAGTCCCTAAAGCGCTCCAGGAGCGGCACGAGTGCGGAAAAAGCGATTCACGTTGTTCTTGAATCGCTGTAAATTGTACTCGGTGGGAAACACAGCGCTGGGCAAATTATTCCAAAGGGATGACGTTCTCCATATAAAAGATTGCTTGAAAAGCGTCGTACGCGGAGTAACAAGCTGAACCTCATACGGATGCGAAGCACCAGCGCGACGTGTATTTCTAACATGGTTGGTATATTCTACAAGTATTTTCATGGAAAGTGTAGCCCGCTTAATTCTTCCCAGAGCTGTGCATGCTAGAAATACACGTCGCGCTAATTCTTTACATCCGTATGAGGTCCAGCTTGTTACTCCTCGTACGACGTTTTTCAAGCAGTTTTGTATATAGAGAACCTCATCCCTTTAGAATAATTTGCCCAGGAGTGTGTTTCGGACCGTGTCTAATATACAGCGATCAACGTGAATCGCTTTTTCCGCACACGTGTCGCTCCTGTAGCGCTTTAACCTACAAAAAAAAAGATCTTTCCTTTTTGTTTTGTTTAAACAATTAGTTATTTTAAACACACCCTTCTGATCATTGTGAAGTATATATTGTACCGTCTGAAAAAAAAAGGCCCTCCCGTTTGGGCGCAATTTTGAAACGTCTATTACTTTTTTACTTTTATTAGATATTTTATTTATTAAATTGAAGCGTTATTTGCCCCTTATGTATATCTTAATTTAGACTGGATTGAGTGGATATTAATACTGATAGAGTACAGCATTAAGATATCAGCTACTTCATTTTTTTTACTGGTAGAGAATATGGATAAGAGATCATTTTCGTACCTGTTTTGAAAATAGTCTCTATAGTTGTTCAAAATTTGGTTGTACTATTTTTTTTGGCACCATTCATTTTAGAATAAAGGAATCTAATTTCAGCTCAAAAAATGAAAAAATACTGGAGTTATTTAGTTGTTAAGAAAAGATTAATTTACGTACAGCCGTTGCGTCCTGAAAGAAAGAGCAGGAGTTGACTGAGACACTACACATTTAAATAAAAAGGGGTATATTTATTATCAAAATAAAAATTTCAAACTTTATTACACTCCTAAAAACTACTTCTACTAGATAAAAACCCCTTAAGCTAGAAGAGTGTACACTATGGCATAAAGTCTTTAATTTATGATTTTTGAGTTTTTAATAAAAGGCTTGATACAACTCGATTTTAAAAGTTTTTGAAATTAACTCCGCGAATTACCCGTGTGGAATAGTCGATGGAAAAGCACTTGTAGACAGGAAGTGAGATTTTTAAACTGGTGTGCTTATGACTTACTATTGGTTTCTCCTCGTGGGTTTTCCATAAGTTATCTGGCCTTTCCTGGTGAGATCAAAAAAAAATATTGTCCCAGCCATCACCATCCTAGTTTCATTTGAGCTACTAAACACTTTTTGACCCGAAATGCCTGAGGATGAGCAGGATATTTCAAGAAAGGAGAAATGCCTTAAACTTGGGAGCTAGGAACCATTACTGCACTACTACGTCACTAAAAAACACTCTCTGGCGTGCTGGAGAAGAAAGCCACTACGGCGTTCTGATGGAAAAAAGCCCCTACGGCATTCTGATAAAAAAAAAGCCACTATAATTGTAAATAATAAATACAAATTATAGGGAGAAGAACAGAGTCGTAACATGATCTTAAAATATAGAAAAAAATGAATGTTACAATATCATACTTGAAATATTCATTTCTATAGTTTTAATTATTGGACTCGTACCAGGATTTATGGACTTACTGTATAAAAACTATTTGCGACTTTCAAAAGGGTCCTTTATGTCTGCTATAAATTTTTATCTTCTAGCATTTTTTATTTAATTGACATAAAAATTCTTTTTTGGAGAGAACGACTCTGTAACTTTGGTGTTGTTAGATGATAAAAAGGTAATTATTGGATGATTACTAATTAAATCGTATGTTTTTAGATCTACGCTGTCTGGTTTATACAATTAAATTTAATTAACATAGCGCTAGTTATTTTATATGGAGACTTATTGCAAATTTAATTGCACACTTTTAGTTATATAAATTATTTGTACATATAATTGGCGAATTTTGCGAAATTTATATGTAAGTCATGACCTTAAATTAACTCACGCTACCATCTATAGAAGTTGTTACACATTAAAGATATTTTAATTAAATACACTAAACTAAATTTCCCATTTTTTATTGTACTAGCACAAGCTTAAGGCCTAGTAGCATATGGCCGTAGTCTCCTTCGTAAGAAAGTAGTGATATACGTGGTCAGCATTACTAAAGTAATTAAGGACCCAGAAGGACACCAAAGTCTCATTACCTACTGCTAACTTAAACTAACCTCTAGGGACTTCAACATATACATAATTGCACTACTCAGTATTATCACCACTACACCAAACACTTTATTTTTGCACTCGACGCGCGTTTCGCTAACCATGTTAGCTTCATCAGGAGCGATGATTGACTAAAGCTAAACTACAAATCTACCCTATTTATACTTAGCGTAACCCTTGAATTACTCAGGCGGAACTAATGGCATAGGCAAAGCCATCAGGTCCGATCAAGTAACCAGTAGAGGGGACTATAAGGAATAGGCCCTCTGTCTTCATTTAAACTACTTTTACATTTTATAATTTCCATACTTTGGTATGCGTTCAACAATCTCCTATCAGATACATTTTTAATTAGATTATCTAATGTTACAATATGATCAGCTTCAAGGGCATGTTCGGCAATGCTAGACTTTTCTGTTCTACTGTATTTTAAGTGTGCTAAATGTTCTTTAAATCGTGTTTTAAATTGACCTTTTAGTTTGCCCAACATACTTTTTGTCACAATCATTACAACTAATTTTATAAATTTCACTTTTCTCACAGTTAGGAATCTTATATTTGGGATTTCCTAAGATATTCCTCAGATTGTCTGATGACTTATAGACTGAGGTGATGCCTTCCTTATTACTCGTAAATACCTTATTGAGTCCCTTGCTATATTTCGGATTGTATGGTATGGAGATATACTTAGTGTTATTTTCTTCGCGTGTAAAAAAGGTGGAATTCTGAATATTTAACCTGAACTTATGTCTATTTATTAGCTTGTTTACTAAGTCATCGCCATAACCATTAACTCTAGTTATATTTCTAATACGATTCCTTTCGTTATTAAAGTTTACTCTGTTCAGAGGAAAAGTGACCAAACGATGAACTAAAAAATTTAATGAGGCTAATTTGTGTTGTTTGCAATGAAATGAATCATTAGGAATATATCTATCTGTAACTGTGTCTTTCCTATAGACATCAAATTCTAATCTGTTATTATTTTTAATAATTAAAATATCTAGAAAAGGCAGTTGTCCTTTGTTCTCAACTTCGTAAGTGAATTTAATGGAATCATACCGGCTATTTAATTTGGAAACAAAGTCATCAATATTTGCTTTCTTTTTATCGAAAATCGCGAAAATATCACATACGTAATTGCAATAAGAGTTACATAAGTAAGCTGAAACTGCTAAATATACAGATACTATTTGACGTCCTACGATATACTTTTTATTATATAGGTTGTTATAAAAATGATGTTATATATTTACATCGGTAAACCCTTATATCAAGAGACACTGTGAAGAAATAATGATAAATGGAGCTTTGCTGCAACTAATAAGAAAATCGATCTTAAAAATTGATGATATGCAACATGTACGCCAATGGTTGTGGCCAATACCCATGGTTTTAAAATCGCTCATCCCTGGTAATACTAATCGAATTTGCTCATTAATTCAAGGTAAAGTTACAACGTTACGAAAATGAGTGAGATTTCAGAAAAATTCGCTATATTTTGCAATTTTATTATGACAGAAGAAAAAATGCTGCGCATGCTCACTAAGAAATTGAACTATTTACGGTCACAGTATAAAAACAATAGCGAAGAGTTAATTCGCTCGCTTTCATTCTGGAAATTTTAATGTCAAATCCAAGCACCGAAAAAATAGATAATATTTTGAAAAACTTAAGCAAGACCTACACATAAGCAGTCATGATATAGCAAGAGAACTAAACAAAGAATTTCCATTTGCGAAACATTATTGAAACGAAACGAAATCGATCGATTTTTAGAATGGCTCAATGTGAACGCTGAAAAATGGATTACGTATGACAATATTGTGCGGAAAAGATCGTGGTAAAGTCAGGATTAGCGACAAGGGAGGTGGGGGCTGTGTGGTTGGAGAATTTGGAAGGCAATCGGGTATCAGGAGGTGTTACAACCAGGTCAAATGATTGATTCTAATGTCTGATGTTAATAATTACCCAGATGGTACGAGCAATTAAGAAAAAGCGGTTTGAAATGTTCAATAGAAAAGGTGTTATCTTTCATCAGGACAACGCCGGACCATACATGTCATTGCCTACCCAGTAAGAATTAAGAGAGCTTTGCTAAAAAATTTTGATGCATTCACCATACATCCCAAGCTTTAGACTAGCAGACTATCATTTCTTGGACAGTAAAGAAGTCTCTTGATAGTATAAAATTTATTTCTAGAGACTTGTGAATATCACTTTGTCTAATACTTCACCTCAAAATCACAAAAGTTTTACAGTGACGGGATAGTGGTTTCACCAGTAAAATGGCAAAAAATCTTCGAGCAAAACGACACACTTTCATTTAAAAAATTTCATTTAAAATACGAAAAAGAACTGTTTGAATTTTCACTTAAAAAAGCCCAATACTTTTTCTCGACAACCCAATATTAACGTTTTTAATACATGTTTATAAAATAACCTAAATTTTAGTATAGAAATTTCCTGCGTGATGTAGTTAGTGATTTATAATGGACTGGATAATTATAGTACTGCAAACATTTAAAATTGCCTAAAGCAAAGTAAAATGAAAATATAGAACTCACAGACTACCGAAACATTTATTATTAATGTTTTAGTACACAGTTATATTAAGATCGTTATACAAGATTTGATGTTTCTAAAACATCATCAGAATACTTGTTTGTGCTAGTTTCATGAAATAAAAAGTATGCAAAGAAAGTACCCACTTTAAAGTTGCTTGTAGTTGTTTCTACAACCATGTAAAGATGTTCAACAATAATCGCGCGACAAATTTATGTCTCACCAAAAATTGGATACTGATCTCTGTAAATTATTTAGATAAGTTTTTTTTGTATATGCCCTTTTTCTTGCTGTCGTATAAAGTTGTACGGCTATACTTGCTCTTATCAACTTATAAATGTCATTTGATTATTGATGTCTTACGTTGTGGCACCAATTCGGTAAATATTACTACCTCTTACAGTTTTAAATTGGAATACTTTATCTATATAACAGTTAGTACTAATTATTTCCTAGCCTGTTTAACAAAACAGTCAGCAAATAAACTGAGCATGTCACAACGGGCAATGAAGGAAGCTATGCTGGGTATCACAAGGAAGGATAGAATAACAAACATAATTGTCAGACAACCAACAATTTTTTTTTTTTATCGTTCACCTCTCCGCCTGAGTAGGGATTTTATCCTTTTTTTCCATATCCTAAGGATATCAGCGAGAATGTCGTAATACCCGCCAACGGTGTCCGAGTACCGAAACATGCATTTTTGTATTTCAATGCACTTTTTAGACAACGCGGTAGTGCTGCCTCGGAAGTTATTGCATTTCTGCGAACAACTATTACCTATATACGTGGCCAAGCCAAATATACTGTGGAATTGAACCCTTGACCTTCTGCACAGTAACCAAGGTACTATGTCACTGAGCCACGGACCGCCGCAACGAAAAAAAATAATAGATATTATCCAAGAATTATACAATCTAAATGGAGATGGGCGGGCTATATAGGTTAAAGGAATGATAATCGATGGTTAAAAAGATTAAGAGAATGGAGACCCAGAGAAGACAAAAGGGACAGAGATAGAGTACCAACCAGATGGAGCAATGATATCAAAAGAGTGGCAGGAAATTGGGTTAACTCCGCTCAGGACAGAGTGTGGAAGTTCTTAGAGTAGGCCTATATCCAGTAGTAGATGAGGACGGCTGACGGATGATGATGACGACGTTTCTTGCGTCATCCAAATTTAGCTTTTTTAGCTTTGATTGATAAATCCGGGCCTCTGGACTTCGTCTAATTGAATGCTTATATGAATTAATGAATTACTTCTGCTTATAATATGGTGTGTTGTGGTAACTCCTCAGTTTATGTGTATTTGGCCTTGGACCTTCACCAGAATGGTCGTTTCAGCCAGTCCTTAGGTTTTTTGTATTTGTCATTTATTTAAGAGGTTACTTGTGAATTGATTATTAGGTCGTTGTCAGAAATAAGTAATCACTTATAATAGTTAGTTATTATTTTATCATAAACTGCTTTTGGAGATCTCTAGTTAAAATGGAACTGATTGCAATCTAGAGGCATTAGCAATTATCTTTAGGGCTTGGTTTTAAATTAGTTGGAATGTTTTGAGGTTTTTCCTGTTTATGGTGCACTAAATTGGCGCCCCGTAGGACAAGACTGTCTTCAAAAAGATTTTCTCTAAGCGGATTTTTCTTTTTGAATTTATTTTGCTCTGATTGTTGATTAGTGGAAATATTGCATTTATCTGCTTATTTGCCATTCTTAATATTTGTTTGTTATTTGAACTCCATGTCAGTTTTTTATAAAAAATGAAACCTAAGTATTTTATTTCTTTTTGCCAACTGAGACGTTGTTTGTTCACTCATAGCATCTAGAATTTTATGGTTTAACTTGGTGAAGAAGATTGCTTTTATTTTGTTGCCATCTAATGTGATCCATCAGTCGTTTTGTCAATTTGCTTTATTTCTTGCTGCAGTTGAAAAAACTACTATTCTTGGCTGCTTTGAGGAAGTTGTAATCACAATATCTTTGCAGTTGGCATTTATTGTCTTTTCGATTGTCGTGTGTAGAAATATTGAATAGTGCTGGCATCATAGGGGAACCTTGTGGGACTCCCGCTTTGACTGTCTTTGGTAGTGATATATGTTATCCGACGACACTGAGAACCTGTTTTCAAAAAATGATTGTATTGTTGTAGTTAGATAGGAATGCACACCTATCCGGATTAACTTTCATTCAGTGTTCTCCACAAAATCTAAACTGCTCCTTTGGCAGGCTGTTATTATCTGAGACAAAATCGTTTATTCTGTGTACTATGATTTTCTTCGGGACCTTTCCCAGATTAGATCAGAGACTGATCGGGCGGTAGTTCGTTGCCAGTACCCTGTCCTGTCCGAATTTTGGAATTAAATTTATTTTCGCGTGATTCTCCTCTGTGCAAAGTAGCTACGTTTAAGAATAGCGCGGATTAAGTTTGTCCGACAGTGTTTTTTCTCGCAAGTTTCTCAGTGTTTGATTTGTTATTCCATCAAAGTCTTTCAAAAAATCAAAGGCTTTCCCGGCATTGAGGAATTTAGTTATGGTTTGTATTGTTTCTTTGATGTTGGGTGGAGGGGGTTCCATGTTATTAAAAATCTGAACCATTCTGGCGATCCTCTCTATTTAATATTCAACTGTGGATTGGATACAAATATTTAAATGTTTTTGTTCGGATCTGAGTCCGGTTAATCGATTTTGGCAGAATCCCTGATGAAGAGTGACAAGGACAAATTACGATCTGTCATGACAGATGCGTTAGTCGAAATATCTGAAAAATTTCAGTATAATTTTTGCTGCCCACTGTGAGGCGTAGTAACGTATTCAAGCAATGATTATTACTAAAATGTAGAATTCAAACAGTGGAATTAATAATCAATTAATATTGACCGATACAAGGAGAATGCATCGCATAATTGCGATTTTGCATATGTATATTAGAAACTGTACAACTTTATTAGACAAATTTTATTTTTCCACCATCCAATTAAACAAAAATAGTCCTCAATACACCTACCCCCTTCATTTCTTGCCCATTAGAATAAATCATCAGACTCATAACAATGTTGATGTTCGGAAAGAACATAATAAGCTTGTTGAAAAATCAGATTTCTTGGAATTCGATCGTATCAAATTAGAGTGTCTTTCCGAGGATTTACCTACGATATCACGAGCTTTTCCACGTTAACGTGCAATGTTTTATGTTAATCTTCTTGTTACCAAGTGATTAACAATAAAACGACATTCGGATGCTTCTTTGTTATAGGTTTGATGATGGAAGTGGGGTAAGAAACTGAAACTAGTTTCGTATGTTCTTCTAACATTGTAATAAATAATACTTTATAAATCTTTGACTTCATAATTTTTTCCTTGCAATATAAACAACATTGAGAAATGGAACAACTTTATATGTAAATTCCCTAATCCTTTCGAATTTTTAAATCAAAAACGAACAGGCCAATTCGCTTAATGCATACAACATGTTTTTAAAAAGTTATCCAGCTAAAAGTTAAGCAGCTTTAGTCACCCACATTTCTAAAGCACATCTGCTAATTGATTTAGTGAATTGTTTGGGTTTGCCTAAGGTCAAATATTTTAAGTCGAGTTTATTTTTAATGCTGCTTAAAAGTTCTCTAAAGCGATTCTGGATGATCTCATGCAAGTTTATTTTACTTTTTTAAAGTATTTAAGAGTGTTATTTTTTCATTTATCGGAGATAAGTGCATGTTAATTTATATGTTAATACATTCTTTAAATGATATATTTTTTCGCATTGAAATAAAGCTTCTGTGTTGTACAAACGTATAATATTAAATTGAACATTTTATTTATTTATTAGATTGCAACAAGACTTATGGTTTTTACTTATATATGCATTTATATATATATATATATATATATATATATATATATATATATATATATATATATATATATATATGTACAAACGACAAGAAAGCAAGACTGAAACAACGCTCATGGACAGAAAATGTATATAAAGAACATGGATACTAATATTCGTCCTAAACATTAGCAATTTGAGTTTTTGTTGCTTTTAAGAATGTTTCTTGATTCCCAGTAAGTCCAGACTCTATTTTGAAGTATACGTAGACTTTTATATAATATTTTCTGGGTGGATAACCGCCGTCTCAGTTTAAATTTTTGTTTCATTGAATTATGTCCTAAAACTCATATTAACTCCCCTTGTAGCCCTCTTTTGTATCTTCTCAGTCTTGTTCGTTAACCCAACTTGCACTGCATGCCAAACTTTTTTACATCTATTGCTACAAATTACTTTTTGTTACCAATCATTAATTTTGTAGTAAAAAAACTGTTGACAGACATAACTATGATTTTACCACACACTTCTTTGTACCATACTAACAAAATGAAGTAAAAGTTTATTATATTTCCCAGAGATGAGTATGTCGAGTTTTTTTAATGTTTTTTCTGATGAATAAGTGTAATAAAGTGCCCCCACAAAGAACAATTTTTGAATACACCGCTTAGCACCCTGATGAAGAAAATGAAATATTTTCGAAAGCTTCGCGTAGCTAAAAAGGTGTCGAAAACTTTTTAGTTCTTTTCCAAAGACCGCTTACCCCAAGAACATAATATAGCTGTATATATATATATATATATATATATATATATATATATATATATATAAAAAAATATATATATATATATATATATATATATATATATGTATATATATGTATATATATATATATATATATATATATATATATATATATATATATATATATATGTATGTATATTTGACGAATGTTCTCACGGGTGTGAAATGTAGTAGATAATTGGTTAATATATTAAAATAAGTGACCCCTCCCGTCTATTGGACAAACTCATAATTTCTATTTTTATTAAATTTAAACAATTTTCAAAATGTTAAAAATCACTGGACTGCCTAGTTTTAAACAGTAATGCTCCACCATTTTCATAACTTAGATGTACAGTGGAATGCCTAAGTAAGAAAGAGAGAGAGTTCTAAAAGTGAATTGAAGATAGACCTCAGACACATATGACATCTATTTGTGAAATGTCAAAGACGTCTTACATATTTACGTTCAGAAATGTTTTCCAAATATATTTATTTTTTTGTGAAATATTTTATATTGGTAATCCAAAAAAGTACATTAAGTGATTTACTAATGTTAGTAAAGATTAGTGACATTTAGTTTTTATAACATTTTGTCTAATTAAACACAAACAGTGATATTTTCTTCGGGTGAATTTTTAATCTATAAGTATTGTATTTAATTGTTTATTATTTACTAGAAAAAATTCAATTGTTAGAAAGAAACAAGTTGTTTGGTACTTATATAGAAGCATGCAAATAGTAAAATAGTCTATTGACTACAGAAGTAAAATTGGTGTCGGTAAATAGTTTTTCATTTGCTTTTGGTGCAGAGATATACCACTTTCAATATACTAAGCGATATTCATAACATCATACATATATATTTATATATATATATATATATATATATATGTATATTGTTTTGTCCGTACTATATATTAGACAAAAACTTATTACATATAGTCGAAACAGTGGATGGGAGCAGGTGGAAGTCCGTCCAAGACAACAAAAATGATTTCTTCTGCAGGAAAAGTTTTGGCTACGGTTTTTTTGGGGATCCTCATGGTGTTGTGCTCATAGACTGCCTGGAGAATGGTAGAACCATCACATTATGTTTCACTACTGGGTCAACTGAAGGATGCTATTCAGGCGAAACAGCCACATCTCGCAAAAAAGAAAGTGCTTTTTCAATGCGTCTTGGATTATTGCTTCAAAAATGTATGACCTTCGATTCGAAGTGCATCCATATACACCGTATTCGCCAGATTAACTTCCATCGATTATTTCCTGTTTCCAGGCCTGAAAAAATAACTGGTTGGACGAAAATTCACTTCGAATGATAAAAGAAAAGCTGAGACGAACCCTTATTTAACAGAGTTGGATAAATCCAATAATAATGTATTAATTTGGTAGGTGACTATGCAGAAGAATTTAAAAAAAAAATTATGCCGAGAACTTTTACAACAATCCTCGTACATTGATCAGATCATTTGAAAATTAGGGCAGGTAGGCTCGCCTTTTTTTTGGCTCCATGACTAGGTAATGCCCTTAATTTTATATTAAATAAAATATTTATTTAAATAACCCCTTTCCTTGGGCTCTTTATTTAAAATGAAAACTTATCACTTACTTTTAAAGAAAAAGATAAACTAAACCGACCCGATAAAACCGACAACAACTAACTTAAGAAAATCCACACTAATCCATCCGCAATAGATGCGATACAAAAGAGAAAGTCGAGCTAAATGTCAGAGAGGCTTCAGAAGTCGATCTAAGTCCGATAAGACAAGCTGAAAATGGCAAGGGAGTCTAATCCGATGACCATCACTGCCTTTTTCTGCTATCTAATCAAAAAATCGATTTTACTGTTGTCAAGGCGACCACAGACGACTCATTTGTCTCCTATTTAAGCTGCAGATACATGTTACAAAATTAATATTAGAAACGAGAAAAATAAGAATACACTTTTTTTCGTCAGTTCTTGCAGAACATCCATAATCCAAACCTTATTAAATCCAATAGTGTTGTCTACGTTGTAATATACAAAACACTAGGTTGAGTAATTCGTACGCTATACGGTAGCGTATACACATAACCCATTTCCTATAGCAGTGATGAGCAAGGAAGTGTTTTTTTTTGCTACAATTAATTTTAATACACAGATAAATATATAGTTGCTCGCTCTACAAAAACGGCTGTAAATGGTGCCCTTGCATTAAATTCAATTATTATGGGGTGGCAGATATTATTGTTTTTTGTGGATATAGCACACTTACTGCAGCAAAATCGCTATATTACTATAGGAGCAGCATGTATACGAATCGTTAGAGGAGCTGAGCAGCTATGAATCACTGAAAGTTATTTGCAATGGAAAATACAGTCCCGGGCAGTTTATTCCAAGGGGATGATATTCTCCATATAAAGGAGTTCTCAAAGAGGGTGATACGAGGAACATGAGGCAGGATCTTCTACGAATGTAATGTATTGGCACCACGTGTCTTCCTAGAATGTACAGTTTTGAGATAAATCAAGCTACATTAATTGGATATTTTAGCATATAATGTATAGATTCAAGTGACCTACTTTTCTTCGATGTTCTAACTAAAATTTCTGATGAGTTTTAGGTGCTGTCTTTTAGATAGTCCCAAATATGAGGGCAGTTCTTAATCGAACGAACTTGAGACTTGTACAGGATTAACATCTAGTTGAGTGACGATACTGATGGAATAGAGTATTGGTTTCTATAACGTTAACTGTTTTAGAAAATGCCTCTATCTGAGTTTTCGTAGCCCTAGTCTCAGAACTGTTTTAGAAAATGCCTCTACCTGCGTTTTCGTAGCCTTAATCTCAGCTTGGTTACTGCCGCTCCAAAACTGCAAAGATTTGCGTAGCAGCTTGTGTTTATGAGGTCACTGTAAATGTAGAAAAAAGCATATTGTGATCAGCTAAGCTATATATCGGGTTTTTTTGGTTGTTTGGAGTAAATTATTAATGTAGAGAAAGAGTGTAGAAGATAGAAACGAGATTTGAGGTTCATTGAGGTTGGTAGTGAAAGCGTCAGAAATAAATTCATTACGCATTCATCACGCCAAAGACAGTCAGATTGACTTCTCAGGGTTATCCATAGTTTTCAATTGAACTGATTCTTTAAGTAAAAATATAATTAATCCCTTCCAATAAAGTTTTACAATTTTAGTTTTAAAACTTCTTGTCCTGAATCTTGAAAAGACTGAACGTGGCAACGACATTACCTTAAAAATTTTGAGTAATAATCGACCCCCCCGTTTAATTCCCTCTATATCTTTTAATCACTTAAGGTTCGCAGATGATGTCACTATGATCGCCAATACAAAGGGAGAATTACAAGAAATGCTGATGAAATTAAATAACAAGTCTCGAGAAATATGTCTAAAAATAAACTTCACCAAAACCAAATGTTTGAACAACGAAACTGAAGATAACAGCCAGGAACTGTTAGTTGAAGGTGAAAGAATAGGAGAGGTACAAACATTTTTTTTAGGACAAAAAATCGAAATATCAAAAATAATTGAAAGGTTGACTTGGATAGTAAAGTCTCGTTAGCTTGGTCTGCATTCGGTTACGATCCACATTTAAATTAGATATCCCGAATACAATAAAAGCCAGAGTGTTCGATCAATATATACTGCCGGTAGTAACAGATGGCACTGAAAAATGGGCTTTAAATAAAAGTGTAATAAATAAGCTCCAGATTACCCAAAGAGCCATGGAGAGGAGCATGCTAAATATTAGACCCTAAGATCGTATTCCTAACATCGAGATACGAAGAATATCAGAAGTGACAGACGTAATACAACAAATATGTATATTAAGGTGGAACTGGGCGGGGCTTATGGGAAGGATGAATGATAACAGATGGACACACCGTATAGTTGATTGGAGGTCTAGAAAACATAAAAGATGCACTCGTAAACCATAGACAGGATGGACGAACAACATACAAATATTAGCTGGACACGATTGGATACAAAAAGCAAATAATAGAGCTGATTGGAGATAACTCTGAGAGGCTTACATCCGATTATGGATGGAGCAAGCTAATGATGATGATAATATATTTTAAAATAAATCATTGTATTTTCCCACAGATTTAATGCTGAGTATATATCCAGTCGAGTATTAAAATATATATAAAATTTTAAACTTAATTCCAAATGCATGTGATCCACACTATAGACTATATAAATTTGCTTTTGTATTTATTACTGTTTATAGGTACAATAAAACACTAAAAGGGAACGTCTGTGGTATGCTTAATAAGCTAGAAGATAGATGCGTGGTTGCCATTTCGTCGGCATTTCCAAAATGACAAATGAGCTGGAACCGAAATTTATGATGGATCAGATTTTATACACCGTATTATAAATTAGGTCGGGGAAAAGCCCGAGGGAAAACCCTTGAAAAGGATCGACTTAGTAATATTGCTCTACTTTATTTTTAGAATATCATTTTGTACAAAATAGCTTTTCCTAACTCAAATTTGCATTTTTGAGTTAATATTGATGGAGGCAACTGATGTGTGTACTGAAAAAAAGGTCATTTATAATTATGAAGATATATGGCTATTGACAAATTCTCTTTCATAAATGTCAAAACGACAAGAAATTTAATGTGTATAACTTTATTTTCTTATTTTTTATCAATAGGTAAAATCAAAAGTATTAAAATATACTAATAAGTTCAAAAATATTGTGAAGTTCTAAGGTAAACTATCTGCATTTATATATATATATATATATATATATATATATATATATATATATATATATATATATAATATATATATATATATATATATATATATATATATATATATATATATATATATATATATATATATATATACACTCCTGTGATCAAAAAATAGTAAGACTTTTAAATTTAAATCTCCCTGGCATTTCCAAATCGAATTAATTTTTTTTTGTTAGGTTGGTAGGACTTTAACTGCCATATGTGTCAAATGTTAAGACCATAGCGTCAGTAGTTAATAAGATTCGCTTGCATTCGTTCAACAACAAAAGTGCGTTTTTTCAATTTTTAACATGAGTGAAAAAATTCAGCAAAGAGTTTGCATTAAATTTGTTTTAAAAATGGTTTTTCGGCTTCCCAAACGTTCGAAAAAGGCCGGAATTATGGGCCGATAACTCTTGGTTTTTTCATCACGATAATGCGCCTTCTCATACAGCATTGGTTCTTCGCGACTTTTTCATCAAAAATTCAACTCATATCATTCCGCAATCGCCTGATTTACGTCCGTCCGTCTCCTGATTGGAGACCCGGAACTGACCGACGGCCTTGATTCGCTAGAACATCGAAGAACGGTTGGCTACTTGATCTTATTCTGCAAGTATTTTCATGGAAAGTGGTCGAAGGATGTAGCCCGCTTAATTCCCCCCCAAGCGGTGCATGTTAGAAATACGCGACCCGCTAATACTTCACATTAGTTTAAGGTTCAGTTTGTTACTCCTCGTACAACGCTTTTCAGGCAGTCTTTTATATGGAGAACATCATCCCTTTCGAATAACTTGCCCAGGACTGTATTTCCCACCGAGTACAATTTACAGCGATTCAAGAACAACATGAATCGCTTTTTTTTTTCGCACACATGTCGCTCCTCTAGCGCTTTAGGGACTTCCCTGCAGCAAGTGTGCTAGATCCATAAAAAAAAAGTCAATCACCAATGCACTGTTTTTGACTGCAGTTTTATCTTCGGAGTGTCATGGTGGATGTATTTCGTTTATATTCACAAAATTACTCCAGAAATCTTTCGGATGATGCAGCAACTCTCCCAAATATGATTCTGAAATGTCTTTCCTCGTGCGTTTTTGGTCTGGAGTTAATAAACGCGGCACCCAGCTTTTTCATTTTTAGAACTTCATCTCAAACTAATGCGACGATCTTCCATCACGATACCATGATATCGATTATTTCTTTAGAAGAAACCTGAATCGGGTACGTTTAAATTCATTTATTCAAAGCTCATGAGTGCAGAGTACCCATGAACTTTCTGCAGTTCATTTTCTGTCTTGGCACCATTCCGCTTTTTTAAATAAAAATGTTTTATCAGTGCACGATATTCGGGTTTATCCATTTCTACGAAACATGTAACACCGATCCGTTACGTTAGCTGCCAACAAACACCTTCGAACACAACTATCACGAGAATCACGCTTACCAACAATCATGCTGCTTAATGAAATTTACCGCAGTTTCGTAGAAATTTACCGGACTTATTAATCCACCCATATATATATATATATATATATATATATATATATATATATATATATATATATATATATATATGTGTGTGTGTGTATATATATATATATATATATATATATATATATATATATATATATATATATATATATATATATATATATATATAGATATATAGATATATATATATATATATATATATATATATATATATATATATATATATATATATATATATATATAGAGTTATCAATTTCACGGCTGTGTATTTAAACAAAAATTGTGAGTTTCGCAGGGTTGCAGTCAGATTATAAAGTATTTTCTAGGGCATTAACAAAAAATAATACTCTTTTTACTTAGTGAAAGCTTTCGGATATATTCAATCCTTCTTCAGTCACTCTACAAAAGGGGACGGTGGTCATTAAAAAAAACTTTAAAAACAAAAATTATTAAAAAACTTACTGTAAGTGAGGTTACAAACATAAACTAGGCTCTTCCAACATTCTTTCTTTCTCCAAAAAAAAACCTTTTTTGTCTCTTTCACCACACAGTGTACATGTAAACAATAAAAACATTCAAAAGGAAAAACAGTCATTAATTAAAATTTTCAAAATTTAACACCATTATACAAGTATATACGCGGGACGCACAGAGAGCGGTATAGCACTACCAGTCGTGGTAAATATGCACTTTTTTTGAAGATGTTTGTTAGATTTAGGAATTTCTCTCTAGAAGAAGATAGAGGATATACGGTTTATTTTAAAACTAATTATAATTTATGTTATATAATAAGATGTCCATCTTTTTATTTTCGAAAAACATATATGAGAAGATTGAAATTAATTACACACACAGTGAGAAGAAGAAGAAAAGAAAAAAAAAGGAAATGTAAAAAAGGGAAGAAAAAAGGGGAAATATATTTCCCCTTTTTTCTTCTTTTCTTCTTCTTCTCACTGTGTGTGTAATTAATTTCAATCTTCTCATACAGTCCCTGGCCAAATTATTAGACACACTGTATTTTTTTTAGTAATTTTATGTTTCTTAAGAGTTTTTATGCAATAATGGTATATTTAAAACTACAATATTATTGATTTTTATTTAAAAGAATTGTTGTAGACTACATATTTGTATTTATTTTTAACATATGGCAACACTGTGTTGACAAAGTGATACATGAACGTAAATAAGTACAAACCTGTATCAGTCGCGATCGGAAGCGAGTCAGGTACGGACGTGTTTCTGTGGCTTTATGGACTGTGATTGTTTGTTTAAACAGTTTTATACTACTCAGTTATTAGTTTATTTTGTATGCAGTGTTTTAAAAAAGTAATTGGACTATTTTCATTATGGGTAGAAAAGGCGATCTTTCACCACGTAAAAAAGCTGAAGTGAAGGCCCTTGTGATTGCGAAAACATTTACAAACCGAGAAATATCACGAAGATTGGAGGTTTCTGAAGCTAGTGTACGACGCATAAAAAAGAAAATTGAGTCAGGGAAGGAATTAAGCCCGAAAAGAAAGAAAAGATGCGGGAGAAAACCAATTTTCACTCCACGGTCAGAGAGATGTTTGAAGAAAATTTGCTACCACAAAGGTAATAAAATCACAACTCCAGGATGCTAACGTAAATGCTTCTGAGCGCACTGTTCGAAGAAAATTGAACGAATTAGATTTTAAGGCCTGTCGCCCCGCCAGGAAGCCCAAGTTAACAGCTGCAATGAAAGCAAAGCGCCTGAAGTGGGCCAAACAATGGCAAGACAAAGATGTGAACTTCTGGAGATCGGTAAGATACAGCAATTTAACCAATAATTGATACATTATTATCATTTTCAGTTAAATAAAGCAAATAAACATGGAAGTTTATATATTTTTCCTATTTTTGACAGGTCTGCTTCAGTGACGAAAGCACATTCGAAATTTTGCAGAATAAAGCTCAGTATGTGCGTCGTTGTCATGGAGAAAAGTTTCATCCTGATTGTGTCGTCCCGACGGTTAAACATCCCACCAAAGTGATGATTTGGTCAGTCATCAGCGGCAAGGGCACTGGACGTCTGTACGTCGTCAAAGGAATAATGAGGCAAGATCAGTACAAAGAAGTATTACAAAATTGGTTGATTCCGCAGCTCAGAGAATGGTTTCCAAATGGGGAACCATTCACTTTCATGCAAGATGGAGCTCCCTGCCACACTGCTCGGTCTGTTAAAGCTTTTTTGGCAGAAAAAAATATTCCTCTGTTGGATTGGCCCCATTGAAAATGTGTGGGAGCTGATGAAAAGAGAAGTGGCTAAAGATGTGATTACCAACAAAACCCAGCTCCTAGAAAAGATTATTCATGTGTGGAATCATCATCCTCAAATGCAGGAGACAGTACAATCTTGCATTGATAACATGCCGCGCAGAATTAAAGCTTTGATAGCGGCTAAAGGTGGCTCAACTAAATATTGACTTTTACTAACATTAATTTCACTTTTCTTTAAAACTTAATAAACTTATGCTTTTCTAAATTAATGCTGTTTTATTTATGTCAAATAAATAGGTAATTGATTGGATAATATAAAAATAAAAAACAAATCAATTTAAAATAATAAAACGGTACAATATCACTCGGTAATTAATATTTTACATGTAATCTTGCAGTGCGTCTAATAATTGGGCCAGGGACTGTATATGTTTTTCGAAAATAAAAAGATGGACATCTTTCATTGAAATTAATTACACACACAGTGAGAAGAAGAAGAAAAGAAGAGAAAAGGGGAAATATATTTCCCCTTTTTTCTTCTTTTCCTTTTTTCTTCCCTTTTTTACATTTCCTTTTTTTTTCTTTTCTTCTTCTTCTTACTGTGTGTGTAATTAATTTCAATCTTCTCATATATGTTTCTCGAAAATAAAAAGATGGACATCTTATTATATAACATAAATTATAATTAGTTTTAAAATAAACCGTATATCCTCTATCTTCTTCTAGAGAGAAATTCCTAAATCTAACAAACATCTTCAAAAAAGTGCATATTTACCACGACTGGTACTGCTATAACCGCTCTCTGTGCGTCCCGCATATATACTTGTATAATGGTGTTAAATTTTGAAAATTTTAATTAATGATGTTTACATGTACACTGTGTGGTGAAAGAGACAAAAAAGGTTTTTTTTGGAGAAAGAAAGAATGTTGGAAGAGCCTAGTTTATGTTTGTAACCTCACTTACAGTAAGTTTTTTAATAATTTTTGTTTTTTAAAGCTTTTTTAATGACCACCGTCCCCTTTTGTAGAGTAACTGAAGAAGGATTGAATATATCCGAAAGCTTTCACTAAGTAAAAAGAGTATTATTTTTTGTGAATGCCCTAGAAAATACTTTATAATCTGGCTGCAACCCTGCGAAACTCACAATTTTTGTATATATATATATATATATATATATATATATATATATATATATATATATATATATATATATATATGTATATATATATATATATATATATATATATATATATATATATATATATATATGTATATATATATATATATATATATATATATATATATATATATATATATATATATATATATATATACTGAAGTGCAGTAAAAGAGCTACTGGTAACAAACTTAACTATAACACTGGGATTGCTCTTTTTTAGGTTGAGGTCTTCCTCAGGTAGATCATTTCATTCCTATCACCCTGTTAAACAGAATATGAACACTGTTAGGGCTTTACTTAATAGAATTGAAAAAATCTGTCATCCAAATTTCAAGGTAAAAACACTTGAAACTTTACTGCTGAATAATGGCTATCCAATTGCTCTTCTAAGAAAGATCTTTCAAAGTGGGACACAGGTCAGAACTATCACAAACGTTGACTTGAATCATAATAATGAAATAAAATTTGCTAAGCTAGAATATATTCATGGCCTATTACAGTCAATCATATCTCTTTTCAAAGGCACAAATGTTAAGATTGCGAATTATAATGTCAAAAAAATGAACGTTTTCTATTCCACTAAAAAAGATAAAACTGATAGTTTTCAAATGTCTAATGTAGTATATGGCATTAAGTGTAAATGTGGATCTGTGTATGTGGGACAGACCTCTCAAAAACTCTCAAGGAGAGTAACACTACATAAAAGTGACTGTGCAAAAAAACCGAATGCTACAAGCCTCAGTATGCACGTCAACAACCTCGATCACAAGGTGAACTATTTACAACGAGTTTTTATCCTAGCTACTAAGAATAACTTATTCAAACGCAGCTTTCTAGAAATGTGTTACATACATTGCTATGATAACAGTCTGAACCACAAAAAGGATATTCAGGGTTTAAGTTCTATATATACGTATCTACTTACACAGAATTTAACTAAAGATATTAAAGTTAATGAGGCCTTCAAAAGACGTAATTTAAATTTTTCTCTCTAACAAATTCAATATTCTGACTATAACAATTGAGTCTATGAACCTGATTGTTATTTAATTCTTATGTAATTTTTCCCTTATAATTTTGATTTTTGTGTTCTGTGTCTTATTTAGTATTTAAATACAATGTATTCATTAAATGATGTAAGGATAATTTAAAAAAAAAAGATATGAAATTTGGGTAGACTGATGTAGGTATGGTACCAAATGTCCACCGTTTTAGTACTTCTATCTGTAGTTTAGTAAGATTGGTTTGTACATTTCTGATATGTTTAAAAAATTTTAAAATTTTAAAAAAACGTCTTCTGTCAAATTACATATCTATGATGGCACGCTTAAAAATGTGTCTTTATAAACATTAAATCTTGGATCATCTTGCTAATTTTAAAAAATTTTAATATGTAAAATAGTGCCCTTTCATTGTCTTAATGTGCTACCATGTTGGAGCTTTTATGTTTTTACCGATGTTCCTGAAGAGCAATCCTGATACGTTTTGTAAGTATAAAAGACTTTTAAAACTGTAACGAAGTCCATAAACTGATATAATCTACATAATTTAATCCTCACTATCGGTGGTTTCTCTCTTACAGATCTCCTGAAGAAGTTTGTAAACACAAACGAAAGCTTGAGAATTTAAAATAAAATTCAGTCAATGAAATAATGCAACAACTTTTATTCGCACTCTCAACCTAAAAAAGAGCAATCCCAGTGTTATAGTTAAGTTTATATATGTATGTAT
The DNA here is from genome assembly GCA_019049505.1 of Pachyrhynchus sulphureomaculatus. Lineage (NCBI taxonomy): Eukaryota > Metazoa > Arthropoda > Insecta > Coleoptera > Curculionidae > Pachyrhynchus > Pachyrhynchus sulphureomaculatus. The sequence goes on along the minus strand of CM032447.1, from coordinate 212,169,388 downwards.
ATATATATATATATATATATATATATATATATATATATATATATATATATATATATATATATATATGTATATGTATATGTAAATATATATATATATATATATATATATATATATATATATATATATATATATATATATATATATATATATATATATATATATATATATATATATATATATATATATATATATATATATATTTTATATATATATATTTATATATATATATATATATATATATATATATATATATATATATATATATATATATATATATATTATATTATATATATATATTTATATATATATATATATATATATATATATATATATATATATATATATGTATATACAATACTAATATATTCACATAAAAAACCGTGTTGCTAAAAATAGCAGCAAGTATAAACTAATTTAGTAAAATGAAATATTTAGGATTGTGTAATTATTTCATTGCTTTGCATAAACCAGACATAGTAACTAAGTCACATATTAATTATTATGATCATGCACCATAAAAGAAACACAGCACATAAAATGAAATAAAAATTGACTGTTATTTTTTAATGAAAAAGAATGAGATCATCTTGTAGTAAGTGGAACACTATCAACATAATTAGGAATCATATCTTTTAATATTGATCTCATTAGAAAATATTATTATAATTAATTGTTAAATTAAGGAAAAAAGAAGCAATACTACATATTTTTTAAATTTAGACAAATTTAAATTTGCCTGTAGTTTTGAGCAATTATTGTGCATATTAACTGGTAATATTGTTCAACTTATATTTAACAGAACTTTCTTTCGTTTTAAGATGAGATAAAAAAAAAAAAAAAAATATTTTATAACTAGTTAATTCACTAAAACGGATTAGTACAACAAAAAGACATATAAGTCTTGAAACTGCTAAAGAAAGCTAGTAAGAAAATCATTGTGATTTATTACTACACAGATAAAAACTAAATATTTTTTTACTAAATTGTTTGTTAGGTCGTAAATAACACATTTACTCAATATAACCCCCTTCTGCTTGAATGATCGCCTCCATTCTCGGTCTGAAGCGGTCGCAGGCCCGTTTTAATGAGTCACGGTCCATATCGACGAATGCCGCTTCAATAACGGCTCTCAATGATGCGACGTTTCGATGTCTGAACATGTTAGTGACGCTTTCAACCATGCTCCGTACGTAGAAGTCCAAAGGACTGGGCTGTTGGGAGACCAAAATTCTTTGCACCAGATGGCTTGTGTGCAAAACATACGGCTTTCTAGACGATACAGTTTCCATCCACGGCTTCACCACATTTATCAGAACTTGCAAATAAAGTTCTTTTGTGATATTTTCCCCTTTTTTAAAGAAATGAGGTGGCATGACATCACCCTCACTGGACACAACACTTAGCACGTGAACATTTGCGGGAAATTTCGTTCTGGATACAATGAGAACATCTTCAGGATCATGGGCGAGCTAGCGATCATTCCTTCGATTGATTTTCGTCTCGTCAGAAAAAACCCTGAAGCGTCCGGCAGCATTATTTCGTAAAAAACACAAAAGCAGGTTACAGCTTTCAACTCGCTTTGTCCTGGCAGCTTCGGAAAGCATTTGTCTCACTTTGATTGTATAAAACTTGTAGCGGAGGTCCTCCTCCACGGTTCGATACATAGTTTTTTCACTCATACCGACAACAATTTTCGGATCGACTGCCCTGGCTCCTAAAAAATCAGCTCATGAGTCCGTTGAATGATTTCGGGCGCCCTCACAACGCGCTCCTTCGAGTGAGTTTTCTTTGCCGGTGTTGCAAAACCTTCGTTGGACTTCTCCGACTCGTTATACTTCGCGGCAACATCATACACAGTCGATCTTGGGTACCCGAAGAATCGAATGATTTCTGTCGCTGAGCGCCCAACGCAAACGCTTTCGATATCGCGGCTCTTCGATTATACTCCGCAGTCGGTTTCAACATTGCTACTGTTTCGAGGTTATGAATGTTTAGTATATGCGTCAAGCTATTTGGACGCCAATCGCGACCTCTCGAAGTGGTATAGGACAGCGAGAAATTCAAATTGAATTTTCTTCGGATTTTGGTGCCGCACCCTGTATATCATCTGATTTCTATGTTACATTTTTGTAAAAATGTAACAAAAAAATATTTTGTAAAAATTTGATGAAATTTACTATACACAATATGTTACAATCAAAAACCCAACATAATTCGTCCATTAGGAATTTAAGTCTACACTATTAAACTTTAATTGCTCGTTTTTGACATAAAATTTATATTTTGTGGCCAGTGCACTTATTATAACACATGTTATTACTTTGATGGTTTATTAGAATATTAGACATAATGCGATCCAAAAATTCCAGTACTAACGGTATATAGCAAAAACACGACATAGTATCGAGATGGACTTAGGGATTTTCATTTCAACTTGCTCGCTCGTTTAGTTTGTTTTTTTTTTTCTAATTATTCTACAGTTGATACGAAAAAGAACAGCGCTTATGTTTGAAACATATGAAATGATTCGGGAAGCATTTGGGGACAAGGCCCTGAGCCATAAGCAATTGTGCAAAGCGAGTGGTTCTCAGGATTTAAGGTTGGCCTAGCTTCGGTAGAAGACGACGAGCGTTTCGGAAGATCTTCGACAGCAACCATGCCTGAAGCCAAAGCCACACTTCATAAGTTATTCATAAAGACCGTCGTCGGACAATTGTGAGCATTTCTGACGAACTTTTAATTGGGTTGAAAATGGTTTGGAGCTTTGTCTTGCATCACGACAATGCACCGGCCCACAGTTCGTTCTGTACATAACAGTTTTTGGCGAATATTTCCATGATAGTCAACCCCCACCCCTCTTATTGGTCTGATTTGGCTTCTTATTCTTCTGTTTCTTCTTTAACCTTCATCGATCCATTGCTGGATATTGGCATGCCTCATATCTTTCTACTTTTGACGGTTTTGTGTTTGTCTCATCCACATAAACCCGGCGGTTCGATTGATATCATCAGTTCAACACTTATGAGGGCGCCTTCGCGATCACTTACCCATGTATAGTCTTGATTTCAATATAGATTTGGGCCATCCTTCATCTGTATATCTAGCAACATATCGAACATAGCTCCATTACGGTCTACCACATCCCTGACCTTAGTAATTGGCCTAGTCTAGCTGAGTTTTTGTTTGTCAGCGTTTTACTTGCAATACAGTCCATGCCAACCCTTTCCTTCTGATTTAGCAGATGAAGTTAAAGGGCCACCGCTCGCATTTTTTAGTGGAACCATTATCGTGTTATTTCTTCTGGGATTCCTGTGCGTAGAACTGAACCAAGTGATTTTTACAGGCCTGTTTTGACGTCAACTTTAAACCATTAAAAGAGATCTGTAGAAACTGAAACAAATGGTTCTCTGACAGTGAAAAGTCTTGTATGGCGGCTGCATGAAAACTTTCTAGCTCTCTCTTAATTTTCGCCGGGTCATTAAAACTATGTATAATCTAGCGTTGTCACAATGGAAAACCCAACCTTTTTTATTGATCAAAGCGGCCCGCCGCTTTCTCTGAATTGCCCACTGCGATATGGTTAACTGTTCATAGTAAAAATCGAAATTAATCATTTGGCCAGGCTGTATTACCTCATAATACACAATTTACTTCTAATCCCGAGAAAGCCACAGCATCACCTTCCTGGCTATGCCACCGTTTTACTCAGCTTCGCAACGCTTCAATCACGATCTTCGTCGCACATTAGTAGCTTAGGTGATTCATTTTTCATCGCCTGCAACGCTGGAAAATTTCATTCCATTTCAACAATGTTTCGTACATGAAAATTCGGGCAATTAATTTTTCAGTGTTAAATCATGTAGCCTCCCTAAATATCTAGATTCTTTTTGTATTCAGCCACCAAATGGATAAAAGCTATTTGATAATAGATGTTTAGTTTCTTATCACGACTAGTTATGTACTGTTTTCGCTAAAGTTTTTCCAAGATTTCCGCGAATTTTTGACTGTGATCGATCAGACCATGGTGCATCTTTGACATCAAAATTTTCAGACCAATAGCAAGCGCATCAACTCTTGACTATTGTTTTGATAAAATATCTTGACCGTAAACAGCACCCATTTCTTCAAGAGCCTGTTCGGCATTTTTCTTTCTATTGTAGTGAAATATCTAATATTTTCAGAAATTTTATTTATTTAGATCAATAAATATGAGAATATTAGTGTTCCGTACAGAACACCTATAAGATCACTTCGGTGTCTGTCTGTCTGTCTGTCTGTCTGTCACACCCGATTTTCTCCTAAACTATTTGTCATAGAAAGTTGAAATTTGGTAATAATATAGGAATTGATGGCCTCATCAAGGCCGTGTAGTTTTGAAAGTCAAATTTTGACTTAAGGGGTTAGTTTTGGGGGGTGAAAAAAAAATTCTTTACTAGGTCATCGAGTGTGGTGTCAAATGAAAGCTTGTGAAAACACGAGTAAATATATATATATATATATATATATATATATATATATATATATATATATATAATGTAATACTTGCGCACACTTTTCTTTGTATTATTTTTAAAAAAAAACGCGAAAAATCGCTGTCCCCCCTTATCTCGAAAAGTACTGATCAAAAAATTTTGAAAAAATTCTGGAATATTCTCCAGGGGGTGTAGATTGAACGAAAATTATTACGTGTGCATTATCTTTAATAATGTATCTGGTATATAAAAAAAAACAAAAACTTTGTTGAAAACTCATTTGAGGTGTGTTTTGTGAGTCACTGATCATTTTATACCACCGTAACAACATTTTTTATTTTAAAAGCAATCGACGTACGAAACACTAATTGTGCAAGTTCAACTTGCACTGACCGGTTATTTTTAATTTGTTCTCTGAAATGTCACCTTTTAAATACACATTAGTATGGCTAGATTCAATTAATATTACTAAATCCATCTAGCGAAAATATTTCGACAACCTGTTATACTTTGAGATATGATTCTTATATCTTCGCCTTTGGTAGGATTGTGAGATTCGTTTACCTTCTTGTTTATCCTCGAAAATAGAAATCGATAAGCAGTTCAAATTATGGTACTCCGACAGCAAATAAATATTTTATCAAAAATTATCACTACTTAAAAGCGCGATGCACCGTAAAAATGAAGGAAATTACCATAATTTCAACACCATGGTACTCATCAAGAAAGACAATAATGCAAGACATCAATCAAATATGTAAATATTAATACATTTTTAAATTCTAATAAATATATTTCTTGTAGATATTGAAACTTTACAAATTATCAAAATATTTCAATATGATGACGGTCATTCGAAATAGAATAAACGAGATTACTGAGGTCGACCTTTTCGGCATTATAACCAGCACACTTCGTCATTCGGTCGCTTTCCGTTTATCCTTTCAACAGAAAGTCCAGATCGATGAGTGACAGTTTCTAAATAGGTTACTCCAAAAGAAAATAAATGTTTTTCCAAGATTCATCGGTTTTTTTTCTTGATAAAAATTGCGGATTCCGTATTTCCGCTTTGCTGCTTTGATTTCCTGAGCTTCGGTAAACAATAGCGAATATTTTAAGTTTCATGTGTTACCTCAGTGTTAAAATGGTTTATAATAAAAATAATATCGGCAAATGTTTTCGATTCGTTGTGTATATATATGTATGTATGTATATATATATATATATATATATATATATATATATATATATATATATATATATATATATATATATATATATATATATATATAAATATGGAACAATATTATGTAACAAAGAGTACAATATATATAAAATGCAACGTTTCTGTGCCTGTCTGTCTGTTTGTCTGTTAGTACGCTTATCACTCGAGAACGGCTTATCCGATTTACGTGTTTTTTTTTTTAATTCATGCATATGATCTCTGGCCAGGTTATATAATAATAATAATAATTTATATAATATATATAAAACGCAACGTGTCTCTGTCTGCCTCTCTGTCCGTTAGTGTGCTTATCATCCGGGAAACACATCCGATTTACGTGTTTTTTTTTTAATTTTTAACTTAATATTTATCAAAAGTATAATATATATAAAAAGCAACGTCTCTCTGTCTGTCTGTCTATTATTGCGCTTAGCACTCAAGAATCACTTATTTGATTTACATGTTTTTTTAAAATACTTATGTTCTCTGGCCAGGTTATAGAATGTATTTTATTATGTTAGGTAACATAAGGAATAAGTAGTAACGATAATAGTAACTCAAGTCCACTCAAGCGGAGCTGCGGGCATGGCTAGTATATATATATATATATATATATATATATATATATATATATATATATATATATATATATATATATATATATATATATATATATGTATATATGTATATAGATATATATATATATATATATATATATATATATATATATATATATATGTACTTTTTTATTTTTATTTTTCAATTTTCTTGGGCTTGGAGGTCAATTATAGAATGAAACTTCCCAAAATTTATTGTGATCCTTTCCTTTTATTTTTGACGTTTCGGCACAGTTTCAATAATAAAAGGAAAGGAGCACAATAAATTTTGGGAAGTTTCATTCTATAATTGACCTCCAAGCCTAAGAAATTTGAAAAATAAAAAAAAAAAAAGTACATACAGTGTCACAAACTATCATATATATATATATATATATATATATATATATATATATATATATATATATATATATATATATATATATATATATATATATATATATATATATATTTTTCATGATGATTACTTGAGCAAAATCATTTATTTTAATTCACAATATTCTAGTATATCAGCATTACAATTAAATCACACTCCCGATGAGAAAAATAGAAATTAAAAGTGAAAATAACAAGTTGATGGATGTCGATTGGTGTTTTCTTTTACGAGTAACACAAATATTGGTTTGAAATTGTATGATCCATCTAAACCCGTCTTAAAACTTATTATATATAAAACGAAAAATCCATTACCCTCAATTATTGTTACTTTTTTATACTAAAGTATTTTTTTTTTCTTTTGCAGGTAAGATATCTGGAAAGAAGTTCAATTAACCCGATAGGAATCAGTAGTCAAAGTTGGTAAATATTTAAACTATTATAATTATATTTTGTAGCTTCACCCTTTAAAAAACTCCCAATACGAAGGGAAGCAAAATCTTTGTTTATTCCAAAAATTGCTTTTTATGCTCCACTGGAAAGTCAAGATCAATCCAAAAAATTCTCAAGTGATTCTCGCCTCCAAGCCCAGTCCGGCTCTTCCTCACAGACATATTACACTTGTAGGTAACAGATTTGAATAGAGAAACAAAACCTTTGTTTATTCCAAAAATTGCTTTTGATACTCCACTGAAAAGTCAAGATCAATCCAAAAAATTCTCAGGTGATTCTCGCCTCCAAGCCCAGTCCGGCTCTTCCTCACAGACATATTACACTTGTAGGTAACAGATTTGAATAGAGAAACAGCAACATATGATGAAGATCTCGCTGTAGCTGCAACAATTTTAGTCAAAGACTCGTTGTCGATACTGTCTCCATTGCTGAATGAATTCAGCAATATTTCGCTTCAGAAAAAGCGATACGAGATAATTGTTAGGCCAGGGCTGCTTCATAACCAGGCTTAAATTTACGTGTGTAATACACAGCGAACATTATGCGGGCCAAACAGGATAACGCTCTGACAATAATTATCAACGCTCTCTGATTCGCCAGAAACGAGCTGTTACACCGGGATCCGAATATTTAAACCGTGCAACAATACAACGCCAGATTGCCAGTCCTTGAGGCAATCCATCATGTCAATCTAACGTTCCCAAAAGATTTTGGTACTGGATCAAAACTAGAATGGTTTTTCGTACCCGCGATTTATATTACTACTACTACTAGCTAAGTCAGAATATACTGTGAATATTCTCGAAATTAATCTTAGAATATGGTCGAGCCCAACACCCATTAACTATACTCTGAAAACCTTCCCAAAACTATTCACATGTAAATAAAATATCTTATGGCCTAAATAAGGAACGTCTCTATATATCGTTTAAACTGTTAAGCCACGCCACATTGCCTCTCCAATTTTTATCGCCGCTAAGTAAAGAGGCATTAACTCTAGCTGGCTTCCATATTTTTTTCCGCGAGATGTTTACCAAGACCTCGTCATAGTCTCGCCAGTCTTTGCTTTAGATTAATAAAAACATCAGACAAATCAAAAAAATTTGATAACCTTACTTTAAAAGTTTCTTGCATAGGGATTAGTAAATAATGTTCAATCAGTCAATATTAACCTTAACGATTTTTTGTCAGTTACTTATTCTTCATTTTCAATCAAATTTTCCCGAGTACGCCTATGAATTTCACCGATAACGCGATGTCATCTCAGTATCGACTTAATGCCTTTCGCTACTGAAAGCTGAACGAGCTTTTAACTAGCTTTTGATGAGCTTTCATTATCTTTTATAAATATGTGCTAACTAACTGAACTATTAAATTTCCTATTACCCTCTTGCAAATTTTAAAGTTTATAGGTCAGACTAAAGCTGATCCTAAATAACTAACTGGATTCAACTAAGAGTGGTAATAAAATTATTTGCGTCTTAACATTTATATGTACAGGGTCTATGCCAAAAGAAATGAGAAAAAATTCATAAAGAAATATTTAATGAAGATAAAAGTACAAGCGACTAAATTTTTCAAAATGGCACCCGTATGCGTCTATACACTGTTGCCAGCGTTCGTGCCGCTCCTGGTACGCCCTCTGGAAGTCGGCGACGGGAACCTTGTTTAAGCACTGCGTCGAGACCTTTTTGACCCTCTCCAGCGTTCCGAAATAGTACCTTTCAAACTCCTCTTGATTCGTATATGTATATATATATATATATATATATATATATATATATATATATATATATATATATATATAAATATATGTGTATATATATATATATATGTTACGGTAAATGTAATAAACCGGTAATTATGTATAATTACCGTTGATTAGTCATAATCACCACTAAATGTGATAAATTATTGAATATTTATCAAATTTACCAGTTAGTTAGCATAATATCGAGTATGGGACGTTTGTAAGGAAAAATTATTAAAAATATCATGGAGGAAAATATAAAAGGAAAAATTGGAGAAGACCAAGCAGGCTTTACGGCCGAAAAATCATGTATAGACCACATATACACTATAAAACAAACAATGGAAAAAAAAAACTGGCAAAGAATAGAGAAGTTCATCTAGCCTTCATAGACATAAGAAAGGCCTATGACTCAGTACCAAGACAAAGATTATGGAACGCAATGAAAGAAATACGCATTGACAAAGAACTAATATACGCAGTAAAAGCTCTCTACAAAAACAACACAGTGAACATAAAAATAGGACATAAAATAGGGAAGAGACTCTAAACATCAAAAGGCCTATTACAAGGATGCTCTACATCCCCAACACTATTCAAAATATACCTCAAACAAACATTAAAAAAATGGAAGCAAAAATGTAGTGGAATGGGAGTCCCAATACGAGAAGATTACTTATATACTCTAAGTTTCGCAGACGACCAAGTAATCATAGCGCAAGCTGAGGAAGACCTCAGTTATATGGTAAAAAAAAAACTGAAAGAAGAATACACTAAAGCAGGATTAGCAATAAACTTTGATAAAACGGAATATCTAACAACAAAGGAGGAAAACGTGGAGAATCCAGAAGTAGACAACGAAACAATAATCAAAGGAACCGATAGATTTAAATATCTAGGAACCATCATTTCAAAAAACGCAACATCAGAAGAAGAGATTAAAGCTAGATTAGGACAAACGCGAACATGCATAAGACAATTAAATTCGATCCTGTGGGACAAGCACATTACAAAGAGAAACAAAACACGCATATACAAATCAATAATACAAAGCATAATGACATACTGATCAGAAACATGGACGATCAACAAAAGAAATAAATCTAAAATTAACGCGGTAGAGATGGAGTACTGGAGAAGATGTTGTAGAGTGACACGTATGGAGAGAATAACAAATGAAGAAATAAGAAGCAGAATGAACATCAAAGAGAACGCAATAAACACCATTGAAGAAAAACGATTAAAATGGTCTGGACACATAAGACGAGGCGAAGGTAATAGGTGGATAAAGAAAATAACGGAGTGAAACCCTATAGGGAGAAGAAAAAGAGGAAGACCCAGACGATCGTGGAGAGACGACGTGGACGAGGCTATGGAGGACAGGGGTCTAACAGATGGAGACTGGGAAGATAGAAACGGATGGAATCAAAGGCTGAGAGAAGGAAGACAGCGTCAGCTGTAGAAAATCCTTGTTATATATATACCGGTTAGTTTATAAAATCTCCAACTCGTAATTGGGAAATAAATATTTTGTGGAGTAACGAGGTCTTAATTCCAAAAAATAAATTTTTTGAAATAACACTAAAAATTTCGTTGTTAAGAATTAGAAGGACGTCATGATGGCTATTAAAACTTACAATAATATATCAATTTAAAAATTAAAGAAAAGTGGCGCTTTTGTACTTTACTTTCATTAGATATCTTAGAACAGATATAATAGATAATAGCATAAGTTGTATAATATATGTCGTAAAAGGTATTGAAAAATACAAAATGATCAAAACTGCTAAAAATAAAATAAAGCCCCGGTGCTAAAAATAAAATAAAGCCCAGCTTATTATTTTAAGCATTTACTTACATTTACTTGTAAGTTTACTTTTTTAGACACATTAAACTATTATGGCATTTAGAATTACAGATTTTTTACATTTGCACTTATCAGACTTACACTGTCTCTTGCAAACACATCGTTGATATCCCTGACCTCCAGAAAGAGATGATTTTCTAACACATTCTCGGAGTGATATTGCTAGATCTGGAACATCTTCAATCGAAATAAATTTTTCTCCGTAAATTGTGAATTCATCTCTGGTATACCACTGTGAAAGTTTTCCTTGTTTTGTTCCTAACAGATAAAACTCTCCGTTTTGAACTTCTAATATCACCGCTAATAAATTTCGTGGATCACTTCTTGCTCTGTCAACAAGATTTGAAACTTTCAACGTCTTTTTTGCTTGTGATTTTAAACTGTCTTTAACATTCATTCTATGTTTCTTTACTTGTTCTTGCCTGATTAAAATATCTTCATCCTCTTTCTGAATCACAAAATTAACTGCAGGTGGAGAGTCATTTGGCAAAGGATCATTATTTTCCACATTAGAATCATCTTCTATTTCGCTGTTGGTGTTATCAGAAGCTTTATTAACTGTCTTGATTAAAGCCTGAAGCTCTTCTTCGGTTCTAAGATGTTCGATAGAGTCATTCGGGAAGAAGACGTTTTCAAACCTACTTTTACAGGCACCCAAACATTGCTTCACAAGGAGTACACTTGATGATGCCTTCATGAAATGCCCTGTTTTTCATAAGTTGTACAAAGCGTATCATTGTACTATTATTCACTTGTATTAATAAGTCGTCATATCTTTCTTTCGTCAAAAAACCGATGTTTGCTTTCTTAGTGTTCATAACATTAACTAACTTGGAATTAAAACGCCCAAGCATATTATTCAATATTTTATAAAATACGAGAGCATAGCGAAAAAAGCCGCCAATAACGAACAGTCTACGAACCCGCGTTGCTTAGCAGTGGCATACGTCATGACAGAAGCCATGCAGCTGCGCAAGCTGAACGAATTTTGGTAAAGTTATGGACTTTTATTACATTCCCCATTACGAGTTGAGGATTTTATAAAATAACCGGTAAATATGTGGCGTGCAAAAGTTTCCAGCCAGTGACATTTCGTGCTCTAATTTATTTAAAAAAAAAAAGAATAATGATTTTATAGGAAGGAAGAATATATAGGAAACTAAATAATGTAGTAAATGAATATTATTTATGTTTGTGAATATATTTATTATTATTATTCTTATATTTATATGTGCAAAAGTTTCCGGCCACTTTGTACTACGAGAAAAATTATTAGTCCATATGCTCTATAATAGACTTAAATTATATTTTTATGTTAATATTTTGTAGCCACACCCTTTGCAGCGATAACAGCCCGCACAACGATGTGGCATTGACTCAATTAATCGATTAATACAAGCAGGTGAAATTTTATCCCATTCTTCCTTCAATGATTTAAATAATGCGGCTTTATTTGAATAGGTATGCTTTCGAACTTGACGATCTAGCGTTTCCCATAAGTGTTCTATTGGTTCAAGTCCGGTGATTGAGATGGCCAGTTTAAAACTATCACATTTGAAGCAGAAAACCACTGTTTTAATAACTTGGATGTATGTTTGGGGTTATTATCCTGCTGAAATATCCAATTCTGCGGCAATGTTTCTTCAGCATATGATAATAAATTGTTTTCTTAAATGTCCTTGTAAATAACAGCGTTCATATTTCCGTTGATCTCGATCAGTGTACCGGGCCTTCTTATTCTTTTTACTGATTAATGGTTTTTTTTTAATAACTATACGGCCAAAAAGTCCCACATCATGTAGTCCTCGTGTCACAGTACTACGACTAACATTAGCTAGGTTTTCATCCTTTAGCTCGCTTGCAATTTCGGCAGCAGTTTTCTTGACATCCGCAGTTGATTTGCGTTTAATGATACGATCTACTTTTTTAGATGTTTTTCTTGGTCTTCCACTACGCAGAATCTTTTAAACCATATCCACAACGGTATTTTACAATAATATCGTTCACAGTTGATTTACCTATCGAGACCTCACGAAAAGACTTTCCTTCTTTTGAAAATTTTATTGCTCTCTCACGAGTTTGGATTTGCATATGCCGAGCCATGTTTATGCTCCCACGACCTTTCATGAACTAAATGTGAACATTCAACGCGCTATTATTCGTAAATACGTCTTTGAACGTCTTACTGCGTCAATGTATATTATGTGGCCGGAAACTTTGGCACATATAAATATAAGAATAATAATAATAAATATATTCGCAAACATAAATAATATCCTTTTACTATATTATTTTGTTTCCTATATCTCATACTCACATCTCATAATGATTAAAAATCATTAGTCTTTTGTTTTAATAAATTAGAGTATGAAATGTCATTGGTCGGAAACTTTTGCACGCCACTATATATATATATATATATATATATATATATATATATATATATATATATATATATATATATATATATATATATATATATATATATATGTATATATATATATATATATATATATATATATATATATATATATATATATATATATATATATATATATATATATATATATATATATATATATATATATATATATATATATATATGTATGTATGTATATATATATATATATATATATATATATATATATATATATATATATATATATATATATATATATATATATATATATATATATATATATATATATATATATATATATATATATATATATATATATATGTATATATATATATATATATATATATATATATATATATATATATATATATACGTATCAAAATTAATCTTTAATTTTAGAATAAATAGTTTCAGTTATGCAACCAGCGTTTTTAAGACCAAAATAAAAATTAAATATGTGGTTTTTAGGATTACACTTCCTTAATTTCATTTTCAGATGTTTGGCCTACGATTACTGCGTGCAAATATTCGGATACAAGCGCCCTTAGCGTATTAAAAAATAAATTTGGGGTATATTATTTTAAAAAATCACCTGCACGCCATTGCTTACCTTCTCCCAACACTAATTTAAACACCTCTTCCTAAACGATATATTTATTCAGCGAAAAACTGATTACACCACCAGTCGTGCTATCTGATGACCTGTTTTCAAAATGGCCGATGCATCGAGAAACTAATTACTTTAAAACACCGTCCTGCAGGACACGTCAGAATACCGGGTGCATGTCATTTTTAAAATAGCCCAGGCTGCCAGCCGTCGTGGGCTGCGACCATCTTTGTTATGTGACATGCAGGGATTATTAATGGTATAGAATAATGCAAATACGTATTAAATATGCTATAAATTTTGATGAGAGATTTCTGTGGGCGAATGAATTTATAATCTTTTTCATTTGTATTAAAGCTAATGTAAAATAGTTTGTTTAAAATTAATTGGATATAGATTGGAAAACTGCAGTATGACTGTTTTAACTAATAATTGTTCTAGCCGGCAGGCAGAGTAAATGTTCTTTTAATATTGGTGTTCTCTACTGTAGTACTCCCAGAGCATTCTTATCCAACGCACAAGAATGTTCTTCTATATTTGAAAAGTTCGGTTTCTTTTTTGACCAAGAGCATATGTATGTATATTCGTTATTCACACCTGAAACCTAAGCTACTGGTTTTTATGAGTGAGGACTCAAAGGTTCGCCGTAATTTCGAGAGTAACACTGGCTATATAGCAATATTAAAAGTGCAATATCGCGGGAGTCATATAAAGTCCTTCACGAGAATTTACAATAAATCTACTTTTATTACAAAAAATGTAAAGTGTGTCCAGATAAGCTCGTGAATTATTAAAAATTACTCCATCGATTTTTAACTTGAATGTGGCTGTAGAGTTCCTCTGTAGGCAGGTTTTTTTGTGAAGAATCTCGCCTCTAGTCATCGGTTTTTTACTTTCCTGTGTAGTACCGGATCTTTTTTTCATTAAAAGGTTTCGCTTCTCGAGTATGGTTCACAAGGTAAATAATCATAACCAGCCAAAGTGCTAATCGAACTTGCGCAATTAGTGTTCCATAAGTTAATTGCTTTTAAAATAAATAATTTAAAAAAAATCAAAGATACTGTCTAGAGATGAAAATGCTCAAGTAAACATCGAAAATCATCCTATAGAGACTGTGGATGAATATATATGCCTAGGCCATAACATCAAACTAGGAAAGGAAGGCCAAACTGCAGAAATAAAGAGACGAATAGGCCAAAGCTGGACGGCCTTTGGAAAAATGGGGTATATTCTCAAATTGAAAAGTATCTCCATAAAAAATAAAGAGGAGAAGGTACACGATACATGTATCTTACCCGTAATTACTTATGGCCTGGAGACGGTAACTCTTACAACTAAAAGTGCTGAGAGACTCAGAACGACTCAGAGGACGATGGAACGCGCAATGCTAGGGGTCAGCATAAGGAACAGAATAAGAAATGAAGATATCAGAAATAGAACAAGAGTAGCAGATGTAATCGGAAGGGCGGCTCAAATAAAGTGAAGATGGGCAGGCCACATCGCAAGACAAGATCCAGAGAAGTGGACGCTCAGAATACTAAAATGGCGCCCAAGAACCGCAAAAAGAAGTGTGACAAGACCACAGAAAGGCTGGCAAGACGATATACAGGAAACTGCTGGAAGAAACTGGATGAAATCAGCCCGGTGCAGGACAGCATGGAAGAAGATGGAGGAGACCTATATCCAGGAGTCGATTTCAATATAGGCTGAAGAAGAAGAAGTTGATTGATTTTAAAATAAAAAATTTTGTTACGGAGGTATAAAATGATCAATGACTTCACAAAACATACCCCAAATGCGTTTTCAATAAAGTTTTTTTCCGATCTTTACTGAAAACGGACGACCTTGATTTTTTTTGTTTTAACACATGGGCTGAAAAGTCCCGGGCCTAACACATAGATGGCGCTAGTTTTATTGCAGTCACCTTTTTTTTCAGTTAATACTAACCTTCAAAAGACAGCTGTTAAAATTTCATGATATTCTATTCATTAGTTTGTGAGTTATTGTGCTAAGAGTGACGCTACTTTTGTTATTTTCAAAACAATGGATCAAAAACAATTTCGTGTTTTAATTTTACACTGCTTCTTGATGGGAAAAAAACCGTTCAAGCGAAGCAATGGCTTGAAAAGTGTTATGGGGACTCCGCTCCATCAGAAACAACAATAAAACGTTGGTTTGCTGACTTCAAACGTGGTCGTAGAGACACCGATGATGCAGAACGCAGTGGACGTCCAAATGAGGCGGTAACACCAGAAAACATCAAAAAAATCCATAAAATCGTTTTTGAATGATCGAAAAGTGAAGTCGCGTGAGTTAGCTGACATCGTAAAGATATCAAAAGAACGTGTTGGCTTTATATTGCATGAGCATTTGACTATGAGAAAGCTCTGTTCAAAGTGGGTGCCGCGTTTGCTCACTGTTGATCAAAAACAAGAACGTGTTGATGATTCTGAGCAGTGTTTGGCCATGTTTAAAACCGGAATTTTTGCGTCGATATGTGACAATGGATGAAACATGGATCCATCACTTCACTCCGGAATCAAAACGATCGTCATCTGAGTGGACAGCAACTGGTGAACCTCGTCCAAAGCGCCCGAAAGCACAACAATCGGCTGGAAAGGTTATGGCCTCGGTATTTTGGGATGTGCGTGGTGTAATATTCATCGACTATCTTGAGAAAGGAAATACCATCAACAGTGAATATTATATAGCGTTTTGGAGCGTTTGAAGGCCGAAATTGCAAAGAAACGACCGCATATGGCAAAGAAAAAAATTTTGTTTCATCAAGACAACGCACCGTGTCACAAGTCAATCAAAACAATGGCAAAACTACATGAATTGAACTTCGAATTGCTCCCACATCCACCGTATTCGCCAGATTTGGCTCCCAGCGACTACTGGCTGTTCGCAGACCTGAAAAAAATGCTCGCCGGTAAGAAATTTCGCACGAATGAAGAGGTTATCGCTGAAAGTGGTATTGAAATGTTAGAGCGGCGCTGGAATGATTGCGTTGCTCTTGATGGAGATTACGTTGATGAATAAAGCTAATTTTGAACCAAAAAACCGTGTTTTCTTTGTTAGGCCCGGGACTTTTCAGCCCATGTGTTATGTACCACCCTGTGGAAAATATTCCAGAATTTTTTGAAAATGTTTTGATCAGTATTTATCAAAACAAGAGGAGACAGCGATTTTTCGCACTTTTTGAAAAATAATACGCAAGTATTACATTATATATATTTTTGAACTCGTGTTTTTACAAGCTTTCATTTGACACCCATGACCTGGTAAAAAAATGCTTTTTCACTTCCGATTTCACCCCCCAAAACTAACCCCTTAAGCCAAAATGTAACTTTCAAAAACTACACGGCTCTGATGAGGCCATCAATTCCTATATTAGTGCCAAATTTCAACTTTCTATGTCAAATATTTTGTGCGAAAATCGGGTGTGACAGTCAGACAAACGAACAGACACCGAAGTGATCCATACGGAACACTGACAACGGGATTTCGTACCTTCGTCACACTAAGGGTATTAATACCGTTATGAAATGTAACTGTAAGAAAATTACTAACTTTACTGTTGAATGTTTAGTGAATGAAAAACAATTAAAATGGGAAAACTGCTGTCCTCCGTATAGACAGGTACTTCACCACCTTCGCGTGCTGTGCGTCCAAGAATAATGGACAAACCTGGGCGTGCCTATAAAATGCCAAAATGAAGGGCATGCTATGATTAACTCCATATCAGAGCTTCTCATCTACCAGGCTGGGGGTGAAGTACCAATAACATTCTCTATACCAGGATCAGCACTGTTTCCGTTTAAATTGCTTCTTAAAGTTACTGCTAAACATCCAATAGTGGTAGTAGTACTCTTTTTTTACAGTTACTGGTAGACATTTAGTGATGTTATTACTATCTATTCGCCTGTAGTGAGAAAAGTACGAAATCTCATATTCTATACCGCGTTGCTCATGAATTAAAAGCTTTGGCTGGCACCAAAGAGAATTTACAATATATTTACTTTTATCAGAAAAAAGGTACAGAATATTCAATAAAGGACGTTAATTATGAAAAATGATATACAATAGTGTATGGAATCAATATATATATATATATATATATATATATATATATATATATATATATATATATATATATATATATATATATATATATATACCGTCAGAAAGTAATTGCCCACCTAGAAATGTCAATGTAACTGCCAAAATTTAATACCTAATGAAACCCTTTTACTATATTGGGTAAATTTAATTGTTCTTAACAAGTATCCATCATAAAATTGTTTAGATAAGCCTTTTTGGTGAAATCACAAATTAAAAACCAATTAGAACAAAATTAACCATTCGCAAACAGTACTTTGTCAATGATACAGGCTCAATTGTTTTGTGAAAATGCCAAAAACGAAAGAAGTTTCCGTTGAAAATCGAGCTCTGATAATTGGGAGACATCAAAATGGTCAATCGAGTCGACATATCGCGAGTGATATGCGGATGCCAAGGAGAACGGTGCACTACATCGTAAAAAAATTTTCTGCGGGACATGGAATTCCCAACCAAAAATGTTCAGGAAGGCCTCGAAAAAACGACTCCCGCTGAAGACAGAGCTATAATAATGTCCAGCAGACGTAATCGCCGCCTAACCGCACCAGAAATCACGGCTCAAGTAAACCTAGAGCGGCCTAGCCCCATCAGCGTGACGACCGTGAAGAATAGGTTAGCAGAAGGTGGACCACACGGGAGAGTTGCAGTGAGGAAACCACCTCTTAGGCAAGCAAATAAACGTAAACGATTAGAATGGGCCCGACAACTGAAAATTGAATATCAGAACAATGGATTCCGTCCTTTGGAGCGACGAGTCTAAATTCGAAATTTTCGGTGCGACGGTCAGCTGGAGAAAGGATGTTGGAAGCCTATCAGTTGCCTACAGTAAAACATGGTGGAAGTTCAGTAATGGTTTGGGGTTATGTTGGCAACGATAAAGTTGGAAAAATCTTTAGGATAGAAGGAATCATGCGAAAAGAACAGTATCAAGAAATTTTGCTAACTCAAATGCTTCCTTCTAGAAGAGATATTTTTCAGGGGAAATTTATTTTTCAGCATGACAACGACCCTAACCATTCTGCTAAACAAATTAGAGAACTTTTGGATCAATGCAAATCCGATGAATTCCTGGAAGTGATGATTTGGCCTCCACAATCACTCGACTTGAACCCCATCGAATTGCTGTGGGACCATTTGGTCAGGTGTGTCCGAAAACTTACTCCAACATCAGAAAATTACTTGTGGGAACTTTTACAAGCAGAATGGGTTAAAATAACCGAAGAAACTCTGAAGAAACTACTGGACAGAATGCCAAAACTCTGTAAAGAGGTAATTAAAAACAAGAAGGTCACGTAGATGAGAAAAATCCTGGAAAATCATGAATATTTTTCTGATTTTCTAGACTGTAAATAATGTGAGAAATAAATAATAATTCATTTAAATTTAAAAAATATATTATTTGGGTTTTTGTTTTCTTGGTACTGAAATAACTAGGTGGGCAAGTACTTTCTGACGGTAGTGTATATATTTTAATTAACACGAAATAATTAGTGAAACATTTAATATTTCTATTATATTACCCAATAAAAGGATACTATTTAACATGTGAATTATCATAATTGATTCTGAAAATTCAAACGACCGGAATAGTCGTAGGTAGAATTAAAAAATTAATGGAATTAAAAGAACATGGTCTGAACACGGGATAGGCTGATAATTTTTGACATAAAATGATAAAATCTCAGATTATTTACCAGTTTACATCATTTAAAAATTAGGATTATCTAGTAATTAAAAATGCAAAGTATTCCACTATCTTCTTCAATTAGACCAGATTGGACAGATCAAAATGTAGGTACATAATTACAATCACTAGCGGAATATAATTTACAATGTAATATGTAAATAAATAATGGCAATTTTATTTTATTATATATATATATATATATATATATATATATATATATATATATATATATATATATATATATATATATATATATATATATATATATATATATATATATATATATATATATACAGTGACTCACAGCTTGAATGATGCAGTCGCTATAAGAAAAGACTAACTGGTCTCAGTGCCTCTTTATTTATTTGGAAAAAACAACTTATTGAAATTAAATTAGTAAAGAGTCTTCTCAAAAAGTATGAATTACTTTTTGTCTTAAATATGCCTTACTTAATTAACAATAAGTAATTAATCAAATCATATGCAATTTTAACGTCACAGCTTAAATGATGCAAAATAACAACAGGGGTCAAAACTTATCGCATTTTGAAATTTACGAAGGCGGCGTTGCTTTGATTTCTTAGTGCGATTGTTTTTTGTTTAGTTTGACATTTTTTCATTCAATAAAACGAAATTGTTTAAGAATGGGTCGTCGAACTACAATTTCTGAGAGAAATTTAATTATTACTCATTACAGGAATGGATACAGCCAAAGAGACATAGCCAAAATGGTAAATAAATGTCCGTCAACTGTTCAGCATATCATTGAACGTTACCGGAATGAAAATTGAGTCGAGATTAAGTCAAGGTTGGCTCCAAATAAGATCCTCAATGAACGTGAAGAAAGATGGATTTTAAGAGAGGTATCAAATAATCCAAAAAAAAAAAGTGCGCCAAAGTTGTGCGCCGGGGTGGAAAGACAGTTTGGAAAAAGGTGTAACCCCGAAACAGTTCGACGGATCTTGCGAAATAATAATTTACATGGTCGAACTGCTAGAAATAAGCCTTTCATTAGCCAAAGAAATAGACGCGCGAGATTGGAATTTGCCAGAGAGCATATCAATAAAGGCTTGAACTTCTGGAATTCAGTAATATTTGCTGATGGAACCAAAATAAACTTATTTGGGTCCGATGGAAAAATATCAGTGTGGAGAAAGCCTAACGAAGAATTAAAATTGAAAAAAAAGAAAGCTACGGTAAAGCACGGTGGAGGTGGAGTGATGTTATGGGGCTGTATGTCATCTGCAGGAGTAGGTAACATGCATTTCGTCGAAGGGAATATGAACCAATATGTGTACTTGGATATACCAAGGCAGCATCTCGTCGCTAGTGCCCAAAAATTAGATATTGAAAACAATTATCGGTTCTATCATGATCCAAAGCACACGTCATTTCGAGTCCGCAGTTGGTTGCTTTATAACTGTCCAAATATTATTAAAACACCAGCCCAGTCACCAGACTTAAATGTAATTGAAAATTTGTGGCTGACATTAAAAAATAAAGTAAATAGTGCCCCAATATCAAATAAAACAGAATCAAAAGTAAAAATTACTGAAGCATGGAACACTATTTCCCCGGAGTATACTAGAAAGTTAGTTGAATCAATGTCCAGAAGATTACAAGCCGTTATTGATAATGAGTGAGGCCCGACCAAATTATTAACAGGCTTATTTCAAATTCTACAGTTTGTTTTCTCTAATAATTTTGGTATATTGAATTTTGCATCATTTAAGCTGTGACGTTAAAATCGCATATGATTTGATTAATTATTTATTGTTAATTAAGTAAGGCATATTTAAGACAAAAAGTAATTCATACTTTTTTAGAAGACTCTTTACTAATATAATTTCCAAATAAATAAAGAGGCACTGAGACCAGTTAGTCTTTTCTTATAGCGACTGTATCATTTAAGCTGTGAGTCACTGTATATATATATATATATATATATATATATATATATAT
This sequence comes from Pachyrhynchus sulphureomaculatus, assembly GCA_019049505.1. Lineage (NCBI taxonomy): Eukaryota > Metazoa > Arthropoda > Insecta > Coleoptera > Curculionidae > Pachyrhynchus > Pachyrhynchus sulphureomaculatus. Next base: position 212,147,832 of record CM032447.1, on the reverse strand, counting down.
ATATATATATATATATATATATATATATATATATATATATATATATATATGCAGTGCCATATATGACGTCATGACCTTATTTGGGTGTAATTCTAAACATTAAACATGCACTAACACACTTCGAAGTTAAATTTTCAAAATAATAAAAACTTTTCCCATATGGTACAAACTTTATGAATGGCACTGTATATCCAATCCAAAAGTTCACGGAATGATACTATAGGTTTCATGACTTTCTTTACTTTCAGAGTAGTGCCGCTGCAACCCAAATGCATCGGTCTCATCGTTTTTTCCACAGGTCGAACATTTTTTGGTAGTTCGATGCTGTCACCGCCTCCAACACTGCCTGCGATCTCGAAGGGGCGAGCCTTTAGGCTGATCTGCTTCCCTAAAAACTGTTATGTACAGCACGGATTATCAGCCGGTGTATTGCTGTAATGTAGAAGGAAAATCTTGTCCCTCTAAAGTGCGTCAGAGGCGCCCAAAATTGTCCGACAACGATCTTCACGAATGATTTGTTCATCTCTGGAGATAATTTTAGGCGCGGTTGTAGTCGATAGTTTTCCGGAACGCTCGTCGTCTTCCACCGAAGTTTGGCCTGGCTTAAATCGCAAAAACCACTCGAAACGTACCGCAAGGCTCAGGCCACCTGTCGACAAGAGTTGGTGCTTAAAATTAACAATTTATTATGTTTTAAAAAAGAACCAGTGCTAAAGAAACAAATTGAATCTGAAGTTGTGTTACTTAAGTAAGATACACCAATTATCGAAAGCTAACATTTTTCACCCACTCAATAATCGACACACTTTTAAGCAGTGCACACTGCTGAACTGAATAAATTTTACATTATATTCTTACAATTTGCGAGCGAAAACTAATCCTATTTACGGTCAATACTGGACTGCGCGATACTCTAGGTAATAACCCAGAGGTTACCGATAATTTTTCACAAACATTATGTTGATGTATTGATAAACGTCATCTTACTCAAGCAAAGTGCACCACAACCCTACTATTTTTTTCTATTTTTTCTATTTTTTGAAAGTTTTCTGTAAAATATAAAAGAAAATAAAAGTGCTAGCTGTTGAATTATGGTGTTGTTAAAAGCAACATGTTTTATTAGTGTTGCGTCAGCTATTTTGTGATGTTTGTTCCATAAATAGTGATAGTGGTAAGAGTCAGAGTATATTTTGACTAACGGTCGAAAAATAAGTTTTAAGCAGTTGCGTGTTGCGATTAACTTTTGTGTTAATCCTGGTTCCCGACCAGGTCAAAAATTCTTGGGTGGTACTAACTAGTGAATACATTAACAGATTATATTAATATGTAGAATACGCTACTAACTTCGACATGAATTGATAAAATCTAGGATCATTTACTAGATTACATGTTTTAAAAATTAAGATAAATTATTCTCAAATGCAAAGTCACCACCTCTCATCTTGTTTACTAAAACTGGCTATGACACACAAAATGAACAAGTACTTTTATAAAAAAAATGTTTTGTCACTAATTATATTACATAATTATTAAAATTCGATAAAAAAAAAATAACTTAGGAGTACTCGTATTGAAGAAGTAAATATATTATACCGATATGCTTTTATATTTTAGTGTTCTGCACGGAACACTTATAAGAACACTTCGGTGTCCATCTGTCTATCACACCCGATTTTCTCCGAGACTATACGACATAGAAAGTTGAAATTTGACACTAATATAGAAATTGATGGCCTCATCAGAGCCGTGTAGTTTGAAAGTTAAATTTTGATTTATGGAGTTAGTTTTGGGGGCTGAAATCGGAAGTGAAACTTTTTTTTTACCAGGTGAGGGTGTCAAATGAAAGCTTGTAAAAAGACAAGTTCAAAAATATATATAATGTAATACTTGCGCACAATTCTCTTTGTATTATTTTTTAAAAAGCACGAAAAATCGCTGTTCCCCCACCTTATCTCGAAAAATACTGTTCAAAAAACGTTGAAAAAATTCTGGAATTCTCTACAGGGTGTAGATTGAACGAAAATTATCTCAAGTACATTACTTTTAATAATTTATGGTATATAAAAAAACAAAAATTTCAAGGTCATCAGTTTTCACTAAAGATCGGAAAAAAACTTTGTTGAAAACTCATTTGGGATGTGTTCTGTCAAGTCACTGATCATTTTATACTTCCGTAACGAAAATTTTTATTTTAAAAGCAATCAACGTACGGCACACTAATTGCGCAAGTCCAACTTGCACTTGACCGGTTATTATTAAAGTATAATGACTACAATTAAATCGTAAAAATTAATGATTCCACAAAATATATTTCATCCAAAAAGAAAGAATGACTAATTCAATTTGTTTTTTTTAATAAAAAAAACTGAAATAAATTTTTGATAACGGAATAACGGATAAATCAACCTCTTGAATTGCTTCAGTTAATGTTAATTTTATGATTTTAAAATAGTTTACCAGGGAAAATAAAACTTCTTTTATTTCTCTATAAAGGAGAAACAATAATAAATTTTCGAATCTTATAAAACTAAAATAAATTTGTAATTACGAAAAAAAAAGCAGATCCAATTATTGTCTCTTTAATTATTTTAAAATAATTTAATAGATATAATAAAAACTAGCAAATTATGTTGGTAATATGTATTTATTCTTCCGACATTTTCTTCTAATGGGGAAATGACGTGGCGCTTTTTATAGCTTATACCACGGTTACATGTATCTAATTTAAATGTATTACAGTTATAACAGATAAACAAATCCTTTTGCAACTATTTAATGATCAATTCAGTATATATATATATCCTTATTATATATATAATATATATTATAATATATATTTTATATTATATATATATATATATATATATATATATATATATATATATATATATATATATATATATATATATATATATATATATATATATATATATATATATGTATATATACATAAAATCTATAATATATATAAAATGCAATATCTCTCTATCTGTCTGTCCGTTAGTGCGCTTATCACTGGTTAACCACTTATCCGATTTATGTGCTTTTTTTTTAAAACATTGGTACATATGTTGTCTGGCCAGGTTATAGGATATATTTTATTACGTTAGGTAACATAGGAAATAAGCAGTGACGATAATAGTGAATCAAGTCGGAAAAAAGTTTGCCGCTAGCGCGTTCTCTTGCAATACACCGCCTAAACCATTAAATATGGAACAATATCATGTAGCAAAGAATAATAATATCTACAAAATGCAATGTCTGTCTGCCTCTCTGTCTGTCTGTTAGTGCGCTTATCATTCGAGAGCTACTTATCCGATTTACATGTTTTGTGTTAATTCATACGTATGTTATCTGGCCAGATTATCTATAATCTGTAATATATATAAAATACAACATACTCTGTCTATCTGTCTGCCTGTCTGTCTGTCCGTTATTGCGCTTATCACTCTAAGACCACTTATCCGATTTACGTGCTTTTTTTTAAACATACATATGTTCTCTCGCCAGGATATAGAATATATTTTATTACGTTAGGTAATATAAGAAATAAGCAGTGACGATAATAGTGAATCAAATCCGAAAAAAGTTTGCCGCTAGCGCGTTCCCCTGCAATATACTGCCTAAACTATTAAATATGGAACAATATCATGTAGCAAAGAATATAATATATATATATATATATATATATATATATATATATATATATATATATATATATATATATATATAATGCAACGTCTCTCTCTCTGTCTGTCTATCCATTAGTGCACTTACCGTATCACTCGAGAATCACTTCCCGATCCCTTCCGATTTACGTGTTTTTCTTTAATACGTTCTCTGGCCAGGTTATCTATAATCTGTATATATCATGTATATATATATATATATATATATATATATATATATATATATATATATATATATATATATATATATATATATATATATATATATATATATATATATATATAAAATACAACGTCTCTCTGTCTCTCTATCTGTCTGTCTGCCTGTCGGTCTGTCCGTTAGTGCGCTTATCACTGGAGAACCACGATCTGATCCGATATACGTATTTTTTTTTAAATTCATTCATATGTTCTCTGGCTAAGCTATCTATAATCTATAATATATATAGATATAGATATATATATATATATATATATATATATATATATATATATATATATATATATATATATGTCCGTTAGTGTACTTATCACTCGAAAACCACTTATCCGATTTACGTGTTTTTTTTTTTAATCCATACATATGCTCTCTGGTTATATAATAATAATAATCTATATAATGTGGAAACATGGAACCACATTGACCAAATGTCAGAAAGAAGAACCAAAATAATAATAAGCTGACTTGGCTTAAGGCCCGACAGCCAAACATGGAACCACGTTGACCAAATGTGAGAAAAAAGAACAAAAACAATAATAATAAAATAAAAACCAACAACATTCACATCTCACTTAGTACAATTGGGGCTCAACACAAACATAGACAAAAACATTCAGAAGTCAGTGAATTTGAAAACATGCGATATTGTCAGGTCAATCCTTAACACACAATGGTAATGGCGTTTGTGCTGACTTGGTTTAGGCCCGTCAGCTAAACATGAACCACATTGACCAAATGTGAGAAAGAGGAACATCTATATCTATAATACGAGTATATATAAAATGCAACGTCTCTCTGTCTGTCTGTCTGTCTGTCCGTTAGTGCGCTTATCACTGGAAACCACTTATCCGATTTACGTACTTTTTTTTTTAAAACATACATATGTTCTCTGGCCAGGTTATAGGCTGTATTTTATTACGATAGGTAGCATAGGGAATGAGCAGTGACGATAATAGTGAATGAAGTCGGAAAAAAGTTTGCCGTTAGCGCGTTCCCTTGCGTAGCACAGCCTAAACCATTAAGTTTGGAACAATATTATGTAGCAGAGAATATCTATAATCTATAATTATAATCTATAATATATATAAAATGCAATGTCTCTCTGTCTGTCTGTCTGTCTGTCCATTAGTGCGTTTATCAGGCGAGAATCACTTATCCGATTTACGTGTCTTTTTTTTAAATTCATACATATATTCTTTGGCCAGGTTATATAGTAATAATAATAATCTATATCTATAATATATGTAAAATGCAACGTCTCTCTGTCTGTCCGTTAGTGCGCTTATCCCTCGAGAACCACTTACGTGATTTTTTAAATTCATACATATGTTCTCTGAAGAGGTTATGTAATATAATAATAATCTATATAATATATATAAAACACAACGTCTCTCTGTCTGTCTGTCCGTTAGTGTGCTTATCATTCGAGAACCACTCATCGGATTTACGTGATTTTTTTTTTAATTCTTAATTTAATATATGTCAAAAAAATCTATAATATATATAAAACGTAACATCTCTTTGCCTGTCTGTCTATCCATTACTGCGCTTAGCACTCAAGAACCACTTATCCGATTTACGTGTTTTTTTTTTTATAAAATGCAAAAGGAATAAACAGAGACAAAATGCTAATATGTAGGAAAAAAGGTGGAAGTTTACCAGTAAGCTTCGCAGAAAGACTGAATAGATGGGCGGAATACTTTAAAAGAAACATTAAATGGAGATGAAAATGAGGAGTTGAATGAGAAATAGGAAGCAAAATTAACTGAAGGGCAGGAGGCGACAAATAAACCCTGCTAAGAAGAAATAAGAGAAATACTCAGAACCCAAAAAAAATAAGGCCCCGGGTGGAAATTGTAGAACTGATAAAAGCTGGAGGAGTAGCATATGACTCTGTAAATAGAGAAGGACTCTACAAGATAATGGAAGAACTAAAAATTCCAAGTAAATTGATTCGCATGGTGAGAATGACTCTGAATGACACAGAAAATAGAGTGTTGGTTGAGGGCAAAGTATCAGACAAGTTTAAGGTGAAGAGAGGATTAAGACAGGGGGAACCAGTGTCGACATGTCTATTTAATTTGGTACTAGAGAAGATAATCCGGGAGTCAGAAATAAAAACAAATGGAACGATATACCAACAAACCTGCCAATGCTTGGCCTATGCGGATGATGTAGCAGTAATGCATAAGTAGGATAGAAGAAAGGAGAAGGATGAGAGGACTAAAGATAAATGAGGAAAAACAAAATACATGGAAATTACAAAGAAGAAGGATATTAAAAACAACAACAAAAGTTTATATATAATAAACAACTTAGGAAAAAGATATATGTTTGAAAAAGTAGACTAATTTAATTATCTGGGAGTAACAATAACATAGAGTGGACAAGAAAGGACGGAGATACAAGAAAGAATAGCGAAAGGACAGAGATGTTTGGGGGCAATGAATCCAATATTGAAATTAAAGAATGTATCAAGAAAGAAAGAATATATACGACAGTTGTCAGACCCACGGTGACATATAGATGCGAAACGTGGAAACTGAATGCAAGAGAAAAGGAGACGTTGGAGGTGTGGGAAAGGAAAGCTTTGAGAAAAATCTACGGAGGAAGGAAAGAAGAGAGACTGTGGAGAAGAAGAACAAACTACGAATTAAAATGCCTATATACGAAACCCCTTATTAGCCAAATCATAATAAACCAGCGATTAGGATGGTTGGGACATGTGGCAAGGATGAAGGAAGAAGGACAGGCAAAGCAAGCCCTAATAAGAGGAGTGGTTGGAAGAAGAGGCAAGGGTAGACCTCGATCTACATGGATTCAGGCAGTAAAGCAAGATCCGGAGTTGATGGGAATCCCGCACCGGGAAAAGCTAACAGAAGACAAAAAGAAGTGGAGACAAGTATGCAACCAAGCCATGGGCCTCTAAGGCCCCTTGAGCTATATAATAATATAAACATAACGAATAAGCAGTGACGATAAAGGTGAATCAAGTTCACGCGAGCGGAGCCGCGGGCACGGCTGGTAATATATATAAAACGTAACGTCTCTCTGCGTCTCTTTCCGTTAGTGCGACTCGAGAACCACTTATCCGACTTATGTGTTTTTTTTTTAATTCATACATATGTTCTCTGGCCAGATTATAGAATATATTTTATTATGTGAGGTAATATAAGGAATGAGCAGTTACGATAATAGTGAATCATGTCTACGCGAGCAGAGCCGCGTAGAGATGATTCGTATATATATATATATATATATATATATATATATATATATATATATATATATATATATATATATATATATATATATATCAGGAGTCGAATGACTCGTTTGTAAATAGTTTCTAATTAATTAGTGCATTGAATTTACAGTGTTACAAACTTTTGCTTTTCAATTAAAGTACTATGATCAAATTTACCGCGCAAATGTACTGTTATCACCAAAAATTGTTCATCTATTTGGCACTTTGGCGTTAGCTACTTTGGTCATTCGAACATAAAAAAATAGGCAGCTACCGCCAGTCACCTGAGATTAAAAATTTTGAAACGTTATGGAATTGTCACACAGTCGTTTGATTGCACTGTATCCTGCAACACAACATCTCTTTTTATTTCCGTGTTCCGTGGAAAAGACAACTCTGCCCAGTTTATTACAGATTTAGAATAAATGCAACCTTCAAATGAAAACTAATTCTTATGTCTAAGATCGTAAAGATAAAGAAGTAGTAACTCGTCCTAAATGCATTATTTTTATTACCAAGAGCAACAGTTACTCGTCTGACGTCTCTGGATTCGATACTTTTGTCTGTTTAGTTGTCTTTTTTTTTTGAAAAAACCGTAACTAGACCACTACAAAATTAATACGATGTTTTGTATAAATTATGTAGAAACAAATCCCTTTTCACATTAAAAAGATTAAATTTACTTAATCCTGTCAGTTGTAGGGTGCAGTAGTTATCCATTTTCCTAGCTTAATTGGTTCCTGCTATTATTATTCGCAGTTTTACAATATCATTTACAAGTTATACGTGTTGTAACTCATATAGTACTTATAATTTTTTACTGAGTTATTACCGTCATTTTTTAAAATTCTATGTTTTTCTTTAAATCTATCTATAAATAGGTGATATTTTGTTTAAATTGATACTATAAATGTTTTTGGGAATATGAAATAACAACTTCAGATCTTCAAATCACTACGATTAGTCACAGCAACTAGTTGCTATAACTAGTTTCGCCCAACTTATTTTATGCGATTGATTAAAATTTTTGTTTGCACGTGTGGTTTTCAATATTTTTATGTGCGCAATAGGTTGCAAATATTTATATTATAATACGTATTTTCATTAAATTTTAACATTGTTCAAAATTTTATAAATCACTGACCTATTTTTTAAAATTATACTTGAGTTTATATTATATATACAAATTTAGAAATGAACAATAAAATGCCTGAATGAAAGAAAGAGAGAGAGTTTTAAAAGCGAATTGAAGAGTGATGACAGACACCTATCGGTGAAATGTCAAAGACGTCTTACATGTTTACGTCTGGAAACCGTGTTCCAAAAATAAATGTTTGCAAATTCATAACACAAAAAGTTCCCTAAATAATGCACTGATGTTGCTAAGGATTAGTCACAATTAGTTTTTGATAACAAATTGCTTAATTAAACAAAAACACTGATATTTTCATAAGGATAATTTTAACCTATGTGTTGTGTTTAACACATTTTTTACTACGAAATTTGTAACCGTTAAGAAGAAACAAGTTGTGTATTAAATATTTTGAAGCATACAAATAATAAAATAATCAACTGATTGCAGTAGTAAAATAAGTTTCGATGAGTTTTCATTCAATTCACCGTCAGACAGACAGGGCCGGCGATTAAAAGTTTGAGACCTCTTTAAATTAGTTTTACGTGTTATTATCGAGGGACGCTATTTATCAATATTTGTCTTCAATTGCTTTTGCTACAGACATATACCAGTTTTAATTTGTTAGGCAATTTTCATAACACCCTATATATATATATATATATATATATATATATATATATATATATATATATATATATATATACATACATATAAACATATACAACGAGAAGTCTATCGGGAATACTGCCAAAAATAATGGTATTGCTATACACATGTTTCGGACTTTTTGGTCCTCGTCAGTGGCACGTAACCCAGTTATAAGGTAAGAAACTTAGGAATTAAAAAAGGCAATGAGTTCACAGATTAGAGCCTGTAAACACATTTTTTATTTAAATCAGAAGACTAACTATTTCGTTGGCATCAACAACATATCGACGAAAGCCATAATAGGAACCTGCATGAGATTATACTCCATAAAAATTAGTAATTAATACAAAAAGATAGCGATAGTTGTAACAGTATAACGAGCAGGTAGGTCTGAGGACTCTTTATGTTTTTTTTTTCTTCAAGACTCCTATCTATGATTTGGTTGCGTGTTACTGACGAGGACCAAAAGTCTAAAACCCATAGCATTACCATTACCTTTGATAGCATCTTCGATAATCTTCTCCTCGTATTATTACAGTTGTTATCCTTTCTATTCAATTAATATATACAGTCACAGGTAGAAAGTGTGCGGCAGATGAGAAAGGTAAACTTATTGATGGATTCTGCATCACTTGAAACCCAAAAAAAATGGAAATTTGGATTTTCTAAAATTTAAAGTCGAAAAGTCACTCTATTACAATATCGAAAACATTTATCAGGAAGAAGTGTTCAGAATTGCATTTTATGGTGTGTTCAAAATTTGAGATCGATTGCACAAAAATCGTATTTTGTCAGTTTTTGACCAATAAAAATATGATCGCAAGGAAATTTTTATTTTTTAAAATTTTTGTTGGCACAACAATTTAAACATTTATTTTTTTATTAGGTTAAGTTAGGTTTTGCTGGTTTTATAATCAGTAATTAAAGAAATCTGTTTTTTGAAAAACCGCAACTGTAGCCCGGACAATTACACAGGCCGACAAAATTAGACGAAACTCCAGACCCTGAGACCAGAGTATATTTTCCCAAAGGGTTTTGGTGCGCTTAATCGGAATCCTACGTCAGAATTGCTGCATCACATCAGGTTCTCGAAATATCCTAACCTAAAAATGCAAAAAACGCGGCTCTTCGCTATGTTCGGGATTATATTACATCGCGAATTAATTTTTCTCCACAAAACTCGTTGCGGCATATGAAAATACTCCCCTTCCCCATCAAAATGCGTTTTGAATATTTCAGATATCTTATTTCTTCTCGGAGAAATCATTTTTCTAGTAGCAACATTGTTTATTTGTTATCATACATGATGTCCTATTTTAATGTACCAGGTTTCTTATTTTTTTTATGCCAACTTTTAGTAAAAAAAGTTTCAGACAGAAGTTGTAGGGTTTTGAAGGGGCAATAAAATGATATAATTTTGATGACCTTGGAAGATCATTTTGAAGGTCGTTTTAAGGGCAATTTGATTATTGAAATGGGAATCCATATTTTTGTGATCATGTTTCTCTATCAAAAATATACAACTTTCGTTCGAAACATTTTTCTCTATAATACTCTGTTCTTTAATACTTCATTGATAAAAAAAAACATTACACTCCTAATCTCCAAACAGGCATAAAGGCAAATGAATCTAACATTACCTCGGGCGTCAAATAAGAATTGATAAAAGTTATTACATTCTCAAATCCTAAAAAAATCAAAATTGAACACAACAGAAAGGCAAATGTTAGTTTTATAATAATTTAGACTCTTAAGAATTCGGACCCGTCATATCGGATTCGCCATTTTGAATTTCCTAAGGTTAGAGACGAACCATGATTCGATAGGGTTAAACCGACGACGAACTCAGCATCCCAAATCCCAAAAATAATATATATTTTTTTTATCGTTCACCTGCTCGCCTGAGCAGGGATTTTACCCTTTTTCATATCCTAAAGATGTCGGCAAGGATGTAATCGTAATATCCGTCAACAATGTCCAAATACGTATATTTCTGTATTTCACAGCACCTTTTAGACAACGCAGTAGTGCTGCCTCGGACGTGATTGCATTTCTGCGCACAACTACTACCTATGTACGTGGCCAGGCCAAATATACTATAATAAATAAATATATCCGACCTGCAGGATTGAACCTTTGACTTTCTGCACCGTAAGCAAGGTAATACACCATGGAGCCACATGCCGCGATATCAAAATCATATAATTACACTACTATCGCCTGCCGGATCAATTTTTTTTGGTATGGTTGTAACGAAAACACCAAACTAATTAATTTCAACGGACGATTTCACCGAGAAGAAATAAAATACCTGAAAAATTCAAAATGCATTATGAAGGGGAAGAGCAGTATTTTCAGATGCCTTAACGAGTTTTGTGGAGAAAAATTAATTTGCTGTGTAATATAATCCCGAATGTAGCAAAAAACCGTACTTTTTGCATTTTTAGCTTAGGAAATCTCGTAAACCTGATGTAATGGAGCAATTCTGAGGTCGTATTTGGAATCAGTGCATCCAAAACCTTCGAAAAAGTGTAGTCTGATCTCAGGGTTTGAAAGATGTTGGCCTGTGTTATCGAAGATCCACCATACCCTAGTATAGTTAAATAAAGAATCTATAATAGGAAATCGGTTTGGAGTGCCTGGTATGAGGACTACTTTAGAGACGAGTATTTGTGGTAATTTATATTTACGTAGAATTAGTTCGTATGTTCTCTCGGAAAGTTAATAAAATAATATGTATCATTTATCACTACCAGATGAAACTGATTGCTTGAAAAATAGCGTTTTCTTTTTTTATAACCTACAATTTAGGTTATAGAAGTTTTTTCTAGCACTTCTTTTTTTTATACGCTTCTTTATCCCATAGAACAATCGCCATTATACTAAATCAGTGTATAAATCAGCAAATTTTACCTAATTTTAAAGTTCTAACAATAGAATTGTTATTTTAACAACGCAGATTTTAGATAACTTGACAACTACACTGATGCTCTCCTTCCACTCTGTTGTTATTCAAAATGTACAAAATTTAAATCTAATTTTATTAAATGAAATAAAGGTTTATTTGTTTTGTAATAAAAATGAAGCTTATAATGACGATTTAATGTAAAATTGAATATTTAACGTTATTAAATAGCCAAAAATAATAAACCGAATAGAATTTCCTCTGATTTAACCATTTTATTATTAGCAATCAAATAATAATTGATAATGTTTTATGACCACAAAAATTTATGCTAATAAATATATCAGTCCCCAAAATATATATGCATTTTGGAGGGTCGTCGTAGAGGGAAAATATTTTTGTTTAAATTTATTAATTATTATTGTTCTTTGAAAGAATTTAATAGTCAATATCTATTTTTTATATAATTTTTATAGCCACAGTAAACACGCTGCAAAAAATTCACAAAATTCCTACAAGAGTGGGGCATGAGCGGAAATAGCCAGCGTTGATTTTGAATTAATGCAAGTTGTGTTCGTTGGGAAACACAGTTCTGTGCAGTGTATTCCGATGGAATGAGATTCTTCACATAAAACAGTTCTTCAAAAGGATATTACGATGAGTGCCAAGCTGACTACCATACATATGTATTATTATTATGTACACAGAATTAGCCTGATATGTATTCCTAGCATACGTTACTACGGGAAGAATCAAGCAGGCTCCATCCATCGAATACTTCCCATGAAAGTATTCGATTCAAGGTTTCTTCTGGGATTTGAGCGATCTTCTAAAAAATATAGAAAATATTAGTAAGCACAGTCCCAAACATGAGATCAGAATTCCGTAAATAGTTGAATATGAGCTTTTTTTCACTACCTATACAACATGATCAGATCAAGATATATTTGTTCTCCGTATTCCCCTTATCCACGTTGGTTTTGGTCTTCCTCCTTCTCTTATTTCTAGCTGTGTCCATTTCAAAATTTACTTGGGAGTACGTTTTTTCGTCCATCCTCTCAACATGGCCATACTACTTTAGTTGCCGTCTTTGTATTTCATCAATTATTGTTTTATCGACCTTCATGATCTCTCTTATTCGTTCATTTCATATTCTTTCCAGTCTTGACTTATCAGCAGCTCTTCGCCAGAAGTCCATTTCTAGCGCCAATACACCGCGTTCTAGTATTCTGTTCATTTGCCATGTTTCACTTCTATAGAGAACTATGCTTACGAAAATCGTGTGGTATATCAGGTGTTTTCGCTCTCGGGAGATTTGATTAGACTAGAGAAAGGAGTTTAAGCAGCCAATTGTCTGTTTTTCTTTCACAATACGATGTTCTATCTCTTTTTCTGTGCGACCTTTACATTCTATTGTCGTTCTTGCGTAGGTGCACTCTGTAGACGAATTAATTACATTCTGTCGGTCTACTTGAAGATCCTCTGTTCCTTCCTTCTTCCAACACATAGATACTGAGTTTTTGTTCTGTTGGCGAAGGCCACATTTTTCATAATGTCTGAACAGGCTTTGAGTCATAAATTCCAGATCCTCATTATTCTGAGCAATCGTAACCTGAAATCCACGAAATTAAAGTTATACAGCGTTGCATCCTCGTTCATTTGTATGCCCATTTGGTTACGCGCGCTCCCAGGCCTTTAACACTTTATTGAGATATATTTTAATTAATGTGAAGGAGAGACAGCATCCCTGTCTAAGCCCTTTGGTAACTTCAAAGCTATCTGATATGGTATTTCTTATTTTATCTCTTGATGCTGAGTGCTGGTATAGTTGTTTGATATCTGTTATTATGGTGTTATTTACAGGGGATCATTCTACGACCTGACAAACTTTCTGTACCGGTACACTATCGTATGCCTTCGTCAGATCCACCCTAGCCCACCTTAAAATATAGAATTGCTAAATCGGAAAGGTTTTTGTTAAACATCACTTTTTTATGTTTGCTTGCCTGATACCAAATAGTCTTCACATAATTCTTCTTATTGATTAATTTTTTAAGATAAACCTCAGGAATCAGATTACAATACTTAATGTTATTTTTTTCCAGAAAGAATTTCTGGTTTGATGTTTTGTTTTATCCTCCAAACCACGCTCACGAAGTAGTAAATGGGGTAGGAACTGGTGGTAGTCTGATGGACGCAACAGTGAATTTAAAGGCATCTGTAGTGATTCACTGATTCACAGGAAGGAAAATGATGCCAGCGATGTCACCGATAGATCTATTGATTAATATAAGAATGCGGCTATAAAGTGTCCCGTCATAATTATGTTGGGTTAGGGAATATTACCTTTTTATAAAAAAACTACTGCATGGAGTTTTGTAGAATTAAATTCTGCTTCGTTACTTTGACTCCAAGATAGAATTTTTCAACGTCTTTAGTGACCGGTTCATCTTCCTATGCGGTCATTTGTATGAACAGTTGGAGCCTTCAAGGTGAATAAAAAATGAAGCGAGCTAACAGCAGCAAAGATATAGATTGGATTTTTGGTCTCCTCTAGAAGATCGTTAATGCAAAGAAAAAAACATAGTAGGTGGGAGCATGCAGCTCTGATACACCGACATTGTGCCAATCAAAGGCAAACAACGATATTACGATCTTTTGGTTATTATCGCTGCTTTCCAGAAAAACCCAACTCAAAATATAATATTTTTCAGTACAAACGATTTATTTTGAAACTACAGATTATCACGTAGGTGGATTTTTATCCCATAATGAAAAAGATTTGTTTACAGGAAAACCGTATGTTATTGTATTGCACTATATGACTAATGACCAGTTGAAATGTTGAATGTTGAATGTTTATCTATAACAATATCTCGTGATTGCTTTACGAAAAAGTTGTATTTCTTATTGACATTATTGCAAAAAAAAACTATTAATTCTCTTAAAAATATCAAGGATAACTTTATAGACCAAGAGGGCGACACAAAATTTTGACCTGTCGACTAACCGTCTCCCTAGTTGTTCATTCTATCGGGCGAGTCGAATAAAAGCATTGATTTTGATGGTATGTCTTGGCATAAACAAAAATCTGAAAACACTCGAAAGCAAGGAAGAATATCGAAACTGTAGAGACGTAAATGAAAAATGGTACGGCATCAAATTAGCCCGGTTGGAACCCTCAATAGCCATTTTAAAAAAAGGAACATCCACAGGAAAGAAAGAATGGATAACTACCGAAATTCCAAATCTGATGAATAAGAGAAGAAGTTTTAAAGGAAAAAATGAGCGACAAAATACACACAGTGAAAATGTTGTTGAAGGTGATCCATAATAGATTATTCAGAAAATTAGATGCAGACATCAGTAATACTCTATTTGGATTCCGTAAAGGCTTGGGAACAAGAGAAGCATTGTTTGCACTCAATGTCCTGTCGCAAAGGTGCCTAGACATGAATCAGGACCTACACGCGTGCTTTATAGACTATAATAAGACCTTTGATAAAGTTAGACATGACCAATTCATAGGAACGGTAATAAAGAAAAGAATAGACATCAGAGACATAAGAATAATTTCTAATCTCTACTATGGCCAAAAAGCAGCAATACGAGTGGAGTTCGCCAATGGTGTATACTCTCGCCAATCCTCTTTAATATGTACTCGGAGGACATAAAAAGTAAAGCACTGGATGATCAAGACATAGGCATTAAAATAAACGGCACGGCAATAAATAATCTGAGGTACGCTGATGATACAGTTCTCTTAGCTGAAATTAGCTGAAACACATGAAGACCTACAGACGTTAATTAATAAAATTGTCACAGCGAGTGAAGAGTATGGACTATCACTGAACATAAGCAAAACAAAATATATGCTAATAACAAAAACAACTCAGGAAGATCGTAGGATATATGTAAATAATCAACCTACCGAAAGAGTAAAAGAATACCAATATCTAGGCACAACCATCAATGAAAACAACGATAGCTCCAAAGAAAAAAAATCAGAATTGAACATGCCAGAAGTACATTTATAAGAATGAAGAGGCTTTTCTGTTGTCGAGATATAAATCTTGAATTAAAAATACGAATGATGAGATGTTATGTAATGTCTGTACTATATTATGGGATGGAGGCCTGGACGACGAAGGCGATTGATGTGAGGAGACTGGAGGCATTTGAGCTATGAATATACCGGAGAATGCTAAGATTTCATGGGTGGAGAAAGTGACCAACGTGGAAGTAATGAGACGTATGCAAAAAGAAAGGGAAGTAATTCTAACGATTAAGACAGGGAAACTGTTATATATGGGTCACATCTTGAGAGGGGAGAAGTATCGGTTGCTCCAGAGTATCATGTAAGGAAAGATCGTAGGAAGAAGATCCATAGGAAGGAGACGGAACTCGTGGCTGAAGAACCTTCGAGAGTGGTTCGGCTGTAGCAGCCGCGAATTATTTAGATCTGCCGTCTCCAAGATAAAAATCGCTATGATGATTGCCAAACTTCGCAGCGGAGACGGCACTTAAAGAAGAAGAAGTATATTTGGCTTGTCCACTTACATACGTAGTAGTTGTTTACAGAAATGCAATAAAGTCCGTGGCAGCACTACCGCGTTGTCTAAAAGAAAGGTACTACTCAGTATATATCACCACTACACCAAGCACATTATTTTTGCACTCGACGCGCGTTTCGCTAACCATGTTAGCTTCATGAGGAGCGATGATTGATGATTGATCATCGCTCCTGATGAAGCTAACATGGTTAGCGAAACGCGCGTCGAGTGCAAAAATAAAGTGTTTGGTGTAGTGGTGATATATACTGAGTAGTATCATTGTGCCAAAGGTTCCACATTCCCAACTTAGTAAAAGAAAGGTGCTGTGAAATACAAAAATGTATTTTTCGACACTTGGACAATTGACGGGTATTACAATATCCTCGCTGATATCCTTGGGATATGGAAAAAAGGGTAAAATCCCTACTGAGACAGGGAGGTGAACAATAAAAAAATGACTAAATCGATTTTTTTTGGACCCTAAAGCTGGGTCCGTTCTCGGTAGCGTCTGCCCTTTGGGGCGCTCGACTTTTTTATTGTCAATAAATGTTATGGTACTTGATTCAAATGGTTAAATGACAGTTCATTTTTGTATGTAACATTTTGGTCCTTCCAGGACACGGAGCACCAATATCAACGTTAAAGGCTTTTATTCGACTCGCCTGATAGAATGAGTAACCAGTCAGACGGTTAATCCACAGGTCAAAATTTCGGATCACCCTCTTGGTCTATTATATTGTTTAGTTAATTTATCTATTATGTCAAATTTTTTGGTAAACTCTTTCACCTTGTTGGCCCGTTCATTTATTTTCTTAAAAATGAATTCACTTTTATCCTACAAGGTTATCAAATAAGACAAGAAACGATTATTCACAGGAAACGAGATTAAAACCTATAATTACTTGTTTAACAAAGCGTTAGTAAATTTATGATTTATAGCCAATTGATAGTTCTTAAAGAGAGCTGCAGATATTTATCTTGTCGGACTAATATCAACGATCATGTTGAGATACCCTTGGGCATTTAGACTGTTAAAGGGACTATTAAATCTTAACAAGCATAAGTGCTTTCTCCCTCATGACTTTTACTTCTTCTTCTTCTTCCTCCTTTGTATAGGCACTATTGTCTGCCGATTACCGTCGCCTCTTCTTACCTTTGAAAACATATCTTATTATGTTTCTCCTTCCTACTAGCGACCTGTCTCTTTCGATTTTACCCTTTCTTTCTTATGTTATCTATCTATATGTTGGTTCCATTTTATCTCTCTGTTTCACATCTAGTCATTTGTATTATTTATTTTGCATGCCTCTCTAATATTGTCACTTACCTCTTTACTCAAAGGATCCTTCCCACTATTTTGTGCACTATTATTATTTTTGCTATTTCAAGTTTTTTTTTATGTTTCGCGCCGGGTTTGTGATAGGTGCAAGGTATAGCTCATGGAAAATAAACACCGGGTTTCTCCATTTTTTCTAGAAACTCTACGTGTCTCCGAATGCTTCGGCCATGACCCTAAAACAAATATCAGGAATTCGAGCCCGATTTAACAATGTGTGAATACCTCTAATACCTCTACTAGGTGAATAGCAGTAACTGTACTAATACGATGTATATATAAAACAATATAAACGGGAACACCGCTCACCGATCTTTAAGTCCTTCGTCAACAATTTTCACTCGTTGGTGATTTTTTTGTCAGGATCGCACCTACAATCTCACCAGGAGGAAGGTGTAACACTTGGCAACGATTCTAAACAAAGTAAATTTCGGCTTTGACATCAAAAATACGGGCATCCAATGCTTTGGACTACCCGGGCGTGCCATCTATAACTTACTAAACTAGAATATCCATTTTTCACTCCATATCAGAGCTCGTCATGACTGTCCTAGTTTTCTGTTAAACCTCAATAAGTCATTCAAATGATTTCCCAAATTTTGCCATAAAATTTATTTTTGTTACCGATATTGAGATTTCAAATATTTTTGCTGCTGTATTAAATGGATAAAAGTAAATTCCAAAGTTTGTATTCGTTCTCTACTAACAGCACCGTGTCGTCAGCATAGCAAAGTATTTTTATTTCTTGATCTATCTATGACCCCTCCGTTTGCGAACTTCCTTCTCTGTAATTATTTCACCCGTTATTACATTGAAAACTAGTGGGCTCAATCTTCAGTGAATCTAATCGTCTAACGTCTTGCTTTATATATACTTTAACAACATTAATTATGAGCAATATTTTAAGTTGCATTTAATTTAAGGAGCTAGATTTTAAATTACCATAAAAATAATTATTTATGGTGTTAATTAGTACTGGTTCCATTTAATTACTTGCCAATTATTGGTGTTTTAGTTATTGAAATATACCTTACGTAATATATCCAATTTAGAAATATAAAAGATTAACAAATATGCTATTTTAGGAAGGAAAAAGAATGACGCTAACTTTGCTAGTACGCCACATCAAGTTTAAAAAATGAAAAGATCATACACCCACATATCAATGGTTTACTCATAGTAGCGATTTATTTTACATAAAATCATAATAAATATAGTGTCATATATATTTTAATTTTGATTTACATAAGGAATACTTCATTTCAAATTCATATCGTTTTCTTTAATTCCTCGATATTTTTATACACTGGTGAGCAAAAAAAAAAACGTCTCAAACTATTTAACTTCATTTAACATGGATTCTAGAATTTAGTCTTCATATATTTTTACGAGTTTTAGTATCATTTGAAAGCCCATTCTATTGTCTTTCTAATGATACCAAATTCCATAGCATATCTAATGCTTTTTACTGATTAAAATAATAAGAACGAGGATTAAAAATAGAGGTAAGAGAAAGGAAAAATTAAACAAATTTTAAGTTTAACAATTAAATTTATTGATAAAGATCAAAATCAATATTTTGTATTACCCCCTACCTCTTATTAATGCTTCCAGCCGTTTTTTTCATGGAGCTGGTGAGCTTTTTCACCACTGTCTGTGGGATTCTTCCCCACTTTTCCGCCATCGCAACCTTTAGGTCCCTCAGCAGGGGCTGGGTTTCTGGCTCGAACCCTTCTTTTGAGCTCATCCCACATGTGCTCGATTGGATTGAGATCAAAACTCCGCACAGGCCAGTCTGATGTGGGTATTCCCACTTCCGCCAGGTATTGCAGTACCAATGCAGCAACTGTTTCTGTAATGTAACACTTCGCATAGCGCTCCTTAGGCCTCCTATAGACTCGTCTTCTTCCATCATTGCCATGTAGGCATATTCGGGACTTGTCGGAGAATAAAACGGAGCCCCATTGCTCTAAGGTCGATTCGACATGTCCTCGGGCAAACCTGAGTCGCGCTTGTCGATGGGCTGCTCGCAATTTAGGTCCGTTAGCTGGTCTCTTCGGAATCAGGTTAGCTTCTTTAAGTCTTCTCACTGTACAATAACTGAGATTCCGACCGCGAACTTGTCGGAGCTCCGGCTGGACCTCAACGCCGGTCAAGTGACGATTTCTTAAAGTTGTGTTGGCAATGAAGCGGTCGTCTCGCTCCGAGGTACACCTTCTTCTTCTTGGTCTCCGTGTAAAGGCGAAGGTCTCTTGGTAACGTCTGTAGACTCTAGGGACAGCTGACTGGCTCAGGTGTAGTTGCGCAGCGACTACACTTTGGCTATGTCCTTCTTGCAATAGGGCAATGACTTGTGCCTTTTCTTCCGGGGTGGTATCCATTTTCCGATGACGTAATTAGTAAACAGGTATAGCAGAGCTATTGACCGTTCGAATTCCGATAAAGGAATGATAAGAAAATACAGTTGCATGTGTTTTTATAAGGATCAATAGCGCGCAACGAGTACGTTGCTGAGCGAGCAAAAAAAACGGTTTTATTGAGTAAAACCATTGTAATCAGGAAAACTTGTTGGAAATCCAAATGTTTTTGATATTATTGGAAATTATTGGATTAGTAGAAAATGAGCATTCTAATGATCCCAAAAATAAGACCACAATTAAATTAAAATCGATGCTAATTGAAGTAAAATCGTTTGAATCGATTTTTTTGCTCGCCAGTGTATCTTGTAAAGATCTTTTTGGACAGTGCGAAAATGTGAGTGGTGAAATAAAGTTCGACCCCTCCATAAAAGCGTGCATTAGACACCCGATTACGAGCAACTGAAAGCCTCATAATGATTATTTGTGCTTAGGGTTACCAGATTTATCAGAAAAAAAAACAGACAGTAGGGCAGGAGTAACCGGTGGCTGTAGCAACACGAATAGTAAAAAATATTGATAAATAGTTCCCTTCATTAATATGTCATTACGTCAAAGAAAACTCAAGTAATCCTATACTTTTATGTGATAATCAACGCATGTATTGCCTGATTGAACTTGAAAATGTCTCGTCGATTTAGGCTATCCAATCATCTGACTTATTTCATTAATTCTACGAATGAAAAATAAATAGAAAAAAACTTCAAAAGCTAAATTAGTATCATTTGATGTACACAATTTATTCCCCAGCATACCTCCAAACGAAACAATTGTTATGGCGGAACATTAATTAAATAAAAACAACGTCAATATTATTATAAAACAAGATATTCTCAACCTACTAAAAACATGTCTGAAACAAAATTATTTTATATTTAATAATTCAATCTACAATAGCCCAGAAGGGCTTATAGTGGGAAGCCCCTTAAGCTCACTTTTAGCATAAATTTTTATGAATAACATCGAAATTATAATTCAAAAACATAATACGTACAAATCTTTACTGTACTGGTACTGTTATGTAGAGGACATTTTAGTTTCTTTGAATGGCACAAATAGACAATTGAATACATTTTTTAATCACATCAATTCCATCCACAAAAATGTAACATTTACAATAGAAATAGAGAAAAAATTTCCTAGATCTTACTATATCAAGGGCAAACAACAAACACAAATTTTCAGTATTTCACAAACCGTCATACACAGAAACAGCAATACATAACACTTCAAACCACCCAAAACAACACAAATTTGCAGCATATCACAGTATGTTACATAGGCTAGTGAGTTTTCCTTTATCTAAAAATGATTTGATTAACGAATTAAATTTAATAAAACGAATTTCCGTAAATAATGATTACCCCCAAATACAGTTAATTCAATACACAATAAAAAACTTAAAAACAGAGCTATTTCTGAAGTCTACCCTAAAACTAAAGACGGCAATATCAATTATAAATCATTAACTTATTTTGGCACACCTTCAAAAAGAATTAAAACTACTTAAACCAAAATAATAATAATTCACTAGGAAAACTCATAAATAATGCGAAAGTTAAACAAAACAAAGGTGAAAATTCAGGGGTATATAAATTTAACTGCGGTTCGTATACTAAGGCGTACATAGGGCAGACAGGGCGCTCATTTAAGACTAGAATTTCAGAACACAAACGAAGTTTTCTTAACAACAAAACATATTCTTCATACAACAATCATTTAATAGAACATAACCATCAATTTAATGACCAGCCTAAAGATAAACCGTTTTAAAAACACGCAGGTTCCATTCTAAATGAACAAACAGAAATAAATATGACTGATGGGAAATCACCATTATTAAACTTATATACCTTATAAAGTTCAGACTAAATCGATATTCCGAAATAAAATTTCGGAATATGATTTGTTACTTGATTGGTCACTACAACATAAAGTCGAGAAATTTGCACATGCAAAATGACCAACAAAGATCCCATGAATGCTATATTCCATGCCTTTCCTCCTACGACTATAGTTTCTGAGCCTATACTCTTCATCCGGTAGGCTTTAGGCAACGGTATCGATCGTGAAGATCCGGTACTCAGATCCGGATCCGAGTACTGGATCTTCACGATCGATACCGTTGCCTAAAGCCTACCTGATGAAGAGTATAGGCTCAGAAACTATAGTCGTAGAAGGAAAGGCATGGAATATAGCATTCATGGGATCTTTGTTGGTCATTTTGCATGTGCTAATTTCTCGACTTTTTATAAAGTTCAGTATGAATTCCAAGAATACCTTTAATTACCTATTTTCAGACTAGTTGTAAAAGTAGATAATAAGGTGGAACAAAACCTAAATGTTTGTTAGTTGCAAAAAGCATTAGAAGAATTTACCATGTAACGAAACGCGTCATGCAGTTTTGTAATAAAAAGTGGAAATTTTGACAAATTGTCTTTCATTACGTTAAACAGAAAAAATTTGCATTTTTAAAATTAATTATTAGTCCAAAACAGAGGTAAAATTATGGAGTTTATCCATATATTTGTGCCTAGCAACATAAAAAATATCATTACTTTTGTTTAATTAAACAAACTAAAGTAAAAAATAATGGCAGTGTCATTAACACAGTTGCACACCTATTCAAATAGGTAAAAAAGGTCAAAATAATGATGAGATAAATATAGTTTATATACAACAATATTATGATTTTATTCTCTCTGGAGTATCCCCAGGAGTATCGTCCTGAGTTTTGGACCTCGAAAAACGTATGCTATTTTGAAAACTTATGTTTATAAATGTATTTTTTGGGCTTAAAATGTGAATTACTCCCGTTATATAAGTTAGATCAAGACGAAAAAACCAAACTTCATAATGAAATTTCCAACAAATCCCCGTTGATTTTAAATCGCTCAAGTACGTACATAACCTACAAAATTGAACCGACAAAAAACTCTTTTTTTTTTATCTTATTGTATAGATCGACTACGTTAACCGATCAGCTTGGAAGTTTTAGAAAATATGCATTTTTGTCATAGCAAAAATACCCTGAAATTTTGATACAAAAATATTGCACTCAGGGAGTACAATTGAATTTGTTATATAAAATTTGAATTTCCCGCCATTTTATGCCATTTGGTCCAAAATGGATCTTTTTAGTGTTCCGTACACACTTATAAGATCACTTCGGTGTTTGTCTGTCTGTCTGTCTGTCTGTCTGTCACACCCGATTTTCTCCGAAACTATTTGACATAGAAAGTTGAAATTTGGTACTAATATAATTGATGATATTTGATGGCCTCATCAGAGCCGTGTAGTTTTGAAAGTTAAATTTTGACTTAAGGGGTTATTTTTGAGGGGTGAAATCGGAAGTGAAAAAAAAATTTTTTACTAGGTCATCGAGTGTGGTGTGAAATGAAAGCTTGTGAAAACACGAGTAATATATATATATATATATATATATATATATATATATATATATATATATATATATATATATATATATATATATATATATATATATATATATATATATATATATATATATATATATATATATATATATATATATATATATATATATATATATATATATTATGTATATATATATATATATATATATATATATATATATATATATATATATATAAAATGTAATACTTGCGCACACTTTTCTTCGTATTATTTTTAAAAAATCGCTGTCCCCCTACCTTATCTCGAAAAGTACGGATCAAAAAATTTTGAAAAAATTCTGGAATACTCTCCACGGTGTATAGATTGAACGAAAATTATCACGAGTGCATTACCTTTAATAATTTATCTGGTATATAAAAAAAAACAAAATTTTCACCAGTTTTCAGTAAAAATTGGAAACAAACTTTGTTGAAAACTCATTTGGGGTGTGTTTTGTGAAGTCACTGATCATTTTATACCATCGTAGCAAATTTTTTTTATTTTAAAAAGCAATTAACGTACGGAACACTAATTGTGCAAGTTCAACTTGCACTTGACCGGTTATTTTAATTTATTATTTTTTCAAAAGTTAGGTCTCGACGTCAGCTTTCCGTTACCATTTAAAAAAAGTTAAGACTTATTTTAACCGTTTTTTTTTTACATTTGTTTGTTAATCAAATAACAACAAACGCGTTTTTTCCATCATTTTGAAAAAAAAAATTGTTAAGGAAAGTGATTCTAAACGATTCTCTCCCAGAAATGATAAAAAAGTTTTAATATTTTTTTCAAAATGACCGGTTATTTGATTAATAAACAAATATTTAAAAAAAAAACGGTTAAAATGACTCCAAATTTTTTTTTTTTTTTTTTTAATAAAGATCTATTTTAGACCAAATGGCATAAAATGGCGGGCAATTCAAATTTTAAATATCAAATTTATTTGTGCGCACTGGATTCTATATTTTTGTATCAAAATTTCAAGATATTTTTGCTATAACAAAAGGCATATTTTCTAAAATTTTCAAACCGATCTATTCACTTAGCCGACCTGTACAATAAAATGAAAAAAAAAAACAGTTTTTTACCTGTTTTTTCAGTTTTGTAGGTTATATACCTACGCACTTGAGCGACTTAAAACCAACGAAGATTTGTTGGAAATTTTATTATTACAAAGAGTTTGGTTTTTTTTGGCTCAATCTGACTTATATAACCAGCGTTATTCACTTTTTAAGCTCAAAAAACGCGTTAATTTGTTTACAAACGAAAGAGCACAAGTTTTTCGAATTGCAAAACCCAGGTGATACCCCAGAGAGGATAAAATCATAATGTTGCTGTATCTAGACCGTGCAATTTCATATGCTTTTTTTACTGCACTAAAAGAAAACTTGTAATTTTTCTAGAAAAGCATTTATTGCAGCCCAGCTGGTGATGCAACTATATGACTAAAAGAAAAATTGTCTGTATTTTATTCAGAAATACGAATTACCATTTGAGGCAGAACGAGATTAAAACAAAAAAAAGTTTTTTAATCGTTGATTTTTATTACACTATTAATTAGGCTCAAATTACTTATTTAAATATTAAGGTACTTAAATTTATCCTATGAAATCCTTGAAAGTTATTTTTAAGTTTCATTTATTACTTTTTTCAAGCCATTAAATATAAAACGCCATAATATTAGTCATTATCAATGAAAGATTTCATAAGGCAATTTCGCGTTCGAATTAATATGGATTATTATTTAATAGACACATATTCGGTTTAATCGATTTAGTAATGGTTTTTGGAAGCAGTGAATTAAATAACTATATTACAGAACGTGGTTCAATAAATCCACAACAAAGTCTGTTTCGAACAGCTGTAAACAAAGAAGATTACAGCACAGTTATCATCTATATATAAATCAATAGAAAATTCCCTTACTGATCTAAAAATGCCAAATTATCATCTTAACCAGAGTCTGATACCTGCGATTAGAAATTAAAATCAACAAAATGAAGTGTTTAACCTTCTTCTTCTTAGTGCGCCGTCTGTCGGAGGCTGGCGCTCCAAATAACTATCGTGGTTTTGGATACATCGGCTCTAAATATGTCTGTAGATTTACAATTGAAGCATCTCCTCAAATCTTTTAGGCAGGAATTCCGACGTCTTTAGACCGATTTCTTTCCTTGAATTTTACCCTCTATGATAAGTCTTAACAGCATATCTACCGCCTCTCATTACATGTCCAGATACTGAGTTTTTCTTTCATTAGTGCTAAGTAATAACTCTTGTTGTTTTTGGACACGGTTTAGTACTTCCTGGTTGGTTATTTTTTGCACCTATGAGATACGTAACATCCGTCTGTATGAATACATCCTGAAAGCCCCTAAGCGTTTTTCGGTGTTTTGACCGAGACTCCAACTTTCACATCTATATAATAGAACTGAATATATGTATATAGCATTTGATAATGCATTGAGTCTAAGATCCCGGCTTGTGAAAAAACGTTTTCATATCTATAAAGATCCTTCTGATCTGCTCTATTCTTAGTGTGATCTCCTTCCTCGGGTTACATTGATCATTAATAGTTATACCCAAATACTTGAATGAGGATACCTGTCGACAGCTTCTCTATTGATGGTTAGATAACTAGTTATTTTTTGTTTGGAGAACACTAGCATTTTAGTTTTTGAGAGATTTAGATAGAGTCCAAACATCTCACCATGTCGAACAACACGATCCAGCATGTGTTGTAGATCTTGTGGTTGGTTTGCCAGTATACCTATATCATCCGCATAACGGATGTTGTTATGTTTAACCACAAAGCAATATTTATTTTAATATAATGTAGAATATTTAAATATAGGTATAAAGACAGGAAATTATGTTGGTGCTTTAAAGTCATTTTTATCAATAAATTTTCATCATAAATTAAAACGACTGTGCTTACTGCAAGTAAATGAGCACAAAAAATGTTTTCCTCTATCTACGTAATCTCCGTTATATAAACTATCGATATTCAGATAATTCAGGCTCATTACTATATGAAAAGTATCTTGCTTTCTTTCGTAATCACAAATCAAAAAAACCGTATTTGCTATCATTTATTACCCGGACTTTCTGTAACTTGTGGTTTCGAGGATCCGTTACTTTTCCTTTGTACACGTTCATCTAAAAAGGAAACGTATTTTTATTTAATTTTCCTATGTTTGGATGTTGTTATTAACGATGATCTAAAAAATAGGAAGGTGTTCTGTACCATGTGAGTAAATAATTACCGTCATTTTTTGGTTTTATAAGAGCAAAAGTTAAGACATTTTCTTTAAATGCTCTCATAAAAGTGTTAGTTACTTCTAGCTTCAAAAATGATTCATTAAATCTGCTGCCTATGAGTCAATAGTCATACCTTAAAACACTGAGTCGTTAATGGAAACATTTGTATACAGTGATTCTGCCTCAAAACTGACCTCAGGACTTCTGTGATCTAAGTCTTTAATCTCTGTATATTGACAAGTCTATTCACTGAAAACTGGACGACACTAATTACCAACTTTAAACATTTTTTTCTTTAGAAATTGGGATTGAGGCGCTGGTTAGGTCCATAATTTCTCTTTCGTTTTCACTGGTTAGGTCGGTTTGGATGATCTTGTAAATATTTTCATTTAATAGTTCATATATATTCTCCACATCTTTGTCCTCATTCATTCCATTTTCTTTGTCTGCTGGATGAATTAGTATTGACTCATTATTGTTTAATTCATTCAAGATACGTTTTTCAACAGAGGTTACTTCTATAGTTGGGTGTGTTTTCTAATCTTGGCTGTCAGACATGAAGTTACGTTAACTTTCTTAGGTGACTATTTTCTAACGAAAACTTCAACGATCAATAATAGTCATCTGATGCTCGCCTGAAATATTCTTATGGTGTTTGAACAAAATGGATTATTGAGCTGTGTTCTGTTGCGAATCTAACAGATATTTAAAAACTTCGTTGTAACAATAAGGAAAATGAAAGAATGACATGTTTAAACCGATTATTTCAATGGAGCACGATTCAATGAACATTTGTCCGGTATAAATAGTTGGTCTGTGCTTGTCCGAGCTCTTTTAGTATTATAATCTCGACGAGTTAAGGTTCGTAAAGACCTCCAATAGAATTGAGACGTTGAAAGGTCTCTCTAACCCAACTCTTGTCTTATCTTCAGACAGCGTGTCGTAAAACGTATTTTAATGAAGCTGGATACCAAAGAAGCTTCTGGAGGTGGTGGAATACCTGCCATAGTACTCGAAAAATGCGCGAGCATATTAACGTCAGTTTTCTATAGACTTTTTAACCTAGCCTATACCCAAGACCTTGCTAAACAATTACCGATCAGCCGCACTACTTTCAGTAATATCGAAAGTTCTGGAAAAGGCTGTCTATCAGCATCTTCTAAAATACCTTGATGAATTCAATATTATTAGCGATCATCAATATGACTTTCGTAAGGGAAGATCAACAGGAGATTTTTTAACTTATGTAACATAAATTTGGAACGGCACAATTGAACATTTCGGAGTATCCCGAGCGGTTACATATGATATATCCAAGGCATTTGACCGTGTTTGGCATAACGGATTGTTGGTTAAGCTACGCTTTTATGGTATGTTTGACAAGTTTTGTTTATGGCTTTCTCTCAGAAAGCGTTCTTTACAAGTGGCAGTCGATGGATTTCTTTTTAAAATAATAATGAAGGACTTTATTTGTGCCAGTAGCAATAATTAGCAAAAATAAACTAGTATATACGTGTACGCGTTACAAATAAGTGGGGTTCTGATTAATAATTAATCATTCTTTAAGTCCAATCCACCGTAGGTACTTTTTAAAGTTATTGTTAAGAATTTTAAATATCGGCTTGATATTCCTTTAGAATTTTTGTAATTGAGTTTTTGTTAAATTACTAATTATCAAACCACAGACAAGGGTATAAACATATAAAATGATTTTTTTCCTATTTTCTGCTTAATAATTATTGGGTATTCATATTTTAAAGTAAATGTTTGTTTTCTTCTATTTAAATTACGATGTTATCCTCTACATATGCTATTGAAATTTACACTATATACAACAGTGATGATTTATTATTAAAACTCTATTGTTCGCAAGTGGCGAAGGATAAAACTGCTCTGTTACCAATAATTATTTTGCCCACAATTTCCGGCTTCGGCTCCGGCGAGTTGTTTCATTAAAATTTTCACTTGAATAATATTTCATAGGCAAAGTACCACAAGCAACAGAAAATATCGTTAAAAGTAATATTTGAATTTTAGAAGCAATAGAAAATTAGTGTTATTTTTTTTATGAAATTAACGTTTCTAAAATAGTATGTAGTTTATTTTTGTTGGTCTGACATCAAGATTAATGTTATTGCCATATTCAAAAAAAAAAATAGTCACTTTATGGGGGTGTAAATGTTTCTTATGCTTTATTTTTCGACTTATCGGACTCCAATTACGGTAACATTACTCTATGCAGTATCAGTGGATTACAGTTATTGCTCCAGTTATATTTGTAGAGGTGAAGATATAAATCTTAACGAAGAATAGGTACGATACATATCTGCACTTTATCGTTAACGTATCCAGAGATGAAGTGTTTTTTAAGCCTTTTTTATTGAAGCGTCCGTGACTTTGTAACTATTCATTACTACTATAAATGAAAAACGTATTTACTTTTTTAAACAAATCACTATATTAAATTTTTTTTTAACGTGACCGCAGTTTCGTAGCATTGCTACATTATCAAACACGATAGCATTAATAACACTATAATAATCACT
Organism: Pachyrhynchus sulphureomaculatus; assembly: GCA_019049505.1. Classification (NCBI taxonomy): domain Eukaryota; kingdom Metazoa; phylum Arthropoda; class Insecta; order Coleoptera; family Curculionidae; genus Pachyrhynchus; species Pachyrhynchus sulphureomaculatus. The sequence continues at coordinate 212,118,446 of CM032447.1, read as the reverse complement.
TACTAGTCGATAGTTCAAGTTTTCGGATTAGAGTTTCTCTACTCACTTTTTGTTTCGCTATAGAGAACAGCAGTTGACAAACCCAAATCTTTGATCATTGTAAGATCCCGTCATTTATTTATACTCAAATTAAAACATCTCATCCCAGATATCAGGGCAGAATTTATAATTTATTAATATAATATTTCTGTAATATGTGTACATATTTTTTAAGAATATGTTCAATAACAATAAAAGAACATCTGTTTTTTAAGATTTGTTTTAAAAAAATCAAGGCGATTTTTTTAATTTTTTATTTTTAATGAGTTATTGATTTTTCACTATGCGTATGTGGATGGTCAATGTAAATATTATCCTGAATTTTCTCGTATCAAGGTTAGGCAAAATAGCATATATTTAGTAAAGAGCAACTTTTAATGGAATTATTATATTTTTGGATCAAATCTAAAATGTTAAATTTAAAATTTCTGATATTACATATATCGAACAAAAAACAATTTCCGAAATATCGACATTTAAGAAGTAAAATATTGTCACTTGAATTATACACTACATCAAAACGGTGCATCTTAAAGCTTATTTTTTTAAATTTTTTCCCCAAAAGTATTATCATTTGAATAAATTCACTTCGAGTAACAAATTTTATTCAAGAAATTATTATCTTCCTCGCTTCAAGGCAGGTTTTTTTTTATTAAAAAGAAATTTTTCACATGCGTAAAGTTTAGACCAATTTTCTAAAGATGTAACGGTTTGACCAATATTAGAGAATACATCCCAAGATGTCTGATTCTGTTTCTTTCGTTTTTTAAGATACTAAATGGGACATCGTCTGATGAGTCGGATTCCGGTGCTGATATCACATCTTCATCGAAATGAATATTTACTTTTAACGGTATTGCTTGTTTGATGTATTTTAAAATGTCTTTTTAACCTGCTCTTTGTTAGTAAAATATGCATCTTTAAATCTTGGATCCAGCGCTCTGGTAGTGAGATAATTGTCGTTTTCAATAATTGCGAATCTGGCTCAAATCTTCAAGTAAATTACCCGGCATAAATCCCAAACCAGGAACATCGATTTCCATTAAATATTTATTTTATGGCAAAATGTTGGAATTACTTCTGATATTACACACAGTGAACTACTGAAATGTTTGATAGCTTGTCCAAATGTTTGTAAAAGCTTCAATAACGTTATAGTTAAGTCCTACTGAAAGAGAAAAGTGAATCATAATCAACAGAAAGCAAGCTGATAGCTGTTCTTTGTCCAAAAAGCCGTTCCAATAGATAATACGATAATCTTGTATACCTTTTTCTTTGGTCCAATGTTAAAATCTCTCTGGATTTGTTATTATTTCACTCAGGAAGGAGATAAGTGGCTTAAATGGATTATGATCCTTCTTCCGACACTTATAACGTCCAATACAAATCCTTGCACTTTTAGAGAGTCAATTACAACCTGTTGTTGGGAATATATAAAATATGATTTATTATCTACTCCTAAGTCTTCTGTAGCTTTTTAAATGTTAGCTCCGCTGCCTCTAATAAATAGGTGTACTCTTGTGTTGTTTATGCTATTTTTTTCGAGCATCTGATTTAAGGTATTCTTAATGTTTTTGCTGGTAGCTCTAGGCTATTGATATTACACACAAAATGTTTTGACTCAAAATCTTTAGTTAGCCAATGTGCCGTCAAATTTATAAAGCTCTTCTTATTTACGTCGGATGTCCATATATCTGTTGCAAATAAAAATAAAATGAACACCTGATAGCAACTCAGCAATTCTAGTCATGCATTTTTCCTATATTTCAGGAATGACGCTTTGGCTAAGGACAGGTCGGCTTGGAATGGAATATTTCGCCTCAAGTAGAGCAAGCAACCTATTGAACTCTAAAAAAATAAATATGTTGTGTTTCTATTTCTTAACTAAAGGAATATTTTGCTGCCTCATTTTTTAGTGTTCCGTACGGAACACTTATAAGATCACTTCGGTGTCTGTCTGTCTGTCTGTGTGTCACACCCGATTTTCTCCGAAACTATTTGACATAGAAAGTTGAAATTTGGTAATAATATAGGAATTGATGGCCTAATCAGAGCCATGTAGTTTTAAGAGTTAAATTTTGACTTAAGGGACTAGTTTTGGGGCGTGAAATCGGAAGTGAAAAAAAATTTTTTTTTTTACTAGGTCATCGAGTGTGGTGTCAAATGAAAGCTTGGGAAAACACGAGTAAAAAATGTATATATAATGTAATACTTGCGAGCACTTTTCTTTGTATTATTTTTAAAAAATCGCGAAAAATCGCTGTCCCGCGCCTTATCTCGAAAAGTACTTATCAAAAAATTTTGATAAAATTCCGGAATATTCTCCACGGGGTGTAGATTGAACGAAAATTATCACGAGTGCATTACCTTTAATAATTTTTCTGGTATGTAAAAAAAACAAAAATTTCAAGGTCATCAGATTTCAGTAAAGATTGTAAACAAACTTTGTTGAAAACTCATTTGGGGTGTGTTTTGTGAAGTCACTGATCATTTTGTACATCTGTAACAACATTTTTTATTTTAAAAGCAATCAACGTACGGAACACTAATTGCGCAAGTTCAACTTGCACTTGACCGGTTATTTAATAAAGAAATAGAAAGAAAACTATTTTCAAAATAATTTATTGTTATCGTTAAGTTACAGGTGCAATTTTCAAAAGTAAATAACACAATAACATTTCATTTTTACGCTTATCTATATTTTCTACAAACGAAAATGGCTGGTTGTCCAAGGCTATAATCTTTCCTATTGCCGTGTGCACAAGTTTTGCTTTAGGATCATTTATATTCCACTGTTTGGTATCGTAAAATATTCTATAATATTAACTTGTTGATGGTTCGACCTTATTTTCATTGACCAAACTAGTGGGGTGTTTAAATTTTAGAGGTTTTTATAAAGGTGAAATACTAACTTTTTTACGCTAAACAACCCACATACTACTTTTGATTCATCTTCTTAATCAAGTAAAAAAAATAGTTCCAGACTTTGCTCATTTTTTAAAACCCAACAATCTTTAAAAAGACTTTCTATCGTAGACAATATAGGAATATGATTTTTATTTCTGTTACCAAAACTGTAGCTGTCTAAGCACTAATTTATCGCGTTTTAACAATATTGTCGAATTATAAAAAATTACCTAAACTTGGCAGAAAATAATAATAATAATAATAAATAGAAAACAAAATCAACAACATCAGGAGAGATCTAGGACATCTTACATAGATTATAAGCGGGAACGCGTCCAAACGTGTCACACAGGGGGTAAACAAGATCAAATCTAAATCTCCCAACAGAACACTGCCAGAAATCCTCGATACCTTGAAACAAAAACTATCTGTATATGCCGCAAGACTCCGTAGATGCAAAGAATCAAACGAGAGGAAAGACACCAACAACCTCTTCCGAAGAAGCGAAAAAACAGTTCTACCGGAAAAAACTATGTACAACAAACAGACAGACGTGACTGAACCACCAAACAAACAAGAACTCACAGATTATTGGGAAAGTATCTGGTCAGAACCCAAACTACATAATAATAAGACCCCCTGGATCAAAGCCGAAGAAGACAAACATAAACATGTGACAGAACAAGAAAATTCCACATTAAATACACAAGAAATTACAGAAACTATCAAACACACACACAACTGGAAATGTCCTGAAATAGACAATATACAAAACTTCTGATACAAACAGTTTACCACCACACACGAAGCACTCACACACCAAATCAACAAAGCCGTTCTACAACCACACACATTTCCCACTTTCCTTACACAAGGAATAACATACGTTATATTCAAAAGCTCAGACACCACAAACCCGTCAAACTACCGACGTATCACCTGTCTTCCAACCCTATACAAGATCATCACAGCCACAATTTCCAAGAAAATAGAACAACACCTAACAGACAACAATATTCTCACAGAAGAGCAGAAGGGATGCAGGAAAAATAGTCGAGGATGCAAAGAGCAACTGATCATAGATAGCGTGATTATGGGACAAACCAGAAAAGAACACAGAAACCTTCACATCGGTTACATAGACTATAAAAAAGCCTTCGACTCCATACCCCACAGCTGGTTAATCAGAGCCCTAGAAATCTATAAAATCAACCAACACTTCAGGCAATTTCTCGCGCAAATTATGAAAACATGGAAAACTAAAATACGCCTAGAAACAAAAACCGAACGCATCCAAACAGAAGAGCTGTACATCAGACGGGGTATATTTCAGGGAGACTCGCTCAGCGCTCTATGGTTTTGCCTCTGTCTCAATCCACTCTCAAATATACTAAACAGAACAGAGCATGGCTTCAATATCAGACACCAAAAAGTGAATCAACATAAAATTAACCATCTGCTCTATATGGATGACATAAAACTCTACGCTGCCACAAAAACACAGCTGAAAGAACTCCTCAAAATCACAGAAATATTAACCTTAGATGTCAATATGGAATTTGGTATAAGTAAATGCAAAGTGCTCCACATCAACAAAGGCCAATGAAAGTGCCACCATGAGAAAGAAACCATCAACAATGAAACACTCGATAACATGTTCGACAAAGAAACATACAAATATCTAGGCTTCCAACAAAGCACCAAACTCAACCACACTCACATCAAAACAGAGCTCCGAACCGAATTCAAAAACAGACTGACGAAACTTTTACAAACAAAACTCATCTCTAAGAATCTCACTAAAGCCATCAACACGTTCGCTATACCTATACTCACATATTCATTTGGTATCATCAAATGGTCACAAACAGACATAGAAAATATTCACATCCTTATACGATCTCAATTCACCAAATACAGGAAATTATATCCCAACGCATGCAAAGAAAGACTTACCATCGAGAGGAAGGCAGGAGGAAGAGGAGTTATAGACATCAGATCATTACACACAAAACAAATACAAGCACTTAGGAAATTCTTTCAAAGCAAGCAAACCAGCCTCCACACAGCGACAGTGAAAGCAGACAAAAACTACACACCTCTCGACTTATCCCGGGCAGACCACTCAGCAGACACACATAGCCACACCCAATTACAACAGGAAAAGATGAAAACGTGGCCAGAGAAAACACTCCACAGAAAACACAGATACCACATAGAACAAGACCACGTAAATAAAAAACAATCATACACCTGGTTACAGGATGGGTAGCTACTCCCTGAAACAGAAGGCTTCTTACTTGCCATCCAGGATAAAGTCATATTAACCAGAAACTACCAGAAGCATATCATCAAAGACCCAACTATTACAGAAGACAAATGCAGGAAATGCCACCAACAGAAAGAAACGATCGAATGGAATACACTGCCAGGCATGACTCAGCAGCAAAAGTAGTTCACCAAGCACTAGCCACAACATACAAGCTCATAGAAAACACAGATCCCTACTACAAATACACACCAACATCCGTACTTGAAAATAAAGATTACAAACTCTACTGGGACATCAGTATCCATACAGATAAAACAGTCTCCGCCAATAGACCAGATATTACTTTTCAGTGCAAAAAAATAAAAAGTCACCTATCTAATTGACATAGCTGTCCCCAACGACACAAACATCCAAACGAAATACACAGAAAAAATTTCCAGATACACAGACCTTGCAACGGAAATAAAAAGGCTATGGAAACAAGAAAAAGTCATCATTGTCCCCCTCATTATATCAGCCACAGGCCTTACACCAATAACATTCACACCACACTTGGTACAATTGGGACTCAACACAAACACACAAAAAAAACTCAAAAGTCAGTGATTTTGAAAACATGTAACATTGTCAGGTCATTCCTTAATACACAATGGTAATAGCGTTTGTGCTTACTTAGCTTGGGCCCGTCAGCCAAACATGGAACCACATTGACTAAATGTGAGAAAGAAGAACTTTTTTGTATAATAATAATAATAATAATCTTTATTGTCTAATAGATATACCATTTACAAGACAATTAAGCATAAATAACATAATACAAAGGAGATAGAGATCAAAAAGGAAAGTAAAGTACTAGTATAGAACAAAAGAGACAGATAACATAAAAATCACATAGAAATTAAATAAAACTGGAAAATTAAAATTAAAATACACTTGGAATAAATACCTATACATGCATCAATTTATTCTTTAAGCATTTGGCAAATTGCGCAAATGACAGGTTGTTCACGTCAATGTCGTTACAAGTACTGTTGAAAACGCTCATAGCTTGAAATAATGGTGTTTTGATGAGAAAATTAGTTGATGCAGTAGGTAAATAGAAACAGGAGAGGTTCTGACCAATCTATTAGGAACGTGGAAGTTTAGTTGAAATAGTAATTCAGGAGAGTCAATAAGAAATTTACATAATTTTATAAGAAAACAGACCAGATGGTAATTTCTTCGATTCGTCAATAAAGGTAGCTGAAAACGTTCAGTTATAATGACCTCATCGTCACCCCTATCAGGGTACACACCATCATATTTTAATATAAGAAATTTGGCAAACCTTTGTTTAAACATTCTCTACCTGTTTAATATACTTAGCGTGTATTAGATTCCAAACAATTGCACCATATTCAAGCCGTGAAAGCACATAGCTGGAATATAAAGTTTTTAATGTTTTACTGTTAAGAAAACCACTCGAATTACGTATTATGAAACCCATGATCGCGGTAGTGCAGATACAATTAATATAATGGGCAAATGAAAGTTTAGGATAAAAAATAATTCCAAGGTCCTTGAAGGTGTTACAACGGGTAATATCTTCATTATCTAACTTATACTGGAAGTCAATGGTGCTAAATTTATTCGAGTAAGTCAAAAAGAAGCACTTACCGGCATTCAATGGCAGCCTATTCAACTCACACGATTGCTGTAACGACTCCATATCATGTTACAATGAAAGGCAATCACTAGAGTCTCTTATAGTGCGGAAAAGCTTTAGGTCGTCAACAAACAAAAGAAAATTACTAGTTATGTTATCACCAATGTCGTTAATGAAGAGTGAAAAAATTAAAGATGTAAGGTTGCTACCCTGTGTTGCACCACTTGTGGCACTAAACGTTGAGGATTTATGTCCACGAATTTCGACGTACTGTAAGCGGTTACACAAATAGGACTCGAAAAAAGTAATTAGGTTATTGCTGAAACCCATTCTATCCAGCTTATGTAGAAATATGGAATGGTCAACCCTATGAAAGGTCTTCGAGAAATCATCAACTTACATTTGTTTGTCCAAAGCATTTCCTGTAATTTGAGCAAAACAAGCCAAATTACTTATTGTACTACGTTTGCTAAAAAAACCATGTTGATTTACAGAAATCAAGCTTTTAACCTGTGCAAAAATACACTGATATACTGACATCTCAAAGACTTTGGCGAATATCGGTAATAAAGATACCGGTCTATAATTAGATATATCATTTGCGTCACCCTTTTTAAATACGGGAAGGATTTTGGCCTTCTTCCACACTGTTCGTTTTTAGAGACAAATTGAATATATAAGATAAAGGTAACGATAAAGCTGGGAATATTATCAGGGCCACAAGTAAGTTCATCTCTCAATCCTTTCAATGCCGTTATTATAGTTTGCTCTGGCAAACAATCAAGAGCGATATATAAATTAGAGGTGAAGACATCGTTTTTGGGGACGCGTTCTGACGGCGCACTATATACGCTCCCAAAGCTAATGCTTTGCTAAAAATGCTAATAAAACGTAAAAAAAAGAATGAAATCAATCCAGATCCTACCCTGCCGGTTACCCGTTTTTGCCGGATCCTACGTAACCGGACATCCGGTTTTGCCAGATCCTAAATAGTCTTATCAGTTACATCTCTACAATTTTCCATTTTGTACCACAATAAAAATTTTCAATCCTACGTATTAGAATTGAATATTAGATATTGACTTTTTTAACATTTCCCCAATGGAAAGTTTTACGACAAAATAAACGTTTACAAAGCTGCTCCTGATGATTTTAAAAATAAACCCTTAATTTTTGACTGAGAATGTTTAAGCCTCTAAGTTTAGCTACGCAGGACATTTAAGTTTCAGCACAGACCACGTTGGTACTTCCAAGTGCGCCAGGGTCTCTCATGGCGAATTTAGTCTCCAAAAACTGTAACGACTCAAATTCCTTTCCCGGTTGTTAGAAAGATATACTAATTTATTTAAGCGTAACACTTTCTTTTTGTATTTTCGTAGTTTATGTGATTAATGCGATAGACATATGAATACCATTATGTTATTTACAAACACAATAGCTCTACTACAAACAATCTACGTTCTATTTTAATATTGACAATGTTCGTTAGTCTGTCCATGACCTGGCGAAAAACCTTTCCCATTCCGCCAGACAACAATGAAGACAGTGAAATTCTTCTCAACTTGCTCGACTTTATAAAATTTTATCTCGAAATTAAAGTGGTTCTACGAAAAAAATGTAAGTTCCAATTATAGATATCTTTTTAATCTGTTTATTTTGCAAATATAAGATAAGAAAGTTGTTTGACAGTGATAAGGCTTAATATGTTACATGCATTTTTCTTTACAGTGATAACGTAAAATGAAACTGTATGTAGGGAATTAGTTAAAAATAGATTTAGTTATTAAATTATTAATAAGGAAGTGGAAATAGATATGGAGTAATCTAATAAAACCACTGAATTAAAAATACCAACCTCAAATTTATATATATTTTTTTTTCGTTATTTACCATGAAATCAGTGGCTTAAAATTCTAAATTAATTTGGTACAATATGGGTTTCCTTCGGAAGATTTATTACCAGGAGCTTAAAAGCTACAGAAGCAAATATTATTAACAAGCCTGTGTTACTATTTGATTATATTAAGAAGTTAGTTTACTAATTAACACTACTGTTTCGCATAACTCGAGTATCGCATAAGGTCCCAGGCTAATTGGCAGTGTCATAAAAAGTTTGCAAAATGGAACCACAAATGATAGTTATTTTAGTGATTTCCATTACGATCAACACAAGGAATCATCGCTTTTGGTTGCAACATTTAGTTTTATTAAAGTTCCTATAACACACCAAATAGCTTGAGGAAATTCTACTCTAGCAGAAAACCTCGTAGAAACCTATGATAGTGTAACATTATACACAGCTACATTTCAGCACGTGAGACCAATCAGTTGAATGAAGAAGTCAATCTAAATAGTTCATTGAATTTATAACAAGACTAATGTTGAAAATTGCCTCTAGGTCCCAAGATTCTTCATGGTCTTTCAATATTTTCGTCATTTTTATCTTCCAATGAAGAACTACCGAGCCACACTTTTAATTAATTTTAACTTGTTAAAATATCTGCCCACTGTTCAAGGTAGGTAGAAAATGATTAGTAAAAAACAAGTATTGGTTATTATTTTGTTGACTATTCTTATTAGATACAAGTAAATCGACGTTTGATAACAAGTAATTTTCTTGTATACTTACAATTATTTACCCTTACGAATCTACGATTTTGTAAAACAGTTTTATCCCCATAACGGGCCAAACTTCTTAACATTATTCGTTACTTAGAAACATGCAGTTTTGTACAATTGGCTCTAGGAATGTTTTCTTTTATTTGGATTTTTTAGATAATTTTAGGCAGATTTCTGTTTAATATCTAAAATATATATATTTGACAGACTATTGCAAGCTGAAATAAAATGACTTAGGTATTGGTATCCCAACTTTTATTCTTTTACACTTGTTTTTAGTGTGCCATATCCATCACTGTGGTGTCTGTCTGTCCGTATGTCTGTCTGCCCGTCTGCCACACCCGATTTTCTCTGCAACTATTTGACATAGAAAGTTGAAATTTGGCACTAATATAAAAAGTGAAAACTACACGGCTCATCAGAGCCGTGTAGTTTTGAAAGTTAAGTTTTGGTGGTGTTAGTTTTGGAGAGTGAAAATTTTTTTACCAGGTCATCGAGTGAAGTGTCAAATGAAAGCCTGTAAAACACGAGTTTAGAAATATATATAATGTAATACTTGCTCACACTTTCTTAAAAGATGAAATTTTTGTACTGTTTTCATTGGTGTCTGGCAGGAGGGAAATGGTTTTCGCCGTATCATGGACTAACAAACATTACGTGTTTCAATCTATTGTGTTTGCAAAATAATGTATTAATATTCATATGTCTATAGCTTATGTAATCATATCAACGACAAAAATAGAACAAGAAAAAATATCTTATTAACTTCATTTTATTCTGTTTGGTTCTGTTATAACTATCACAGACAGTCCAATTGATTGTATCCCACAAGAGGTATCTGCAGTAAGAAAATAATAACCATTAAATGCAGTTTCCATTCTGATTTGACAAACAACGAAAATTCATTAAAACAGTTGTAAAATAAGAATTTATTCGGTTTGTAATTCTATTTCAAAAGTTTTAATATACCTTAAGCTTATATCCACATGCTATTAATTGTTTATATTGTTGATAACAGCTCGGGCTCTACTGCTAGTTAAGACACAGAAAGTATAGCTGTCCCTACAGAAAAACAAGCACGTTGAACAAAACGTCACCCTGCATATTTTTCCCTAATGACAAAATAGATGATTACACAGCCTCACAAAAAAAAAGTGGGGTATACTTTTGATGCGATATATCAGATCCGTAGTATTTTTGCCCGCTGATCACGAATCTGACGTCAGAATATCGCCATCACATCTCAATTTTTTTCTAACCTCAAAAAATAGGTAAAAATTAGTAAAAATTAAGAAAAATATACTCCTAAAAAATTGATTCAAGCTTTTTCATGAATCCAAAGATGTATTAATATGTATTCGGACACGCTAAGCTAATATTCATCGGTTGGATTAAGCCATACAGTTCTGTTTTCTTTCTAACCTCAATAAATCAGACAGATATAGTGCTTCTCGAATGCAAAAACGAATTCAAATTAAAATTCAACCGATTCTTACCAAATTTGGTACACGGGGGTTTTTTGGGTTGCTGAGGTCGGATTTGCAAAATTCAAAATGGCGGATCCAAGATGGCGGATAAAATTTTTGAAAACCAACCGATTCCTACCAAATTTGGTATACAGTTGGGGAATCCTCAAACCTGATACTCTTAAACCCTAAACCCTGAAACCTTAGACTCCCACACCCTGTAACCTCAAAAAATAGACCTCAGTAACCCTGCAACTTTAAAAATGAGACCCAATAAACTCAAAACCAGGACTTTTAAACCATATACTCTCAAATAGTAGACCCTTAAGCCCTAGAATTGCGAAGGTTAGACCCGCGCCTAACTTTTCTTTTTTTGGCTGTATCTTGTTCTTTTTTCCGCGAATGATCTATTCAAAGGCTTTCTGCCCAAACGCTTTTGAGGATTTGTTTGTCTTTTTAGCGACCAGCAATAGTCCGCTAGCATATGGTCATCCCATCGTCCTTGATACCGATATAATCTTGGTGACTACAGTGAGGAGCAAGGGGAACGTTTTCACCAAGATCTGAAAATCATAGAAAATCGGTATCAAGGACGATGGGATGACCATATGCTAGCGGACTATTGCTGGTCGCTAAAAAGAGAAACAAGTCCTCAAAAGCGTTTGGGCAGAAAGCCTTTGAATAGGTCATTCGCGGAAAAAAAGAACAAGATACAGCCAAAAAAAGGAAAGTTAGGCGCGGGTCTAACCTTCGCAATTCTAGGGCTTAAGGGTCTACTATTTGAGAGTATATGGTTTAAAAGTCCTGGTTTTGAGTTTATTGGGTCTCATTTTTAAAGTTACAGGGTTATTGAGGACTATTTTTTGAGGTTACAAGGTGTGGGAGTCTAAGGTTTCAGGGTTTAAGGGTATCAGGTTTGAGGATTCCCCAACTGTATACCAAATTTGGTAGGAATCGGTTGGTTTTCAAAAATTTTGTCCGCCATCTTGGATCCGCCATCTTGGATCCGCCATTTTGAATTTTGCAAATCCGACCTCAGATTCATGATCAGCAACCCAAAAAAACCCCGTGTACCAAATTTGGTAAGAATCGGTTCAATTTTAATTTGAATTCGTTTTTGCATTCGAGAAGCACTATATCTATCTGATTTATTGAGGTTAGAAAGAAAACAGAACTGTATGGCTTAATCCAACCGATGAATATTAGCTTAGCGTGTCCGAATACATATTAATACATCTTTGGATTCATGAAAAAGCTTGAATCAATTTTTTAGGAGTATATTTTTCTTAATTTTTACTAATTTTTACCTATTTTTTGAGGTTAGAAAAAAATTGAGATGTGATGGCGATATTCTGACGTCAGATTCGTGATCAGCGGGCAAAAATACTACGGATCTGATATATCGCATCAAAAGTATACCCCACTTTTTTTTTGTAGGGCTATGTTATACTCTGTCGGTGACTTATTTAAAGTCTTTCCGACCAGACCACAGCTGACGTTTAATTGCAAAAGTGCACCTTCTCGAGCTTTCCGCTCGAAGGCATAGATCCCATTGGTAAAGCAACCAAAGGCTAATCGAAAGATCCGCACTTTAGAAGTTTCCAAAGGTGTTCTTTGTATTTGCTGGACCATCCCCATCCCCATCACAAGACGCTTTTCGCCGTATCGCGAATGAAAATTATTATATTAAAAAATGGAGCAAAAGTGTGTTCAGTTCATTTTTAAGGTCAGAAGAAAGGCGATCTCATCTTAAAATGGTAATTATAATTATTTTCAATCTCTCCAGATTACTGGGATTTGCTGAAATATTAGGAGCATGATTGTTGATATTATACGAGCGAAGTTGAAGGTGTGTAAAGATATGTTCTCAAAATGAACATTTTTTCTGCCGGGCAATATAGCTAATAGTTGAGAGATATAAATTCAACAATCAGATATTTAAATGAATAACGTGCAAAAAGCGTTGAAGCCAAATGTATTTTTTCCTTGTATTTTTGCCTTTTTTTTCGTTTTTTTGTGTATCTGTTTTAATAAGAAGTTGATAAAAAATGCTCCTATAAATATTTGTCTCGTTTTTCCTATTCTACAGAATAGGATTTTTCTTGAAAGATGGACTTTGAACATTTCAAAAACTCGCGGGTATCATACCAAGAATATGGCGACATGTCATGTGATCATTACAAACTCGAACGCCTTGAAATCAAAAGTGCCGAGTCGGACTGTTGCTACCGTGTTTCATATTTACTGTGGCTGTACTTTCAGTGGTCGATAAATTTTGGTTTAATATGGTGATTTTTAATTCGATTGTTAGACAAGTTTTTGTGCCAAGGTGAGTATGCAGTTTGTAACATTTACGTCTGAAATTTTAATTTGTCGGTTTGAAGCAATTTTTTATGCAGTATTATTAGCTGAGTCACAAATTCCTAAGATACTTTGTTAAAAATTTATTATTATTAATATTATCTAAGAGGAAAAATAGGACGTGACAAATCCTTTGGCTCCGACCCTCGCAGGCCGTCACACGATGTGACCACTGTATAGATGGAAGCACGTACTTTTGGTGTTTTTCGACTCAGCTCGTTGGGTTCTGTCAAATGAGGGGCCATTTGTCCAAATTGGGCAAGTGGCTTTAAGTATAATTGAGCTGCATAAACTATCATTGTTACTTTATGCCGTGAGAAAAAATGCTTCGTCGTATTGAAAATATTTGTATTTAGAACGTTTTTCATCGTTCTTGTTAGCTGCATTTCTTTCTGCAGGTGCGGAAAGCTTAATTACAATAATATTTTTTTATGTAAACTTCCATAAAATTATGTAAAAACGGTTACATAGACATGTAAACTAGACTTCATAAAAATATATAATAAAATTATTTATGTAAAATTTCATTATATACATGAATATTTTTTAAATTTTCACTCAGCGATGGAAACATTAAAATAAACCAGAAATAACATTGAAGTTTTTCAATAACATACCAATTTTACATAAAATTAAAAGACACCTACAAATTTATGTCAAAATAATTTATGGTGCTTAATCAAATCTTCCTTGAAATTTTCAACTTTTAAACAACAAACGCGGCACCCATCGCGCATTCAGCTTTTATGTGTAAGATCTTATGTACCCGTCCATTGGAAATACCTACCATCTCAACAATTTGACGAAGCTTAATACGACGATCTTCCATCACGATACCATGAATTTTATGAACCATCTCTTCAAGAGAAACCGCAATCGGGCGTCATGAGCGTACCGTATGTACAGTGCTTGTACGATCACGTTTAAATTCAATCCAGTGATAGACGGTCCCACCAATGTAAAAATAAAAAAAAAATAGCATCATTAACAAGATACAAATGTGAACATTTCACTTTAATGTGACAATTAACTCTGAAAATATTTTTCGAAGTACAATCCCAATGTTCATATGGCAGACGTAACTATACAAAGCACAGTTAATAATTTAAATACAATAATAATTGATAAGAAATAAAATAAAACACTTGCCGTTTTAAGGCTTAAATCTGTATGTATGTGTAAATATTTTAGGATGCCACCATGCCATGAATCAATTGCAAACAGCACCAGCAAAACTACATACTTAAATTCCTCCATCAACGGCTTTAAATAATGGTATCAAAGAGATGTGCAGCGCAAGCATGAATACAATGCGCTTATATCTAAACCAGTTAAGCTAATTTTCGTCTTGATCTGTTATATAATTTTAAATACATTTTTGACGGTGCCAGTGTAACTTGTAGTTTGGTTTTTAGGAATCGGCTTTCGAGCATATTGGTAGTAAGGCATCTTATTTACTTATAGCAGGGCTGTCAAGGTCATGCACAGTTCGAGGCAATTTCGGAGGTAACGCCTTCCGCTGCCCCCACCACTGCTAGACGTTAAGCGGCCGAGCCGCCGATCACGGCTCGGCCAGTTACCAAACACAATGCGCTCCTCCTATGTCTCTCATAGCCGCTCCTGAGACTGCGCGAACGGCGGCAGCAGCAGTGGTGGGGGCCGCGGGAGGCGTTACCTCCGAAATTGGCTGGAACTGTGCATGACCTTGACAGCCCTGACTTATAGCAACTTCTTTAACTCGTTTCGCGAACTTTCGGTAAAGAATCTTAGCAACTGTATCGTGTATTTTCGTGTGCTTCGACTCGACAAATGCCATGTAACTTCTTGTGTTAAGCTGTACTGTCTACGATGTTTGACATCCATATCTACATTGATTATTGCCCCAAGCAGTGCCCGACTGAATCACTGGGTGTGACTTACTCTATTCTGTATGGAGAACCCTAAATAGGCTTCGAATAGGTTTAAGTAGATGTAAGGAACCTCACAAACATCAATGAGGAAACAACTTGATACTATCTACTCCATTACTAAATATCGGAACTACTTACACATCATGGCGGCCCATGGCTCCGTGGCGTAGTACTTGCTTGAAGTGCAGAAGGTCTCGGGTTCCAATCCCGGCAGGTCGGTTTCTTATTTATTAATTTATTTAAGTATATTTGGCCTGGCCACGTACATAGGTAGTAGTTGTTTGCGAAAATGCAATAACGTTTGTAGTAGCACTAGCGCGTTGTCTAAAAGGTGCTGTGAAATACAAAAAGATACGTTTTGAACACTTGAACAACGTTGACGGGTATTACGACCTCCTTGCCGATATCCTTAGAATACGAAAAAAGGATGAAAGCTTTACGCAGGCGCGGAGACGAATGAGAATGCCGGTCGTATAGCCTAATACTGAAGGAGGAAAATATGATGGTGACTGAACTGAAGTAACGTAACATATTGATTATTCTGTACAGGGAGGTTGCGAACGATGTGTTTCAAATAATTTTATTGCAATGACTTGGTCCTTTCTTTTTCTTCTTCTTAACCTAAGTCTGTCCACGCCTAGACTTAGGTCTCTTCTAACCTTTTCCATGCTTCCCCGTCTTTTACCACCTTTAACCACTGCTTGCCCGCTACTGCTCTTATATCATCGGCCCATCTTTTCTGTGGACGTCCAACGCTTCTTCCTGTTTCTCTAGGTCTCCATTCCATGATCCTATACACCCATCTGTCTCCGTATGATTTAGCCACATAGCTAGGAATAAGTTTTTTTGTTTCTATTGTTATTAACATATTACTATTAGTTTGTTTTTAGTGAACACTAATTAATTCAGGAAAATAATTTTTAAATTCCGGATACTTTTATTTTATAATAATAGACTGTAGATCTAATATCAACATTTCTGCAGGACTTCATCATTAAATTATTTCTTTAGTAAATATTTTTTTTAGAATTTAGCACAAATTTGAACCATCTTTAAAACATCATTTCTCTGCAATTAAAATAATCGTACTTACCTTCTTTTCTACTTATTCAGACACTCGACATAAATTTACTTTACGGTGTTAGAGTCTTCTCAAGTGTCTACTTGAAATACTTCTAAAGTTTTGGGATGTCATGGGATTACAGAAAAGACAGAGAACCTCCCAACTTTACACTTTAAAATGTACTGTCTTTTAATTTAGCATTGCTTTAATTGATTAAAGTTCATAATAAAATAAATAATGTCGTGCCTATTCAGAAATAGATTTTAAAAAACTCAGACCAGAATTGTGCTTAGTGAGGCATTAGAGATTGTGTTTAAAAATATCATTTTTTATTGTATTCAGTTAGCATTTAGTTGGCACGATGTCTGCTGTGTCACAAAAAAATATATCGAAAGTAGAATGGCAAATAAATAGTAATTCAGTACTACATATAAAGCCCATCGACGTAGGTTTCCGTACCCGACATAAAGTCTCTGAGAAAACAAATAGTAATGGACCTAAAAGAGAGGATACTGTTGGCCAAAAAACACTCTTCCATGAAGACTGCTGCTCTGATGGCCCAGATTTAAAATAGCTTTTCTTATAAACTAGAAGACATTTTCAAATACCGACATTTAGAATCCTTACAAAAAGTAACATCTTCACAATTGCCGAAATTAAAGTATTTTTATAGTAATTTTAAATAAATGTGTTTTAACTTTGTTTTATTCAGTCTTCCAATTTGCGTTATAAATACTGATAAAATTTGTAGGTGTATAGCTTGTCCCAAAATATAAGATCCTAATTTTTGCCCTTTTAAGTGGGCAATATAAAAATTCTGACCTTTTGTTTATGATAGGTTGCAGAGATGGACTTAAGAATTTTATTCATTTATGCAAATAAGTAAAATTATAAGTGTTTTTGAAGATGTTTATTTATAGATGTATGTAAAAACAAATGGATAAGAAATACAAATATACAGTTTGAAAGAATGGACTTTACAAGATGGGACGTATTGTATAAATAAAAATATATTTTAACTTAAGTCTAATTCGGTTTCACTATCAATGTCATCAGCTGAGGTAATTATTATTGGTTTTATATTATTTACATAAATATATGAATCTTCAACTTTAACAACGTGCTGAATGGAATTCTTCCAGCCTTCACAAGGTATATCATTTATACTTTTTTTACTAATGCAACAACTGACACGCTTAAAGTACACAGAAACATTTTGTGCCCTTATTTTTGTTTTAACTTGATGCCAAATATGTTTAATTGGATTAAACACACAATAATACGGAGGAAGCCGCAAAACAGTGTGTCCCATTTTTTCAGGCATACTATCACAAACATATTTCTTTTTCAATTTATAGTCTTTCAAAACTTCCAAAAGATCACTTTTTTTATAACTAAAGTCAAAATAAATGTAATTTTCTAACATATACTCCTGTATTTCCGATTTGGTGTTCGCTGCATTAGGAACCCTATTTAGTAGGCGACTATAGTAACTTGCATTGTCCATGACTATAACACTCTGTTCGGGAACATTTGGCAAAAGGGAATTTTGAAACCAATTTTCAAAAAGTTCTGCGGTCGTGTCTTCGTAATAGTCCAAACTAGAAACTTTTTTGTTTTTCGCAGTTAATAGTAGACAATTTGAAACCCAGCCCTTTTCAGGTCCAGCATGCAAAATGGTTATTCGTTTACCTTTATTTGAAAGTGCGTTAGTCTGACATTTTGTACTGCTGTCGACCTACCCTTTTTGGAGTGTCATGGGTATCGAACCATGTTTTGTCAGGGTAAATTATTGGCCATTTCTCTGGTCGATACTTTTTAATTTTTTGTAAATAAGTATGTCGCAAGGTTCGTAATCTTTGTGACTCCATGACTACTTGCCTTTGGTTGATTTTTCGGAACGTGAAACGTGAAGAGAATTCTGTGAAGGGTTGATCGGAAACAATGTATATTGGTCCCGTCCTGCACCAGTCTTAATTTTATTTTGTCTAGTGTCGGCACCATCTGCTTTTCATACATAGAATATATTTTTTTCCTGATGACGTCTTTTTCACAATCGTCTACATGATGCATTTGAAAATCTTTCCGTTTTTTTTTCTGTTCCTGAGTGATGGTTTTCCTACAATATCCTTAATCGTTGAAATTGGGGTTTTTGTTAGTTCACTGGTTTCTTGCAAAGCACTTTGTTTATTCAGATTTCTTTTTACCAAACTGTCGTAAACATTTTTCACTATTTGTTTAGCCTCGAGTGATAAATGTTTTCTCTTGCGATAGCCACTATTGCAATTTTCCTACGGATGCCACATAATTAAAATAGAACCGTTACGTTGTAAGTTGTAAGTAAAACTAAAAATAAAAATAATAAAAAGTATCTTTCGAATCTTAATGGGGACCTGTGGTCATTAGGCCTATATTGTCAAATACCTAAAAGGCTCCAAACCAGGTTGCCAGGTAGTAAATATATAGGTAAAAATAGATCCAATATGATTGCAGGTGCAAGTGAGGGTGGTATACAAAGCAGGTAAAATAAAAATACGTTTATCGTAATATCTGGCAACTATGCACAAAACCTTAATAAGATTTACTTTACAGCATATTAAAATAAGCTGATATTTTATGGAGTGCCGATTCCTAGACTTCAACAGTACACATACAACATTCATGATTTCTATAGAACCTAAATTGAGATTGTTCTCCTACAAATATGGTATGAAAATTTTAAATTTATTTATTTATTTTATTGTGTATTTTATGTTGCTTTAAGTGAAGAAATAAATAAATCATAAAATAACAACGTAACCGACTTATATTTTCTTGTCTGTGCTCGTACCAAATTATTAAAATGACCTAATACATTTTAGGAATGACTTCACTAGTAATTATTTAAATAAAGCGTAAGTCGTTTTTAAAAAGTCTAAATTGGTTTAAGTGTTTTTTATGAGGAATGATATAATCTTAATCTCTGGTCCGTTTCTCCTGGCTTAAATTGTATTGGCGTATGCTAAAAAAACCGTACTTGATAGTTTTGAAGGTTCTTAGAACAATGACTCAAAATTGATAAAAGCTAAACCACTAATTTGATAAAGTTTACAGACAACGTTTAAACATCAGTATGCAAACTTTTTAATTTTAATTTTTAAATTTGATCCAATCTCATTTCAAAACGTCCATAAATAATCATTAAAAAAACAACTAGACTTCAAGGGCAGTAAGGTAAAACAAGATTTTTTGCTTTTTTTTATAGGTGCTAGACACGTGCTGCAGAGAAATTCCTAAGCAGGGACGACACGTGTGCGGAAAAAGCGATTCACGTTGGTCTTGAATCGCTGTAAATTGTATTCGGTGGGAAACACAGTCCTAGGCAAATTATTCGAAAGGGATGAGGTTCTCCATAAAAAAGACTGCTTGAAAAGGGTTGTACGAGGAGTACTAAGCTAAACCTTATACCGATGTGAAGAATAGCGCGACGTGAAATTTCTAGCATGGACCGCTTTTAGAGGAATTAAGCGGGCTACATCCGTTCGATGGATGGACTTTCCATGAAAATACTTGTAGAATAGACTTCCGCCAACCGTTCTTTGATGTTCCAACGAATCAAGGTTCCTGGCTAGTTCCGGATCTCTAATCAGGCGAACAGCTCTCTTCTGAATAAAATCCAATAAATGCAGTGTATGTTTGGGAGCAGAGCTCCAAACATGGGAGCAGTACTCCATCGTTGGTCGAATTTTAGCATTGTACAGAATTAACATTTGTTGTGGAATGTAAAGCTTTCTAATTCGAAGTAATATTCCCATCTTTTGAGAAGCTCTCTTTGCTGTGCTTGCAACATGTTCATGCCAAGACATATTTGCTCCCAAATTAACGCCCAACAAATTAAGTGACGATGCTAGAGGAATGGAGTACCCTAACATAACCATGTCGGCTTCAGCAACGTTAACTTTTTTAGAAAAAACTGCCGTCTGTGTTTTTGTAGCGTTATATTCAACTTGGTCACTGTCACCCCAAGATAGAATTTCTTCCAGGCCTGTGTTAAGTTGAATGACCTCCTGCTGTCTGCGGGTATTTGCATGAGTAGCCGATGTTCGAGCGTTCAAAGTGAATAATGAGATAAGTGTACTGTCATCTGCAAAGCTGTAGATTGGATTCCTGGTCTTTTCCAGCAGATCGTTAATGTAAATGAGAAAGAAAGTAGAAGACGGTATAGAGCGCTGAAGCACACCGGCGTTGACAGTGAAGGTGTGTGAAAGAAACCCATCGATTGCCACTCGTAAAGAACGCTCTTTGAGGAAACTTTAGGTCCATAAACATAAATTGCTTATTATATGAGTAAAGCTTTTAATACCTATGTTATTCTATATCACTCTTCTTTCTATTGTAAAATCTTCATTATTTTTAAATCAGCAGTTTCATGACATATGTTCTTTTAGATATAATGGTAAGAGTGACCGTGTGTTTTAAGGAACAGTCGAATTTTTGTGGTATGCTGTTAACCGTAACACATCAAAAGCTTCAAATAGGTTATGAATGCATATCTCGTACTCAAATATACGAGTGAATAATCGATTTCAAAGTGGTCGGGTGTGCGTTTAGAACGGCAAAAAGTCATATTCATAAGCTTGACTGGACGAAGTTAACCTACAACGCGCCTGATTTTATGAAAAAAAAAGTGGAGATCGTCCGTTAAATTAATTGAAAATTTTAGCAATTAGCTCCGTAAATTGAAATGACGAATTTGTTCCCGACCGATTTTTTTTCATCGCTCCGCTATTGTGAGACAATATCTGAGCAAGAGCCAAGTTTGAGGAGTTAGATCACTCGCTGTATTTACCTGATTAAGTACCCAGTGACTATTTTGCTTCGACCGACTTTATTTACCGATGAAAAGAAAGCGATACGACGACACCCAATGAACATGTTCTAGCGGTAGTGACTACGCGTCTCAACAATAACAAAGAAAATCCATTAAAAACTCATTTAATGAATTAACTGATCGTCCAAAATACTGCATCGAGGCTAAGGTAAATATCGTTGGTGATAAATGATTTGAACAATTATAATTAACCTATTAAGAGTTCGGTTTCTTTTTAAATAGAAGGTGTAATTTTTTTTTATCGCTCATCTCCCCGCCTGAGTAAGGATTTTACCCTTTTTCATATCCCAAGGATATCGGCGAGGATGTCGTAATGCCCCTCAACGCTGTCCAAGTGCCGAAACATACATTTTTGTATTTCACGACACCTTTTTAGACAACGCGGTAGTGCTGCCACGGACGTTATTTTTGTATTTGTCCAAACAACTACTACCTATGAACACTCACAACACCCAGGCGATACACGGAATCGAACCGCTGACCTCCTGATCAACAGCAGGCTCCTTAGCCATCTGAGCCAATCGGCCCAAGTTTTCTGTTGGCAAAGGAACTTTTCATATCTGTTTAGAAAGATAGTTGTATTTTAAAATTTTCGGAAAAAACTTGTCTATAACCTGACTGCAGACCTATTTTATCTTAAATAAAATCTCGCGAAAAAAATCTGTTCAGACGAAAAGTACCAAAATACAAACTAACAACTACAAATGGTTGTTTCAGTTTCTACAATCCAACCAATCACTTTCTCGATTAAATATCCAGTGTATAGACACAGCGTCTATCATGATTTTATTATACGTATAAATGTAAATATTTTTTAAATCCGACATTATAACCACGTTTTTCCCTGCGCTTTCCATCAGGACGAATATAACAAATCTCATTTTCGAATACAAAATCGTTTGCAAAAAAGATCAATATTTGATTTAAGCCGATATTATAAAGCTTCCGAAAAGTATCTTTTCTAAATTTGAAGGCTTCCTTTTCTAATCGTGATTAGCATTCGATTATTGGCAGCTTATTAAAGAAAAGAAGGTTTTCGGAGAATCGATCCAAATTGGATTTTTCCGAATTATTTATTTCTGGTTATTTGATATTTCTAACTAGCCTTATTTGACAAGGAAAACAGGTGTGAGATAAAAGAGAAACCATACAAATTCTTGTCCAGTGTTGACAACAGTATTATTCTACCTCCTTTGAGAAATATTGTATTCGTGAAATAATCACTCTCCGAGATTTCTGCACTTCTTCACGTAGATATAGTTGGTAAAAGGTAGTGGGAATGAGGACGGCAATAATAGATGCTCAATTTGTTTCGCCACGTTTCACATCGTCATAAGAGCAAGAGACAACATTTATATAGATCAAACCAAACAACTCTTATCCAACAAGATTAAAGGGCACGTAAATGATTGTCTAGAAAAAAACAAAACAGAAAAATTTCATTAGCCCAACATCATTTTCATATGAATCACTCATTTCAATTTGCGGAACAGCGGTATTTGAAAGAAATGATTCATATTATATATAATGTTAACTCAAGTATAGATGTTATTTGTAAATACTTCTGAAGTTCTTCCTCTGATCAAATTTTTTTATGATTAACATCTTGCCACAAAGTACTCATTATTTAACATATCAACTTG
Source organism: Pachyrhynchus sulphureomaculatus (assembly GCA_019049505.1). Lineage (NCBI taxonomy): Eukaryota > Metazoa > Arthropoda > Insecta > Coleoptera > Curculionidae > Pachyrhynchus > Pachyrhynchus sulphureomaculatus. The sequence goes on along the minus strand of CM032447.1, from coordinate 212,095,651 downwards.
CCATAAAGTAAGTACCTATTATTTAAAATATCGATTTGGCAGGAAAAAGTTAAAATCATTAATTATTTTAAAAGCACTTAGTTGCCGTTTACCGATTTTTGGGCTCAAGAAATAAAACTACGAGGGCCATTTAGTAAGTAAAAAGACAATTGGCTTAAACCCATTCAATGAAACCGCTCCATACTTCTAGGAGTGCAAGTTAACAACCTTGTGATGAGTTTTAATCAGCTGTTTGATCACATAATGTAAACATAACCTCATATCCAGTTTTCCATGGCGAGCTCATTGAAAGACTGCACTTTAGAGGAGCAGCGTTCTGTCATCAGCTTTTTAGTACCAGAAGGTGTTAAGCCAAGTGAAATACATTCTAGAATATTATTACAATATAGACAAAGTTGCATGAACCGTGCGAACGTATATAGATCGGTTCAAAAGTGGCCGAACAAGAGTGTGTAACGAGCAACGAAGTTGACGTCCAGTCGAAGTCCTGAGTTGGGAGATCTTACCTCATCCCGCATACAGTCCAGACCTGCCTCCGTGTGATTTTCACCTGTTCGGATCTCTCAAATATACCGTACTTGGAAAAAGGTTCATCGACAATGAAGAAGTGAAGGAAAAAGTGCAAGAGTGGCTTCGACGTCAACCGAAAGAATCCTTTGCCCCATGAATCAAGAAGCTGGGACAAATCTGTTAATGTAGGGGGAATTATGACGAAAAGTAGGCCAAATTTTGTAGCAATCCAATAAATCGTTCTTGCTCTAGAGCTATTTATCTCTTTACTTATTGAATGTCTCTCGTATGTTTCCCAAGTATTATTGTTCCTCTTACATAAGATTTTATTGGGTGTGTGAATTAATTTTTACGAGTTTTTCAGTAAAAATATCCCTTTATTGTAAAAAAATGGTTACAAATTTATTATTTAAAGTATTGTCTATCGCTAGCCACTACTTTCTCCCATCTTTGTGGCAGCATATGAATATCACGTTGAAAGAACTACTGATCTTTTAAGGCTATCCACGAATCGACCCATTTTTTGGTATCCTCATAAGAATGGAAATGCTGTCCAGACAAGCCGTACGTCATCGATCAGAACAAGTGATTATCAGAAGGAGCAACGTCTGGTGAGTATGGCGAGTGAAGTAGGACATCCCATCCAAGCGCTTCTAGCGTTTCCTTAACGGGTTTTGCAACATGTGGCCGAGCGTTATCATGTTTAAAAAAAATACTTTGTCGTATCTGTTGGCATATCCATTCCTTCAACGCTTGGCTGAATCGCATCAATTGTTGTCGGTAACGATCCCCAGTAATAGTTTAGTTGGGTTGGAGCAGCTCATAATACACTACACCCAGCTGATCCCACCAGATTCACAGCATAAGATTGGAGCCATGAATATTCGGCTTTGGCGAGGATGTTGATGGTTCACTGGGGTTTACCGATAATTTTTTGCGCTTTGGAGTATCGTAGCGTATCCATTGTTCATCACCACTTACGATACGGTGCTAAAAACCTTTCCGATTGTGCTGTTGAAGCAGTTGTTGACAGGTGAAAAATCTCCATTATCCAATTTCCTTGCTTTTGAGTCATTCTCAGTGCATGTAAGCACTTAGAAATGGTTGTGCGATCAACTCCTAATGATTCTGCCAGTTCTTTTTCCATTTGGCACGGGTGTTCATTGAATAATGCCTCACATTCTTGATCTTTAAACTTTTTCGGATGGCCTGAACGTTCTTTGTCTTCCGTGTCGAAATCACAACTTTTAAAGCGTCGAAACCAGCACTCACATGTATTTACGGATGGAATATAATTACTATAGGATTTCGACAACAATCGATAACTTTTAGCAGCGCTTTTCTTCAAATTTTACAAGAAAAGTAATGCTTCCCGCTAATGGTGTTTTGTTGGTACGAAACTCGACATATTCAGTACAAAAATATGTTGTTTTCACTTCGGCAAAATAACATATACTAAAAATTAAAGTTTAATGGTGATACTTTACCATGAATATAGCAATAGTATGCACCGATGCGATATAATACAAGTTACGCCCTCTCTTAGAAACCCCTCAAAATTAGTTCACACTCCTTATATAACGAAATTTGGACAGGTAATCGTTCATTACCCTGAAACGACATTCTTTCATTGCTATCATGTAAAGTTAACCATCAGTCTGGTGTTAAACCTTTATTCTTAACGTGACTCTTAGAGTTGTCAGTCTTGGTTAAATACACACCAAACGTAAAGTACAAATAAGACTTATTATTCTCTAAAGGCAACAAAAGAATAATAAAAGTTTATAATGAAAACTCCAGAGGTTGTTAGAAAACGAGATGAGAAAAGTATATTTTTTACTTTAGTTAAGATGCCTTGCAACTTTTATCATCTGCCAATCTAAACAAGGATATTTTCAAACTAAACAATAAGTATAACATTCTGTGGTAATATTTCAAATTATAATTTAATAAGATAAACAAATTTTCTTTTTAAAATGAGTGGAAAAATATTGCGATGTAATATTTTAAAAATGTATTAGGTTACCCTTGGTTCACTTTAATTTTAAATGTTATTCTACCACTTCACCTTGCAAAAACGAGAAAGATTAGACACTTGGGAAAGTGCATTCTACCATTACCAAAGAAAATGATAGTCGTATCTCCTTATAACCTGAGCTAAATTAATTCACTTACGCGGAAGGTGTCTGTTAATTAAGATGAAAAAAAAAACGAAAAGTCTCAAAAATTATGTCAAGGATATTGTAGTTAATTAGGGAACGCCTTTTTACTTTCATTTCTTTTGTTATAATATTTACTTTGATATATTAAGTCGGCCATTTTTAATAGGTTTAAAGTAATGTTCTTTTGCAGTGGCGTCGTTCTAAGGTTTTTAATTAGGGCTCTTATTTTTTTGTCGTTCATATATTATTCATTCTGATTGATGAAAAAATAGTGTCATCTAATATATATATATTTAATAATAGATTTACTTTGCCTACTGTTCTCTTATTCGTCAAATCAATCCCGAGACGCGTTCCGCCGTATCATGGCTCGTCAGTCGGGCTAGGATTGACAAACGAGAGAACAGAATTTACTGATACTTGTCCAAGTAGTTACGGAACACGATGGTAGGATACAACGAATTGTACTAAGTACGCATACCTAATACTCCATCGAAAGCTGTCACAGCAGACAGACAGACAGACACAGTGGTTGACACGGTCAACACTTAAAAACAGGCAGCGCTTTTCGAGGAATTCTGCTGAGGCATATGTGGTTAATGCAAAATAACTGAAAACAGGCAAAGCCCATATTTCATCAGAGAGAATTCCTCGAAAATCGCTGCCTGCTTTTAAATGTTGATCGTATCAATCATTCTGTCGGTTTGAAAGCGGCTGTGTCAGCTTTCGATGGAGTATTAGCTATGCGTACTTAGTACAATTCGTTGTATCCTACCATCGTTTTCCGTAAATATTTGGATAAGTACCAATAAATTCTGTATTCTTGTTTATCAATCCTAGCCCGACTGATGAGCCGTGATACGGCGAAACGCGTGACGGGATGAATTTGACGAATAAGAGAACAGTGGGTAAACTGCTGAAATATGGGCCTTGTCCCTTTTCAGTTATTTTGTATTAACCACATATGCCTGAGGAGAATTCCTCGAAAAGCGCTGCCTACTTTTAAGTATGGACCGCGTCAACCACTCTGTCGGCTTGAAAGCTGCTGTGGTAGCTTTCGAGGGAATGTTGGGTATGCGTACTTAGTACAACTTGTATCCTACCATCGTGTTCCGTAATAGGGTCCATTTTTTTTTTATAATATTCTATACCTCAAATAAATTTAACCACACACTGATAATCATCTTTAAAGAATATGCCTTTGGAATTCATCCTTATGGTATATATGAAAGGCTTTCTTTAAGGCTCTCGGATTTCCTCAAAAGTTGTTTGGTGCAAGTGAATTTACCGATAATTTCACTACTAACGCTGGTGTACCATAGAGCTCCGTACTGTCTGCTAGTATCTTTCCTCTTTTTAGTAACGATCTACTGGAAAAGTCCAATGATTCATAGATTTGCTGATGTCAGCTTGTTTGCTTCTTCATTCACCTTAAACGTTCTAACACCATTCATGCAAATATTCACAAATTATAGAAAGTTGTACAACTTAACAGTGGCCTAGGATAAATTCTATCTTGGAGTGGCAGTATTCAAGTAAAATTCAGCGTTACAACTACGCTACAGATTTTTCCAAAAGAGTTAACGCTACAAAACCCAACATAGTTATGTGGGAACACTCTTTACCATCGTGCTAGACATTAACGTGTACGCAAATATATCTTAACGAATTGATTTTGACACATCTCACGTGACCGTTGGTATGGCGGAATATTTAAATATAGAAAAATATGGAGAAAAATTAAAGAGTAAAAAGCACTTAAAATTTGATTTAAACCATACAAAGTTTTGAGCATATCCATAAAAAAAAACCTCGACACCGTAAGGTAGAAGAGGATAGATTATGTATGTTATGTACGTATGTTTATAAAAAAAAATAAAGTCGCATTTTTTTAATTACTTTATTTTTTTTCTCTAAGTAATTTTATTGAGGTAAATTTATTTTGCTTTGATCATAATTAGAAATATGCTTTTGTTTGTTTAACAACTAGAAGAAATCATTCAAAAAATGAGTTTACGCTTGAACGCCAGCTGCTGCAATGATTTGTATCTAATTACTATTTCGGTATTCTACAACAAAAAATGTGCTCAAGTGTTTTAAAATGTATAAGTTTTCTGATCCTTGTCAAGTTTTACTTAAGTTTAAAACATAAATGTTGCCATCCATTCCTAAATGCCAGAACTAAAAATTACCTAGTTTAAGGAGGTTGAGGCGTTAAACGTAAAATATGAAAACTATTTTGTATAGATTTATTTCAATAGATTAATTAGTTTAGAAATTTTCTATGAAAAATTTAAGGTCTTTAGGAAATTTATTTAAATAAAAATCGAAATTAACAATACATACAGTCCTATGGAGAATACGTCAATTTGATATAAAAATGACACATTTTTTGTTATAACAAATGAAAAAAAAGTGCCATCAATAGGAAATTTAACTATGTTAGACATTGAAATTTCGCGATTATTTAAAAAAAATTTCAAATTTAAATAGAAAGCTTTAACTTTATGAAAAATAACAATTATTGGAGGTACTTGTGAATGATTTACCCTTTATCTTTGAAATAGCGGCAACGTTACATTTAGTAGTAAGGGCGGGAAATTTAAATATTTTAAATTGTATAGTACCAGTTTATATAATTAAAACTTATGGTGCAAATAAATAATATTAAGTTTAACTAATAATAGATTTGCAATGGGCATTAGTTTTTATAAATAAAATAAATAATTTAATGCATTTGTTTTAATTATTTAATTAATTTACTTGTTTAACTTAAAATTACCTAGTGCAGCTTCAGTGTTAACATTATAATGTTCCTTATTGTCCTTTGATATATGTGTACTGTCTTTTAGACATTTATCGCACTTTATGGTTAGTAGTGATGCTAGACACAGAGGTTAGGAAACACTTGATTTTCTGTTCCGTTTACCAGCACTTTATTCGCTTAATCTTTGATTGTATACAGCCTCAGTAACGCGTTTTTGCTTCCACATAAAAATTTTTTGTTGATTTTTTATTATTATCCATTTTTTTTACTTGTTGACACCATCTGATCACAATAACCACAAGATTCAATATATCTATGTATATGTACCCGACATAGTTATGTCGGGGCACTCCATTCCCCTAGCATCGTCGCTCAATTTGTTGGGCGTTAGTTTGGGAGCAAATATGTCTTGGCATGAACATGTTGCAGGCATAGCAAGGAGAGCTTCTCAAAAGTTGGGAATATTATTTAGAACCAGAAAGCTTTACACCCCACAACAACTGCTAATTCTTTACAAAGCCCAAATTCGACCAACTATGGAATACTGCTCCCACGTTTGGGGCTCCGCTCCCAAACATACACTACATTTGTTGGATTCTGTTCAGAGAAGAGCGGTCCGTCTGATTGGGGACCCGGAATTGACCGGTGGCCTTGATTCGCTGGAACATCGAAGAACGGTTGGCGACTTGAGTCTGTTCTACAAGTATTTTCATGGAAAGTGTTCGAATGATGTAGCCCGCTTAATTCCTCCCAAAGCGGTGCATGTTAGAAACACACATCGCGCTGGTGCTTCGCATCCGTATGAGGTTCAGCTTGTTACTCCGCGTACAACGCTTTTCAAGCAATCTTTTATATGGAGAACGTCATCCCTTTGGAATAATTTGCCCAGCGCTGTGTTTCCCACCGAGTACAATTTACAGCGATTCAAGAACAACGTGAATCGCTTTTTTTTTTTTTTTTTTTTTTTTTTTTTTTTTTTTTTTTTTTTTTTTTTTTTTTTTTTTTTTTTTTTTTTTTTTTTTTTTTTTTTTTTTTTTTGCACTCGTGCCGCTCCTGGAGCGCTTTAGGGACTTCCCTGCAGCACGTGTGCTAGACCAATAAAAAAAAAAAAAAAAAAAAATATAAGCGTATCAGTAAAGCCAATAGTAAATTACTTTACAGCGTTGCCGCTTCGAGACACCAGAATTTTAAGATTTTTAACTATCATTTTTTATTAATTACCTATTTTTTGAACTATTAAAATATTTTTTTTATTCTTTTATTTTTTTCATATTATTTGCTTTGATAAAATTTTTAAAAAATTATAAAATATAATTAATTTTTATTTTCCCCATTTTTTTTTTCTATAAGTTTGTACAAAATATCCAAAAGTTAAATCCACTCATGTTAAATTATTTAACAGAATTAAATAAACAATATATTAAAATCTTTCGATAATGAACTTATTATCATAATAATAACCATCGTTAGTCTTATAAATATTTTTAATTATTTAATACAAAGCATTTCTAAATTACAACATTCGAAAACTTTTGGTTGGGACTATCCCACCTCAACCTCCTTAACAAATGTTTTAACGCGTTGCTAGAACATTCAGTTCTATCTTCTCAAAAAGTACGTATTAAGTACTAAACAATACCGTTTTTAATAATATAAATCATAAAATTATCTTAAAGTGTATAACAGGTATTAAGAATCTCCACCACTTCGCTACATACATAATATTGTTCGGAATCGCCTTTCTCTTGAAACATTTCTAAGTATTTCGGAAGTTATTTGGCCTACACAGTTTCTGGTTACTTATTCCAAATGTCCATGAGGTCTAAAAGACCGTTTCTTATTAATTAATTTTTTAAGTACCCCCGCAAAAAAGTCTAAAGGTGAATGGTTTCCGAACTCCTCGTGTAATCAGTTCCGTACATCAATGGTGAAGTGAACACTAGCGCCACCCTGCTAAAAGTACACATACCGTCTTTCAATTAAAGGGAGATTATCTAGAAACTCTGACTGATCTGTCTGTAATAACAATAGTACTTATCTAGCAACATTTAAATTAACCCCTAGAAAAAAAAGGATCCTACAATTTTCGTATCTAAAATTCTACACCACATATTCACTTTAAAACTATACTGGTCTTTACTTCCAGCAATAATTTCTGGGTTTTCAGTGGCCTACCACTACATACTTACGCTCCTGTTTGAAGTGAATATTGATTCGTCTGCAAATAAAATTTTTCATGGGAAATTAGCCTTCGTAGACCATTCCTTGAAATCATGCACAGCAGTCGAAACGGGCATCATAATACCTTTTAACACTTCAAATTTCGATTTGTACGGAAAAAAAAACTATTTCTTTTTAATATTCTTCGTTACTACTCAGTATATATCACCACTACTCCAAACACTTTATTTTTGCACTCGACGCGCGTTTCGCTAACCATGTTAGCTTCATCAGGAGCGATGATGAAGCTAACATGGTTAGCAAAACGCGAGTCGAGTGCAAAAATAAAGTGTTTGGTGTAGTGGTGATATATACTGAGTAGTATCATTGTGCCAAAGATTCCACATTCCCAACTTAATATTCTTCGTAGCAATCCCTCTCAGTATTTGTCACCTCCGAAATATAAGCAAATGTACATTCAAACTATTTTGATCATTAATAACTATTTTTTCATAAGAAATTTTGTTCTAACGGAGACAGTATATTAATGTTGAGTTTTATCGGGGTTTCCTTTAATGAATATTGCTGCTGCCTCTCGAGCACTCTTGGAGTTATCCCCATAAATTTTAGTGATTTCTCTTTTTTCTGTGAGAGATAGTGATGGCGGCATTGTAAACACAATGCTGTTAGTAATTTAATAGAAATAGCTAATAAAACACGCAAATGCAATTACAATACAATAAAAAAATAAATACATTCAGAACAAAATAGCAGATATCATTTGGTAGTCTTTTCTTTTATTTCAATTTCAAAACCTACCTCTTAGTGTGCTGTTTTATAGTTTCCAAGTCAACCTCGGTTTTTGGCGCGCTTGCTTCTTTATATTGCGTTGATCTAAATATTATGCAAAAAATGTGAAATTACATTGTTGTATTGACTAGCTAACCTAATAAATATTCGATTTAGGTAAAAAATTCACAATCATTTAAAAATTACTTTTTAAGTTTATTTACAAATTGCAAAACTTATTTCTTAAACTTAAGTATAACTTGCCAAGGATTAGTAAACTGCATTTTAAAACACAGGACAAGACATTTTTTTTCTTATAAAACACCGAAAAAGTAGTTAGATACAAATCATTGCAACACCTGGCGTTCAAACGTAAACTCTTTTTTTTTGAATTATTTCTCTCGGTTGTGAAAAAAACATAATATTTCTAATTATGATCAAAGCAAAAAAATACCTCCCTTAAATTAGTTAGCCAAAGTTTTTAATTAAATAAAGAAATATTTTTAAAAAAGGCCATTTTCATGTAAATACTTAAAACTAATAATAAATAGGGCTTAAATCTAATTCTAAACACTTTTCGCTCTTTGAGTTTTTTCGATATCATGTCAAATTAATTCGACTTCTGATTCAATAACAGTTTATTTAAATTTCCCATGACTTATCCACCTTTTTTATATAAAGAACTTTACGGTTTAGTATGGATTCAAGACTAACGTGATACTCTGCTTCCCGATACGCACCCCATTTTTAGTGTTCCGTACGGAACACTTATAAGATCACTTCGGTGTCTGTCCGTCTGTCACACCCGATTTTCTCCGAAACTATTTGTCATAAGAAGTTGAAATTTAGTACTAATATAGGAATTGTTGGCCTCATCAGAGCGGTGAAGTTTTGAAAGTTAAATTTTGGCTTAAGGGGTTAGTTTTGGGGGGTGAAATCGGAAGTGAAAAAAAATTCTTTACTAGGTCATCGAGTGTGGTGTCAAATGAAAGATTGTGAAAACACGAGTAAAAAATATATATAATGTAATGTAATAATTGCGCACACTTTTCTTTGTATTATTTTTAAAAAATCGCCAAATATCGCTGTCCCCCCCTTATCTCGAAAAGTACTGATGAAAAAATTTTGAAAAAATTCTGGAATGTTGTCCTCGGGGTGTAGATTAAACCAAAATTATCATGAGTGCATTACCTTTAATAATTTATCTGGTATATATAAAACAAAAGTTCAAGGTCATCAGTTTTCAGTAAAGATTGGAAACAAACTTTGTTGAAAACTCATTTGGGGTGTGTTTCGTGAAGTCACTGATCATTTTATATCTCCGTGACAATTTTTTTTATGTTAAAAGCAATCAGCGTACGGAACACTTATTACGCAAGTACAACTTGCACTTGACCAGTTATTTTTCTTTAAAGATTTACCTACAGCGCGTGGATTGGTCCTGTAAAAAGGGACCTTTAACGAACTGTGCTATGTGCTACGATCCAAGTATGTACAGTTCTTTAGGCGTGTCATTATCGTAGACACACGACGAATCGCATACACATTCGTAACGATACGACTCGTGTGCACAATGCCTTACTGGAATTCTCCGTTTTGCGTTCGCAGAAGAAACGTATAGCTGTTTGGTTCATTCTACAAGAACTTCATTGGCAAAGTAGCTTATTTAATAGCACTTTTTTGGAAACATAATTTAGAGGTTTTTTTAGGTTCCGCCACTGGTTTTCAGAAGCCTCTAGGCTATTTTGCCGAACAAAAAATTTATTCCTTTAATTAAAGAAAGTTAATAATTAAGCTGTGGGTTGAAATAATCCCTAAAATATTGTTTTCATTCTTATATTTTTTTTCTTTTTCGATTTCAGGTAAGCACTACCTACGCAGATCAGAACAAATCTCAAACGAGCATTGCAGGGTAACAATATTGGTAAATATTATTACAGTTTGTTAAAAAAAAGTATTTCTTACCAGATTTTCATCAATTTGTTTTAACATTTTTGTACCAAAAAACAGTATTTTCAAGTAAAAACTACATGCTTCGATTGAAAACGATTATACAAAAGTCATTTTTGCGCTATTGTACGAGGGCCGCCTTTTAAGTTTTTACAAACTACCACTAGATGGCGGTATTGAGATGTGACATTACCATTGTTGTAAAATTTGACATTTGGTATTGTTAAAACAGTGGTAGCTCCTAAATTGACCAAGTAGTTTATTTATATTGAACGTTTAAAAAAAACAGTTTTATGAACAAATGGAAATTTCACATGAAGGCTCTCGTTGAATGATTTTTTACGATTTTAGTAAAGGCCTAACTCAACAACAAAGCCTCGAATCGCTTCGTTCAACTTTTTTTAATGAATTACTGCCAGAAAAGACTGTTTACAATTTATTTGCATAATTTCGTCATGGTCGTGCTTCCGTGAGCGATGAATTTCATGAACGTCGACCAAAACCGATTGTTGCTTCAAAAACATCGATGCTGTGCGCAACACAATTGAAGAGGATCAGCATGTTACTTACCGTTGTGATAGAGGCATCCTTACGCATATCGAAGACTGCAGTACATTCGATTTTGCATGAACACTGTGAAAAAGATCTGTTCCCGATAGATTCCGCATAATTTGAAAGAAAACTCAAAAACAGGCTCGTGTCAGTTGGTGTAAGGAAATGCTCAAAAAATTCGTCAGGACATACAAAATCCATATATAACATCGTAACAGGAGACGAAACTTGGATATATTCGTATGAGTCTACTAGAGAGAAACTAAGCAACAATAAACTGTTTGGGTATCCCAAGAGGAAGTGAATCCAAAAAATTGGTTCGTTCGTGAAGCAGTTCCAAGAAAATGATCGTTTGTTTCTCTGGTTATACTAGACATGTTGCAACCATTGCTTTAGAGGATCGAAGAACAGTTAATGCTTAATGGTATCCAAGAATTTGTTTGCCAAAAGTCATCGACGAAATCAGGAAAAACAATCGAAAACGTCGTATCATTCTTCATCATGACAATGCCAGCTCTCACACAGCTCGCCAAACAATTGATTATTTGATGACTTCTTTTTGTTCCCGAATGTCAAAAAAAAAATTCGTGGACAGCGATTTTCATCACTTCAAGAAGCTATTAAATTCTTCCAAAACCATGTTTTTGAGGTACCAATTTCAGAGTGGAAAAAATGTTTTGAGAATTGATTGGGACGCTTGCAGAAGTGCATAAATCTTAAAGGCGAATTTTGAGAAACAATAAAACGATTTGCACCAAAAAAGCTTTTTCTTTTATTGTTTTTGTAAAAACTTAATATACCACTTAACTTAATATACCATATGAAAAATTCGGTATCAAACTTTTAAAATTTGTATTCTGTTTCTGGGGTTTCAGATCTTATACGAACGTTTTAAGGATTTTTTTGTGCCTTTTCTAGATATTTCATGTATGGTGGGGTTTGAGAAGGAGAACTATCCTTTTTTGCAACCCCATTTAACGTCTAAGTAATGTATCTATGTTTAACGTTTATGGTCGATTTCTATACTTCTCGCTTACTACAAAGTTCGAAAGGAGATAGTTTATAACCTATGTACGTCTTCGTGACATTGCAATGAAGTGTATTTTAGTTGGTGTCCGTCCTCGATCTATCTAGTCCAATTTTAGATTTGCATCCCATCCGAGAACTAGGACACTGCCTTGATCGAGAGTATTTCTTGGCCCAAGTGGTTACCCACCAACATGCATTGGGTGGATTTCAGCAGGGTTGACTATCAATTCTTTCAAGCTCGACTTTAGAAATGTGTCTTACTTGAGAGTAGAGAGGGAAGATGGTCGTCGTTACCATCAGTATTTTTTTGGTTAACTGACCTCTCTTCAACCACATGACTTTATACCTTTGTCGGTTTGAGAGATTCCCAATATCTGCGAAACCGAAAAGGTCTCTGGGAGGAGGAGGTATCACTGAGCGATATTTTCTGGCCTACTTCTTCCAAAGGAGCTCGGTTTTTCCAAAACTGGGGCTTAGTTGTTCATGGCCTCTTCCCTGGTTAAGCTTTTACCGTTTCAGCGTAAGAGATAATTTTTTTCCTCGGAAAACTTAATCATGGACTTTTTTCCATGAGAGAAAAGCTCTAAGCTTTTACAGTCTTATTGTAAGAAAGTTTTTTTTATCTACATTTGACAGCATGATGTGGCATGTGGTCCTATATATTTCAAGAGTCCTCAACTTCTCAATATCATTACTGTCGTATTGACCTCAAAGTATTATTTGTCTTTCTATTTTTTTTTTCATAATTTTACGTCTTCATAAAAGTTACACCGATACGCCTCTCTGTAAAATTCAATATGCTAACAAAATCGGATTATAAATATTGTAAAGGATCTTTTTATAAATTCAAAATAATTTTTCAAAATGCCATAGACTGTCTGTCCAAAAAATTCCCGGACTGATTTTTTCCCTGGCCTTTAAGCAGGGTCATATCATAAAAAAACAATAAAACATCTACCGAGACATTTGAATCTTTGAAAAAAGCTTACGGTGATGATTGTTTATCGTGTTCACAAGTGGTTTAACTGCTTTAAAGAAGGACGGGGCTCGCTCGAGAATGATGCACGGTCAGGGCGTCTCAGCACAAGTTCGGTCGACGCAAACGTGAAAATTCGTCATTTCTTGCAAGCCGACCGTCATCTTTCATGCAGATTAATGGCAGAAAAGCTTAACATCTCTAAATAAAACGTTCAAGATATTGTCCGGAATGTTTTGAACAAGAGGAAAATGTGCGCGAAATTTGTTCCCCACAGTCTGACACCCGAACAGAAACAGCAATGCGTTGCCGCGAACAATTCATTTCTCCAAAAAATAATCACGGGCGATGAGACGCGGTGTTACCAATACGAGCCTACCACAAAACGGCAAAGTACACAGTGGCTCGGTAATGGTTCGCTAAGACCAAAGAAAATACGACTGACAAAGTCAACAACAAAGACAATGCTCGTCGCATTCTTTGACTCTCAGGGAATTATCCACAAAGCATTTGTTCCCGAGGGCACTACAGTGAACTCCAAGAGGATTCAGCGGATTCGACCGGAACGATGCAACGCAAAATATTTTTTCTTGCTTCATTAAGGCTCTTTTACACGGTCATATCAGTTTCAGCTGAACTGTCCGTTTTTCCTATGTGTAAAAACCCTGAAAGCAGAACTGAAGCGGAGACTGAGATCTTACGGGATGGGGTAGACCTATTTGTTTCATTTCAGTTCTTAGAATTCCTATGTGTAAACAAACGCGTCATGCCTCGATCCGTTCGTTTACGTCAGTTCTTTTGAAACTCTGGCTCAGCGTACATATGAATTGCAATTGTCACTATGTCCAAGAAGGAACACCAGTTTGTTGTAAAATTCCTTGAAATTTATAAAATGTCTCCGGGTTTATAGAGCAAAACAGACCCAAACTATCACAGTGTAAACGTGAAGGAGGCTGCCTATAATCTCTTATTGGATTAATATCAAGAATGCAACGAAAAGGCAACAAAGGCCACATCGCTGTGGTATTATGACCTGCTTTCGTTCGTCAGCGACCAAGAGCCGATTCTAAGAAGTGTCAATACTATGGGGAGTAATAGCCTTCCTCACGTTGGTATCCTGCTTTTGTATAATAGATGTCACAAGGCGTAATAACAGAAGATACAAATCGTTCGTTATAGTTCAGTCAATTATATGGTTCTAAGTGAAGTTATTTCATTAAATTTACATGCGACAATGAATTCCAGGGTACCAAGCGTTACTCCATCGGATTCTTTTCTTCGGCCGTTTCTTCAACATCACAGCTAAGGCTACTGCAATGAGACAGTCTTCATACATGACCTATTTTAAACATGTACAGTTTGGTTTGGTCTTTTAACACGAAACACACATTAAACTTTGAAAGTGTAACTCGGACTGAGAACTGAACGGACAGTGTAAAAAAACAAACCTCCTTCCGAACTGAAATGACACAAAAACTGAAACTGAGACGGAACTGAGAACTGATATGACCGTGTAAAAGGTGCTTTACAACGCGCCGCAATTTTTGGCGCGAAAGCAAGGGTGTTTACACCACCACCTTCCTTACTTGCCGGATTCAGCCCCAAGCGACTTTTTTGTATTTTCAAAAATCAAGCTCCATATGCGAGTTAAACACGACCTCAAAAGAATATTTGTCTAACAGTTTCATATGGTTGTACGGACGTTCTGAACGTTGTATTGGGGTCTTAAATAATAAAATGTTCAGTTTTAATTTTTCTATTTTTAGTGTTCCGTACGGAACACTTATAAGATCACTTCGGTGTCTGTCTGTCCGTCTGTCACACCCGATTTTCTCCGAAACTATTTGACGTAGAAAGTTGAAATTTGGTACTAATATAGGTATTAATAAACAAATTGATGGCCTCATCAGAGCGAGAGAATTTTGAAAGTTAAATTTTGATTTAAGGGGTTAGTTTTGGAGGTGAAATCGGAAGTGAAAAAATTTTTTTTACTAGGCCATGGAGTGGGATGTCAAATGAAAGCTTGTAAAAACACGAGTTCAAAAATATATATAATGTCTCACATGCGCACACTTTTCTTTGTATTATTTTTAAAAAATCGCGAAATATCGCTGTCCTCCCCTTATCTCGAAAATTACTGATCAAAAAATTTTGAAAAAATTCTGGAATATTCTCCACGGGGTGTAGATTTAACGAAAATTATCACGAGTGCATTACCTTTAATAATTTATCTGGTATATAAAAAAAAAATTCAAGGTCATCAGTTTTCACTAAAAATTGGAAACAAACTTTGTTGAAAACTCATTTGGGGTGTGTTTTGTGAAGTCACTGATCACCTCCGTAACAAAATATTTTATTGTAAAAGCAATCAAAGTACGGAACACTAATTGTGCAAGTTCGACTTGCACTTGACCGGTTATTCTATTTTTTATTAAGGCATTCCAGAAACTTTTTGGGCATATAGTTCATTATTAAACGTTTATATTTACAATATAAATACAGCCTATTTGCCGAAATGACTTGTATTATTGAGCACTGTTAACAAATGCTCCAACTTAGAGAACATCAAACATGTATTCATAGCCATTTTAATGGCTTTCTGACTGTCAAACCGTCACTCTTCCCCTAAATTCGTTAGAACTTCTATTATTTAAAATTTGTTGTAGGAGGAGGCCTTAACGAAGTTATTTAATATCTTAAGAATATAAATAACCAAACAAGTGTATGAATCAGTGTATCCGTGGCATTCGAAGCGTCTTAGTTTATGAATCCACTGGGGATTTATTAAATAAATTTTGCGGTCTTGGAACTGAATTACAGAAATACTTTCTAGACAGACGGTGTCTTGTATCTGGGCGGCCTACATTCTATAAATATGCATCGGGTCGGTGAGCCGAGCCACGATTTAACTACGACTTTTTAATGTACGTTACTGATGCTATTAGATGAGTTATGGTACAGAAAAGTCAATATTAATTGTTTTATATACAGCAATTAACGTATTAATTTTTTGAAAGCAGGAAGCATGTCTTGAAAACTCAGTCCTGTTACAACAGTATTACTTTCCTACCGAATGCGTTCAAAAATTTTAGTGTATTCATATAAATTGATAAAAAAAAAAAAAATAAATAGCGAAAATTTCCATAATGATTGATTGATGATTGAATTACACTGGTCAATATGATTTTTTCTCACAAGGAAATTGGAATAGAAACCCTAGTTCAGTTTTTTATGCTGAATTCAAATATGTTATCAGATTTCTTTTATCAGGCATAGTTTTCTGGTGACAGTCATTTTTGTGTAATATACTTCTCTATATTAGGATTTCATTGTTATAATTCTTGTAAATATAGAAGTTGTTATAATTCTTGTAAATATAGAAGTGGGAATTTGTATTCAGAATAATTTGGAACCAGGCAGACTTCTCATGTTGAAACATGTTTTAACTCTATCCAGGCTTAATGATGTTCAAGCCTGTCCTATCTTGTACAAATATTGCACTTTTTTAGCAAGTAGGGGGCAGTAGCCATTATTGTAATTGTAGTGAGTCCGGTAACACGTGTACCTACTTATTTTTATGCTGTTTATTGTTTTTATTTGTAAGTTTTTTTTATAAACGTTTCAAAATTCCAAGAAAGTGTGTAAATCAACCAAACTGCTACGTGTGTGGGGAACTGACCTTCAAGTCTCAGAGGCGAAATTTTACACCGCTTGTGAAAGAATGTTATGAGCTTTATTTTGGGTGTAAAACTGGTGACTTTGATAAAAACTGGGCCCCAAATTTATGCTGTGTATCATGCAGGCTTCTCACTGGTTGGAAAAATGGTACTCATCATATGCCGTTTTCAGTCCCTATGATTTGCAGGGACCAGAAGGACCATTTAACTGATTGTTATTTCTGCTTAACTAATATTAAAGGAATTACGTCCAAAACAAAATATACATAAGTACCCCAATTTCACATCTGCAATTAGACCTGTGCCACATAGTGAAGAGTATCCTGTAACAAAGTTTCCAGATTTCATTACCTTAGGTGATAATTCCGACTCTCACCCAGTTTATACTGAAGACGGAAAAAGCGAGAGAAGTGACCCTACATTTGAAGCAAGTAGTTCATCAGAACCTTACTTTTTATCTCAAGAAGATCTTAATGATCTTATACGGGATTTAAATTTGTCTAAACAGTCATCTGAGCTTTTAAGTTCCAGGCTCAAAGGTTGGAATCTACTCCAAAAAAGATACAAGGATATGCGTTTATCGTAGACGCCATAGTGACTTTAGTGACTACTTCTCTAAAGAAGGCCATGTAGTTTTTTGTAAAGATGTTTGTGCAGTAATGGAGTCTCTTGGACATCAACACCAGCCAGATGAGTGGCGATTGTTCATAGACTCATCGAAAGTCAATTTGAAGGCTGTACTACTCCATAATGGGAATGAATTACCATCAATACTTGTCGCGCATGCCAGTGATATGAAGGAGACATATGAAAATATGAAATTGCTGTTAGAAAAAATTCAGTATACTAAATATCACTGGAATATCTGTGGTGATTTGAAGGTTATAGCTTTATTGTTAGGTTTGCAACTTGGATTCACGAAATTCTGCTGTTTCTTGTATGAATGGGATAGCAGGGATAAGGAGTCTCACTACATAAGGAAATAATGGCCTAAACGTGAATCTCTTATTCCTGGGCATAAAAATGTATCAAATACCCCATTAGTGGATCCCGAAAAGGTGTATTTACCTCCCCTGCACATAAAACTGAGACTAATAAAAAAGTTTTTGTAAAAAAAATGGATAAGGGTTCTGCTGCATTTATGTATTTGAAATCTAAATTTCCTAAAATAAGTGATGTAAAATTAAAGGAAGGAATTTTTATGGGGCCCCAAATAAGATCATTAATATCGGATGATGGACATTTTGAGGAACTGTCACGTCCACCGGAAAAAGCAGGGTGGAAATCATTCAAAAATATCTGGTGAGTGATCTCATTTCATACAAAGAAATGGGCTGCAAGATGTCCTTAAAAATTCACTTCTTGGACTTCCACCTAGACTTCCTCCCTGAAAATCTTGGGGCTGGAAAAGATAAATATATTCCGTTAATTTAGTCCTTGTGAAAGAAAAAAAAAATTTTGTAGACCAGTGTTATTAGCAAAGTGCGTTGTTGCCAGGGTAACGCTTCTTATTCAAAGGCCATTTTCATTTCTCAATCATCTCTCTCTCTCTCTCTCTCTCTCTCTCTCTCTCTCTCTCTCTCTCTCTCTCTCTCTCTCTCTCTCTCTCTCTTAAGCCTTCTTAGATCCATTGTTGGGTATAGACCCCCTTAATTGACGCCATTGGTGTCTATTTTGAGCTATCCTCGGCCACAGTAGCCTACACTCTTCTTAATGTCATCATACCATCTTGTTTGTGGTCTTTCTCTAATTCTCCTACGCGACCATGGTCTCCACTGTATCATTCTAGCATTCCATTTATCTTCTTTTGATCTCGCAGTGTGTTCTGCGTAGTTCCATTTCAGCTGTGTTACCGTTTCTATTACATCATTAGTTTTTATTCTTTGTCGTGTCCACTCATTTCGCTTCCTATCTCTTAATGTAGTTCCCAACATTGATCTCTCCATTGCTCTTTGTGTGACGCATAATTTTGTTATTGTTTGTTTCGTGAGATTCCATGTCTGTGCTCCGTATGTCATAATGGGAATTTTCTTGTTTTTTTTTTAAATATAGTCAGTCCAAAAAGTCTCCATACACCATCTGCTTTCTATATTATTTATCTGTGATGTTTAACTAATTAATTGGAACTATAAGAAAACATGTTTAAATTAATGTTTGAAACTTAACCATCGAGGATTAGTATTAAAAAATACTACGGAATATTTTATTTAGAAGTTACATCATTGTTATAAAAATGTAAACAAAATTAATGCAAAAAAAGTCTCCATACACTCAAAAACTGCATTGAAAAACACGTTATAATCAGCTGTATTTTATCAAGCTATCTATTGCTCGCTAAACTGAAAACAGATAAAGAATTTTCGGCCATACTTTATAATCTGTCACTTGTTGCTAGCAATTTTGCAGTGGGTCTTCAAAGTAGTATTAAAAATGAGCGAGAGAAATTGTGAAATTCAATTTCAAGTTCGTAGGATCATAAATGATTTGTGGACTGATGTAAAATCGTACAGAAATATAAGAAAAATTGTTAAAAAGTCGCATGCTATTGTTCAGTACATTATAAACCAGAATAAATCAGCAGGTTCCTATAAAAATCGACCACGCTCCGATCGTGGTCGAATTTTTCATGATTCATGATTTCCAATCTAAATTTTTATTGTGCATTTAAACTAGTCTCGTAAGAAATTATCTAATATTTTGTTGAGTCTGTAACAGATATGCTACGAGGGCCCCCTTTTAAAGCGACCACTAGATGGCGCTATTGAGATGTGACATGATCATTGTTATAAAATTTGACATTTGCTATTATTAAAACAGTGGGAGCTCAGAAACTAGCAGAGCAGTTTGTTAACAGTGAGGGTTTAAAAAAAAACTGTTTTGTTAACAAATGGGAAGTTCAATTAAAGGTTTTCGTTGGATGATTTTTTACGATTTTAGTAATGGCCTAACTCAACAATATTACCTCGTATCGCTTCGTTCAACTTTGGTAATGAATAAAAATTAAAGACTGTTTACAATTGGTTTGCAGAATTTCGTCATCGTCATGCTTCCGTCAGCGATGAATTTCGTTAAGGTCTACCAAAATCGGTTATTGTTCCAAAAAACATCGATGCTGTGCGCAACTTGATTGAAGATATTCGGCATATGACGTACAAAATCCGTACAACATCGTAACAGGAGACGAAACTTGGATATATTCGTACGAACCGGAAACTAAGCAACAATCAACTATTTGGGTATTCCAAGATGAACCAAATCTAACAGAAATGGTTCGTTCGCAAAGCGCTTCCAAGAAAATGATGGCCTGTTTCTTTGGTTATACTGGACATGTAGCAACCGTTGCTTTAGAGGATCGAAGAACAGTTAATGCTGAAAGGTATACAATAATTTGTTTGCTAGAAGTCATTGATAAAATCAGGAAAAACAACCGAAAACGTTACATCATTTTTCATAATGACAATGCCAGCTATCACACAGCACGTCGAACAATTGGTTTATTTCACGGAGAAAAACATCGAATTAATGTCTCATTGCCCGTATTCACCTGATTTATCGCCTAACGACTTCTTTTTGTTTCCGAATGTCAAAAAAAAAATACGTGGACAGCGATTTTCATCACCTCAAGAAGCCGTTGAAACGTTCCAAAACCATGTTTTTGAGGTTCAACTTCAGAGAGTTGGTTTGAACACATGCAAAGGCGAATATTTTGAGAAACAATAAAACCAAATTTTTTTTTTTATTATTTGTTTTTGTAAAAACTTAAAAAGTAGCTCTCATAACATCTTATTCAGCTTCTTTATATACTCATAAATTATATATTTCTCCGTTTCTGTGGAGTAATATTTACAAAAAACACCCGACTATTTGTAGACCTGATTCTTGGTCTGGCGGTAAAATATTCCTACTTATTTATTAATATACTAAATAAGTGATTGATAATGAGTCACTTTACAAACTACACATTACATCTAATGCTCTTAATACTACAATATTTAACCTACATGTTAATAGACTCATTATGAACACGTGCAGTATATCTGGTAATAAAATCGTTGTTCTAATATCCGTGCCGACGGTCTGACGTATGCCAAAATTGCCAAACATCTTATGCGTCTTGAAAGCGCTCACCTAAATGACCTTAAACCGCGAAGCTTCATTAACCTTAGAGGTCAATCCGGCTAACCCCATGTTATGATAGGAATTTGACCTGATCCTTATTTAAATTAAGAGAATAATAATAAAAGTAAATTATGAGTTTAAAAATAAACATATTATGTATTTTAAATTCAATTAAAACACATTTATTTGTTTTAATTATTCCATTAGATATCGGCGAAGATGACGTGATATCCATCAGTGTTTTCCAACGCAGTAGTACTTCCACGGACGTTATAGCATTTCTGCAATTACTAATTATTTATGTGGCCAGGACAAATATACTGAAATAATTTGATAAATAAGTATACTAGTCTGCCTGGAATTGAACCCGAGACTCTGGGCACTGTGAGTTCGAACTATACCACGGAATCAAAGCCGCCTCAATTAATGTGTCGGAATATTTAAACTTCATTTAGTGTTGTATCATGTCTTAGTCAGCAACGAGCTACTATTTAATGGCGTGTTCGCTGTGTATATCTCAAATGTTTTTGCTGTTTTGTTCAATATACCTCTGGAAAAGACCGGGAATCCAATCTACAGCTTTGCAGATGACAGTACGCTTATCTCTTCTTTCACTTTGAACGCTCGGACATCGGTTGCTCAGACGAATATCTGCAGACAGCAGGAAGTCATTCAACTTAAAAAAGACATGGGAGAAATTCTATCTTGGGGTGACAGTAACCAAGTGGAATTTAACGCTACGAAAACCCAGGCAGCAGTTTTTTCTAAAAAAGTTAACGCTGCTGAACCCGACATAGTTTTGTCGGGGCACTCCATTCCTCTAGCATCGTCGCTCAATTTGTTGAGCGTTAATTTGGGAGCAAATATGTCCTGGCATGAGCATGTTTTGCAGACATAGCAAGGAGAGCTTCTCAAAAGTTGGGAATATTATTTCGAACCAGAAAGCTTTACACTCCACAACAACTGTTAATTCTTTACAAAGCTCAAATTCGACTAACTATGGAATACTGCTCCCATGTTTGGGGCTCCGCTCCCAAACATACACTGCATTTGTTGGATTCTGTTCAGAGGGGAGCTATTCGTCTGATCGGAGACCCAGAACTGACCGGCGGCTTTGATTCGCTAGAACATGGAAGAACGGTTGGCGACTTGAGCCTATTCTACAAGTATTTTCATGGAAAGTGTTCGAAGGATGTAGCCCACTTAATTGCTCCTAGAGCAGTGCATGTTAGCAGTACATGTCACGCTAATACTTCACATCCATATCAGGTTCAGCTTGTGACTTCTCGTACAACGCTTTTCAAACTGTCTTTGGTATGCAGAACATCATCCCTTTGGAATAATTTGCCCAGGACTGTGTTTCCCAACGAGTACAATTTACAGCGATTCAAGAACAACGTAAATCTCTTTTTCCGCACACGTGTCGCTCCTTTAGCGCTTTAGGGACTTCCCTGCAGCACGTGTGCTAGACCCATAAAAAAAAAATCTTCGTTCTCTGCTATCAGCACAGAGTCATCGACATGGCATAGTATTAATATTCAATAACCTCTCAATTTCTTCCCTTGTTACAAGGTATGTCCCTTAGGAAGGGTGATTAGTTCTATCCCCGCGAAGCCTACAACACGTATAAATAAGTTAGTGCATTATTTAGTAATACCTCTTAGCCATCACCACCATGAATTTCAAAGCGCTAGGATTCATCTGCAAATATCATTAATGTCGACAGTGATTTTTGGCGTCGGTCGAAAATTCATCATGGTTTAATGCGTTAACATTAAATTTTGAAACGTACGAAATGCCGACGAAATATTGAGTCGTAAGAACATTTTTGAATATTTTGCAATATTTCGTGATGGAATAGGCAGCTTTGAAAGCGATCCGCCGAAAGACCATTCTGTGACAAATCGAGTCTGATTAAAACGTGGAGAAAGTAGCAGAAATTCGTAGAAACGACCGCTATGTGCCTGCGAAACTAATTAAGCAGCTCACTAGCATTCCCAAAAAAAACTGGTAATTTTTGCTGAAGATTTAAAGATGTCAGAAACGTTAAGGATGTGTGCGCTTTTCTAACTAAAAAAAGGCTTGGTCGTACCGGACGATCTTCCATTTTCGCCGGATTTGGTACCATGTGACTTCTGGCTCTTTCCAAACTCAACTGACTATAAAGAGACTCCGCTCAATGGGCCAGGTATCTGATTTTTCGTTCAAAATGGTCTAAAGCCCTCAATTATTAACGAAATTAGACAATTCTTTTTAAAATACTCGTTAGCAAATTCCGGACAAACGTAAAGAAGCCCATTAACCAAATATAATCTCAAAATTTTTTAAAATTAAAAGCAGCACGGAACCGGGAGGTGAAATTTCGAAGTTCACGTGATTTTAAGTTTATGCGTTTAATACTTGTTCATCGGGGGTTTCTGTGGTCGCTGAAGCCATTTTCCAACCCCCATTTTCACCCCTCCAAAGGGTGCATATGACCGACAGTACATTCAGCGACCCCAGAAACCCCCGATGAACCATTTTTGAACGCGTAAACTTGGAATCACGTGAACTTCAAAATTTCACCTCCAGATTCCGTGCTGCTTTTTGCAATTTAAAAAAAAATTAAGGTTATATTTTGCAAATTGGCTTCCTTACATTTGTCCGGAATTCGCTTACGAGTATTTAAAAAAAGAATTATCTGATTTCGTTAATAATTGAGGCCTCTAGGCAATTTTGAACAAAAAATCAGATTCTTGGCCCACCCAAACTGCCGTGACCGCATTTTTGAAGCGCTTCCAAAAGAAGAGTAACAGCATTGCTTTACATTGTTTTATAACAACTTCTAGCACGATTCAGCAGGAATTTATTTTGAGTAATCAATAATAAAAACTTATTACTTTTAACGACTTGTATTTGATTTCACACCAGTCACCTTTTCCATGGGACATACCTTGTACATTAGGAAGTAGTGGGCACAAGGAGTCTGCTATGTTATTTAAATGTAATCGTGCAGTATACATGTCTTCTGTAAAGAATAGATAACGTCTTTTAGTTTGTACTTGATAATAAGTTTGTTCTAAGTTAACGAAACATAAGATCGCTGGCCTGTTTTATTCTGTCGGTTTTCTGGTAATTTATCTTATGGTGAAAATGGCATCCGTGCAGGACCTATGTAATCTAAGCCTCCATTCAAATTGGATAAAATCCATTTTCAGCAGTTTTTGACTGTCTGCCTAGGTAGACACCGGAGAAAGTGAACAAAATTTAAAGTACTTATCACAGTACTAACTCAAAGACTAAGTAAGATATTACAATTTGCACTTTTTGCTGATGTAAGCCTAATTTTGAAGGCGTACCTGCCCTCTGTCGGGGACTTTTATAAGCTACAGACCGATAGAGAAAATGTTTAGCGAATTGTTAACAATTATCGCTTGGCAGCGCTTTATAGAATTGTATCATAAGTATATAAAATTGATGGTCTTTAAGAAGCTCCTCACAGAGGGCAGATACGTCTTTAAACTGAGACTTACATTAGCTAGCCGTGCAAATTGTTGTATCTTACTTTATAGTAACTCCTATTGTCCCTCCGCCAAGAAGTGCTTCAGTAGCTCTATGTTTTGATTTCACAATAAAACCGTTTCGAGTCATAATAAGATCATTTTAACTGCTATCCGTACCGACCCTCTAACATATAACCCAACATCTTTTATGTCTTGGAAGCACTTACCTGAATGACCTTAGACTGTCTAGCTTCGTTAACTTTATATAGGTCGATCCCTCTAACTCGATATTATGATTTTTAACCCTTATCCTTATTTATATTAAGAGGATAACATTCTCAGAGTCTATTATATTAACACATTATGTTTTAAGTATTATGTTTAGAGGGATCACTAAGTCATTGTACAATTCCAAGATCAAAAATGAACTAAAAAATTAAAACAAGCAAGTTATTTCACAAAACAATTCGGCCTCTTCGTATGACCAAATAGATATTCGAGAACATACTTTCCATGTTCTCCTAGAATTCCGGACTATTATGCTCCAAAAATAGATAACAACTAGAGCGGATACGGATAATCTAATACTTACTAAAAAATAACACTCCAATATGGCCTATTGATAGGGCGTATAAAGTTGCGAAAAATATACGAGAAACTACACCTACAAATTAGAAACTTTTATTTGACTGTTTTAATTCTGTTTTTTATATAATTAATTTTAAATAACCCGACATCTTTTACATCTTGAAAGCACTTACCTGAATGACCTTAGGCCGTCTAGCGTCATTAACTTTATATAGGTCGATCTCTCTAACTCGATATTATGAGTTTTGACCCTTATCCTTATTAATATTAAGAGGATAACATTCTCAGAGTCTATTATATTAACACATTATGTTTTAAGTATTATCTTTCGAGGGATCTGAGTCATTGTACAATTCTAAATGAAAAACGAACTCAAAAATTAAAACAGACAAGTTATTTTAAAATAATTATTCGAAAAATTTCCATTATATCCTAAAATTCCAGACTATTATGCTCCGAAAACCTTCACCTTACTAAAAAATAGCATAAAGAAAGGGACTCCAATATGGCCGATTGATAGTCGGTAGAAAATTGCGTACAAGAAACAACACCTACAAATTACAAACTGTTTTAATTCTTTTCTTTGACATATTTGTTCAAAAAAATTTTTTTTTTCAGTTAATTGCTATATAATTGCCTATGTGTATTATTATATAGAAGATCCCAAAATATAAGATCTTGCCTATTTGCTTTTTCAGTGGGGCAATAAACGACCCTATTACGGTTTTGTGCATCGTTGCCAGGTATTACGATAAACGTATTTTTATTTTACCTGCTTTGTAACCGCCCTCACTTGCACCTGCAATCATATTGGATCTATTTTTACCTATATATTTACTACCTGGCAACCCGGTTTGGAGCCCTTTAAGTATTTGATAATATAGGCCTAATGACCACAGGTCCCCATTAACTTTCGAAAGATACTTTTTATTATTTTTATTTTTAGTTTTACTTACAACTTACAACGTAACGGTTCTATTTTAATTATGTGGCGTCCGTAGGAAAATTGCAATAGTGGCTATCGCAAGAGAAAACATTTATCACTTGACGCTAAACAAATAGTGAAAAATGTTTACGACAGTTTGGTAAAAAGAAATTTGAATAAACAAAGTGCTTTGCAAGAAACCAGTGAACCAATGGTATTGTAGGAAAACCATCACTCAGAAACAGGAAAAAACGGAAAGATTTTCAAATGCATCATGTAGACGATTGTGAAAAAGACGTCATCAGGAGAAAAATATATTCTAGGTATGAAGAGCAGTTGGTGCCGACACTAGACAAAATAAAATTAAGACTGGTGCAGGACGGGACCAATATACATAATGGTCGATCAACCCTTCATAGAATTCTCTTAAGAATGGAATTCACGTTCCGAAAAATCAACAAAAGGCAAGTAGTGATGGAGTTACAAAGATTACGAATCTTGCGACATACTTATTTACAAGAAATTAAAAAGTATCGATCAGAGAATTGACCAATAATTTACCTTGACGAAACATGGTTCAATACCCATGACACTGTGCAAAAAGGGTGGATTGACAGCAGTACAAAATGTCAGACTAACTCACCTTCAAATAAAAGTAAACTAATAACCATTTTGCATGCTGGATTTGAAAAGGGCTGGATTTCAAGATGCCTACTATTATCTGCAAAAAACATAAAAGATTCTAGTTTGGAGTATCACGAAGACACGACCGCAGAGCTTTTTGAAAACCGGTTTCAAAATTCCCTTTTGCCAAATGTTCCCGAACAGTGTTATAGTTATGGACAGTGCAAGTTACCATAGTCGCCTACTAAATAAGGTTCCTAATGCAACCAACACCAAATCGGAAATACAGGAATATAAAATAACATTTATTTTGACTTTAGTTATAAAAAAAGTGATCTTTTGGAAGTTTTGAAAGACTACAAATTGAAAAAGGAATATGTTTGTGATAGTATGGCTGAGAAAATGAGACACACTATTTTGCGGCTTCCTCCATATTATTGTGTGTTTAATCCAATTGAACATATTTGGCATCAAGTTAAATCAAAAATAAGGGTACAAAATGTTTCTCCTATTTTAAACGTGTCAGTTGTTGAATTAGTAAAAAAAGTTATAAATAATATACCTTGTGAAAGCTGGAAGAATTCCATTCAGCATGTTGTTAGAGTTGAAGATTCATATATTTATGTAAATAATATAAAACCGCTGATAATTACCTCAGCTGATGACAGTGATAGTGAAGCCGAATTAGGCTTAAGTTAAAATATATTTTTATTTATACAATATGTCCCCTCTTGTAAACCCCATTCATTCAAACTGTATATTTGTACATCTCCAAAAACACTTATAATTTTATTTATTTGCATTAATGGATAAAATTCTTAAGTCCGTCTCTGCAACCTATCATAAACAAAAGGACAGAATTTTTATTTTGCCCACTTAAAACGGCAAAAATCAGGATCTTATATTTTAGAACAGGCTATACCCGGATACATTTTATAAGGAAATTAACAGGTTGGGAATTTTTGAAAAAATTTGACCCTTCAGGATAAATAAATCAGTTTGTTTCTATGTATTTCTTACCACGAATACCTTTTTTCGAGAAATAGCTGTTTTAAATCGACTTTGATACAATTAGATAATAACCAAAACAGTGTTTCCGAGAAAATTATATTTAATTAAGTAGATAAATATATCCTACATTGCTCCTATATTCACTTGCATTAATTGCATAATTAACTGCCTTTGTAGAATTGCTACCAAGAATTCCGTATTACATACTTCTTCTCTTAATTATCTAATTAAATTAGTGTTTGATCCCTAACATGCTATTATCGTGACTTGTTAAACATCATAATTTATATCAATTAGTTAGTAACATAATACACCTTTTGTAACAGTGCTTTACAGCTGTTAAAACAAACTTATATACATATACACAAATCTTCGACAACATTATTACTTCTTCATTTGAATTAAATTTCTTTCAGATGTTTTTTTTTCTCAGTTTTGGGAATAGGTAATAGTCCGAGGGTCAGGGGAATATGGGGGATGATCAACCAGTTTACAGCCTAATTTGTCTAATTTTTGCAAAACCAACAGCTATTTGTGAGCAACCGCATTGTCTTTCAGAAACAAGTATACCTTTAGACATTTCTCCTTGGCGTTTTTCTACAATCTTTTGGCTAAGTTTAGTTAATAATAAAGAATAGGATTCTCCAGTCATTGTTTTGTTTTGTTCCAAGTAATCTGTTAGAAGTATCCCATCCTTGTCCAAAAAAGAAGGAAACGAAAAATTTTCCTGGTGATTGGTGTAAACCCAAGTTCTCGAGGTGAGGTGATCCCGTATCCACTTCTTCGACTGTACCCTTTCTCTCTTGATTATATGGGTAGTTCTATTGTTCATCGATAATTACCATTCGATCCAAAAAGTTAGATCAATTCTGTTCACAATGGCTACAAATCAACTTGGATGTTGTGACTCCCAATCATTCTTGGTCGGCGTTCAGACATTTACGGATCCATGTAGCTGAGAATTTTGTCATACCCAAATCAGAAAGAACAATGTGACAGACACGTTTGTATGAAATGTACAGCTATACGTTTCAGCACAATTTTTCGATTCTCCAAAATCATTTAATTCACAGCCTCAACATTCTCTCATGAATCGTGCTGGAAAAGACAAAAGAGTCGGTTGTTCCTCTCTTGAAAGCTACAGTACAATTTGGTATAGTGGCGTAGGAAGGACATTGTTCCTAGGGCATTCCTTTCAAGAAGAGGTACTAGCATGAAACTGTTTTTTCCTGCTAGATTTCGAAAAAATCAGTTTTCGGGACAAGCTCTTAAGAAGCCGACAGTCCTTAAGATATCTATAAAACCTGACGAAATGGAGAAAAATTCTCATCTGAATTTAGCGAACCAAAATATTCTCGACGCACATATGCATAATGTTTTATTCTTATCCAAAAATTGCATTCTAAAAAAATAAATACCAAGAAACGAGATACATTTCTAACAAAAATAATTCTGCTAGTTGAAGGGCACAAGCACACAAATAGAGACTACGATTTCCGCCATTCTGTACAATACAATCCTAGACTGATTGCAACTTTCGAACAAAGACTGATTTATATACAACATCTAAGCTGGAAAGTTAATATAGTAATTTATCATTGTTATGAACTAGCATTTCCTATTTTTATAGCATTTGACTTTGCAACGCAATTGAAATTTAAAGTTTAAGGTTACTTCACCCGACCGAGGCTCGGTTGAAATCATGTTATGTTTTCCTACCCACCAGGCATGCAGGACAACTACACCTTCATTTGTTTGGTATTGAGAAATGTATTCTTGGTGATAATAATTCATTATAATACGAGGAATACATGAACGTTGTTCAATAAAAGTGTAGAAGAATGCATACCGGAATAATATTACAACAAAATTACGTAGAATTTGAAAACAGAAATTGTTTTAAACATCAATATAATCTAATATCACCTTATTTCATTATGTATTCAATTATGTAGGGACTTGTACAGAATTTTCTACTGGGTTTTACAGAATTAAAATTGTTTACGATTTTTTAATATTACGTTTGATATCACTAGTAGTGTGCCAAATATTAACATTAATTACTAAAATCGTTTACAACATCACCATAAAAGTCTAAAATAGTGTTTTTTTATGGGTCTAGCACACGTGCTGCAGAGAAGTCCCTAAAGCGCTACAGGAGCGACACGTGTGCGGAGAAAGCGATTCACGTTGTTCTTGAATCGTTGTAAATTGTACTTGGTGAGAAACACAGTCCTGGGCAAATTATTCCAAAGGGATGATGTTCTCCATATAAAAGACTGCTTGAAAAGCGCTGTACGAGGAGTAACAAGCTGAACCTCATACGGATGTGAAATATTAGCGCGACATGTACTTCTAACATGCACCGCTCTGGGAAGAATTAAGCGGGTCACATCCTTCGAACACTTCCCATGAAAATACTTGTAGAATAGGCTCAAGTCGCCAACCGTTCTTCGATGTTCCAGCGAATCAAGGCCGCCGGTCAGTTCCGGGTCTCTAATCAGATGAACAGCTCTTCTCTGAATAGAATCCAACAAATGCAGTGTATGTTTGGGAGCGGAGCCCCAAACATGGTAGCAGTATTCCATAGTTCCATTTGAGCTTTGTAAAGAATTAACAGTTGTGGAGTGTAAAGCTTTCTGGTTCGAAATAATATTCCCAACTTTTGAGAAGCTCTCCTTGATATGCCTGCAACATGTTCATGCCAGGACATAATTGCTCCCAAATGAACGCTCAACAAATTGAGTGACGATGTTAGAGAAATGGAGTGCCCCGACATAACTATGTCGGGTTCAGCAACGTTAACTTTTTTAGAAAAAAAACTGCCGCCTGGGTTTTTGTAGCGTTAAATTCCACTTGGTTACTGTCACCCCAAGATAGAATTTCTTCCAGGTCTTTGTTAAGTTGACTTCCTGCTGTCTGCGGATATTCGTCTGAGTAGCCGATGTCCGGGCGTTCAAGGTGAATGAAGAAATAAGCGTACTGTCATCTGCAAAGCTGTAGATTCGATTCTGGGTCTTTTCCAGCAAATCGTTAATGTAAATGAGAAAGAGAGTAGGAGACAGTATGATGCCTTGAGGTACACCGGCGTTGATAGTGGTGTTAGAAAGAAATCCGTCGACTGCCACTCATAAAGAACGCTCTCTGAGGAAACATATGAGCCACAAACAAAACTTTTCAGACATACCATAAGACCGTAGCTTAGTCAACAGCCCATCGTGCCAAACACGGTCGAATGCCTTGGATATGTCAAGAGCAACCGCCCGAGATTCTACAAAGTGTTCAATTGTATGTAGTGTAGAAAATTAATCTGCGATATTTAAAAAAAAGTTAATATAATTTATTTGTTAAAAACTAGCTACCTGCATACAAAAAAAAAAATACAAAAATTCTAGTATTTTAGGTTGTACGTTCATATCAACGCCTCGTATAAATGTCTCTTCTAACCTAGGTCCTGGATTCGTTAACCTTACTTCACATAAGCAAAATAGCAGAGATATTAATTTATTTTCACGTATTTTTTGCAAACAAACTACCACCTCTATCCCGCACCTGTACGAGGCGGATTTGTTTAGAAAGCATAATAGAAATATCAGAGGACATTAGTACTGTTTTCGATGCAATCCAAATACAAAATTAAACAACTACAAAAAATTAGTTGAGTTTCATTGAAACATTAACATGGGACAGAAATTGCTATATGAAAATTATCTAGAATTTTCCATGGAATTCTAAAGTTAAGATTAAATTAATGTTCCTAATGTAAATTAATTTAAAATAAACAAAAACAAGTCAAGTTTCCCTTTATATTATACTAATCTTAGGTTGTTGAAAAGGTGTTGAGCGTTTTTCTATTTAGATTGCTTTAGTGTTGTTGACACTTAACAGTAGTAGACGTACAAAAACTATTTTTATTCGTTTATTTAGATTTAATTTAGAGTACCTTGAAGTTAGGTGAAATATCTGCAAAAGTTTACTATATTTTACAATTTTATTTCAATAAAGGCAGAAATGCTGCGCAGGCCTATTAAGAAATTTGTGCTGTTTATGGTCAAGAACGTTATCAAAACCAACAGCCAAAAAATGATTCAGTCGCTTTCATTCTGGAAATTTCGATGTCAAAGATACTTCTCGCACTGGTCGACCAACGGCAGAATAAGTTGTTAGAATTTTGGCAAAAGTTAAGAAAAACTGGAATTTAAGTAGTCATGACATCGCCAAAGAACTAAACATCTATCAGCAAACAGTTTTAAATGATTTAGAGAAAGCTGGTTACAAAAAGCAGCTCGATATTTCGGTGTCACATGATTTGACACTAAAAAATTTACTCGGTCGAATTTGCAGCTCCCAATCTTTACAGAAAGGTAACGAAATCGAATTATTTCTAAAGCAGTTGATCACAGGCGATGAAAAGTGGATCACATTCGATAATAATGTGCAAAAAAGACTGTGGTCGAAAAAGGATGACACTCCACAACCGATGGCAAAGCCCGGATTGACGCCAAAAAAGGTGTTGCTGTGTGTTTGATCGAATTGGAAGGGAATCGTGCATCATGAACTCCTTCTGTACTCTACTGTCAGCAATTAACAAGACTGAAGTAAGCAATTGAAAAAAATCGGCAGGAACCAGTTCATAGAAAGGGTGTCGTCTTCCACCATGACAACACTGGATCACGCATATCTTTGATTACTCGGCAAAAATTAAGAAAGCTTAGCTAGGAAGTTTTAATACATTCACCGTATAGCCTGGTCCTTGCGACGTTAAACTACGATTTGTTTCGGTCTCTACAGAACTCCCCAAACAGCGTTAAGTCAGTTGGATAAGAGGCCTATGAAAACCAGTTGTCACAAGTTTTTGCTCAGAAACCACAGTAGTTCTACAATGCAGCCCGTGGCTTCGTGGCGTATTACTTGCTTGCGATGCAGAAGGTCTCAGGATCCAATCCCGGCAGGTCGGTATACTTATTTATTAATTAATTTAAGTATATTTGTTCTGGCCACATACATAGATAGTAGTTGTTTGCAGAAATGCCATAACGTCCGTGGCAGCACTACCGCGTTCTCTAAAAGGTGCTGTGATATACAGAAATGTATGTTTCGGCACTTGGACAACGTTGACAGGTATTACGACATCCTCGCCGACATCCTTAGGTTTTAAAAAAGGGTACAATCCCTACTCGTGCTGGGAGGTAACAATAAAAGAAGAGATGTTATTGCCAGAAAAATGGTCGAATGTCATCGAATACTAGGTGTACAAGTATGAAATGAGGATTTTTTTTTCTAAAAAAACATGTTCAATTTCGACGAATGATAAAAAGTGCTTTATTCAAAGTATGCGCCATCGCTTGTTATACATTTTTCCCATCTTTCGGGCAATTTGTGAATATCACGCCAGTAAAAATCTTCCCCTTTTGCTGCGAACCATTCCTCGAGCAATTTTTTCACATCTTCGTACGAACCAAAGCGCTGCACAGCAAGTGCGTGACCCATCGATGCAAACAAGTAGTAATCGCAAGGAACCAAGTCTGGTGAGTAAGCCGCATGGGGTAGAACTTCCAGCTGAGTGCTTCCAACGTGTCGCGAACTGGTTTTGCCGTATGTGATGGAGCATTGTCATGAAGAAAAATGACTTTGTGTTGCCTCTTTCGGTATTCTGGCCTTTTTTCAAGCAGCGAACAATTCAAATTGATCAATTGTTGTTGGTAACGTTTAGTATTAACCGTTTCCCCAGGTTTTAACAGCTCATAATAGACCACGCCCCTGTGGTCCCACCAAACACAGAGCATCGTCTTTCTGCCAAAGCGATTCGGTCTTGCGGTCGATGTGGATGGTGCGCCTGGGTCTACCCATGATTTTTTGCGCTTGAGATTCTCAAAATAAATCCACTTTGCATCTCCTGTAACTATACGATACAAAAACGACTTCCTTTTGTACCGAACGAGCAAAATGTCACACGTGTTTTTGCGCTTTTCTATTTTCC
The DNA here is from genome assembly GCA_019049505.1 of Pachyrhynchus sulphureomaculatus. Classification (NCBI taxonomy): domain Eukaryota; kingdom Metazoa; phylum Arthropoda; class Insecta; order Coleoptera; family Curculionidae; genus Pachyrhynchus; species Pachyrhynchus sulphureomaculatus. Next base: position 212,062,350 of record CM032447.1, on the reverse strand, counting down.
TGTCGTTCAACTCATGTGGTACCCATCTACCGGTCTTCTGATTCTTTCCCATCTCTCGTAGCCGATTGGAAACAGCTTGTTGACTAACGCTCAATTGCTCGGCGAGCTGTTTTTGTGTTTGCGAATCATCTTCGTCCAACAATGCTTGCAATTCCACATCTTCGTACTTTTTTGGCGGGTTTTCCACCTTCCTTGTCTGCAACATGGAACTCACCACTTTTGAAACGCCGAAACCATCGTGCACACGTATCTTGCGATGGAGCATGTTCACCATAAGCTTCTTGAAGTAATCGGTATGATTCAACAGCAGTTTTCTTCAAATGAAAACAAAAAATTAATGCTGTCCGCGAATGCTCTTTGTTCGGTATAAATTTCGACATATTGAACACAACACTATGCACACACTTTTCCAATTTATCACTCGTGCGCGTCTGACACTTGTTGATGGCACAACAAAATGGCGCAGTGTCAAATCTTTATAGCACAAACTGCATTGGTGCACCATCTGTTATCTGAAATCCTCATTTCATACTTGTACACCTGGTAGAATGGCACATATTTAATTTAATAAAGTTGTTCCAAAATGTAAAAAACAGTTGTTTCAATTTTGACTTGAAAGGCTCAATACTTTTTCGACAATCCCTTATACATCTGTTTTGATGTATATTTTGTAAACAAAACTATCGGCCTGGTACCAACACGAGACACGGTGATTTTTTTACACAATTTTAAAACATAAAAAAAGATATACGTGTGTCTATTCATCACAGAATTATTAGATCTTATTAATTTTGATGATATGTACAAAATAATGTGTGCATTAGGGCACATAATATTTCACTTACAGCGTCCTACTAACTTTAGCTGCAATATTGTCAATGAAAATTATTTGCACACTAACATTAATGCACAAATATTTTTATTTTTTAGAGCCGTAGACAAAATATTAAGTAGATTAATATTTATAACTAGAGACCGGATTATATGCAACATAAAAATCTTGAAATATGCATAAAAAGGGTCAAAATATGCAATATTAAATAATAATAAAAGTAGTAATTTTTAGTTTTTTATTTTCAAAATCAGCATAAAATTAACAAGTTATCGACGATGTTTAGATTTAATTAACAATTATTTAACATTTTTTAAAATTATTCAATATTAGTATTCTTGTACACGTAAACAATAAGGTATTATTCCAAATATTGGGCAATAAGATTATGTCTTCGATCACTTAAAATATTTTTGTAAGTGGAAAAAGACCGTTCCACATCCACTGAGGTAACTGGGTAGTATTTGAATTTGGGTGCTATGTTAGCACTTATTGTTTCTGGCAAAAGTTCACCCGTCCCATTAATAAAACTATCAATTTGACACAAAGATTCAAAGCCTGGGTTATTGCACAAAATGTTTTCAAACTTTTCTTTAACTCTACGCGGGAATACATCTGGCAATGTGGAATTTATTTAACGGATTTTATTCATTAACTGAATTGATTCGGTGAACGCCAAACCTCGAGTTTTTTCGTCGTAATTTTGGGTATTCCCTTGGCACTATAATCTAATCGATGTATTAGACTATTGCAGGTAATGTCCCGGCGATAAGATCGGTTCCAGACGGCGACGTTAACAATACCCTGAGCAATTCATTGCCTAGTAATACCGAGAAATATTGTAAATATAGGGAAAATATGCATCATTGCATTACATTTTGGGTAAAATATGCAATAATCGGAAGAATGATCTAAATATGCAAATGCATATGAAAATATGCAAATGCATATAATCCGGTCTCTATATAACTCTTAAAGGACTTTTACTATCTTTGATACATATTGCATAAAATAATTAAGATCTAAATATTATAAATATTCAGTTTAAACTCCCCAGTAGGTACTTTACGTTGTATAATACTTCAAAGACTTTAATATCAATTTAATTTTCGACAAATTTCTCCAGAGACCGGATTAAAACTAATTAAAAACCAAAAAGCGTATGTTCAAGAAGAAAGGAAATCTTGGATATGCTCTCTACCACGACCCGGAGTTGAGAAGAATTTAATACCGCAATATTTTATCTCTTTTATATGGAAAATCATTTTTAAGAGGCACAGACATTGCCCGAAAGTGGCACCAAAAAGGAAAATAAAATTAACGGGCTCCGGGCGTAATTAATTCAAGAATTCCTCGACTTGCATTGCTACCCTTCACGTCAACGACTAAGCGGCACTTTTAGTCCTATTACTTGTTAATGAAATTGTTGATAAAAACCAGAAGGCAAGATATCATCATTTATTTAAGAGGCTTTTTTCATTAAATAAATTATTCAAAATCTTTTTAATAGTTTAGCCATTTCGAATAAATACTATATATAGGATTATTGATTTTAAATGGGCTCGCTTATTTGAAGAACGAAGCAAAAATGGTAAATACAGGAAGTGCAGCTTTATAAAAGATTCTTCTCTACGGGATTAAAACATAAACAAACTCAGGTCGTGTTAAAACTCGTAATTTTAAAAGCGCAATATTTTTATTTTAAAAAATTCATTAAAAATTTACAAAAATTACTCTTGATATATCGAAAATTAAAAATAAGAAGTAATGGTAGTCATAGAATACACATTAACAATCTCATCAGTCTATATTTAAAAGCCTCCAGAGAAACAGTGAAAAAAATCTTAGTCTTTCTGACACAAACAGTTTGCACATTTTAACATTCGAGAAAAGGGAGAATTTAAAGAACTATTCGTACGATAAATCCAAACATGTCTTAAGTTTTTATGCCGAAGGTTCCTCTGAGAAACGCCTAATGTCATCAGAGTCAGAATTTTTTACTGGAGAAAGCAATAATTTTGTGTTTTAATTTTCTCCGAAATAACTGCATTAAGCTACATGTATTAAGCAAATTAAAGAAAATTCAATCCTTGCTCTACCATATATAAGTTTAGTAGATCGTGGTAATACTTATATATAATAAAAAAAAACCGGTCAAGTGCAAGTTGAACTTGCACAATTAGTGTTCCGTACGTTGATTGCTTTTAAAATAAAAAATTTTGTTACGGTGGTATAAAATGATCAGTGACTTCACAAAACACACCCCCCCAAATGAGTTTTCAACAAAGTTTGTGTCCAATCTTTACTGAAAAGTGATGACCTTGAAATTTTTGTTTTTTTTATATACCAGATAAATTATTAAAGGTAATGCACTCGTGATAATTTTCGTTCAATCTATACCCCGTGGAGAATATTCCAGAATTTTTTCAAAATTTTTTGATCAGTACTTTTCGAGATAAGGTGGCAGGACAGTGATTGTTCGCGATGTTTTATAAATAATACAAAGAAAAGTGTGCGCAAGTATTACATTATATATATATATATATATATATATATATATATATATATATATATATATATATACGAGGCTGGTTTGAAAAGTCCCTGCAAAGTCCGAGAGATGGCACCACCGGCGCGTACCGAGGTCATGTTTAGTTAGTAGCATCTCTTGAATGAACGCACACCAAGTTTCAGCCATATTGGTCTATTTCTTTGTGTTTGGCATTCGTGTGAATCAAGGAAGTCGAATGATTTTCAAGAAATGGACGAAAAAGAATTTCGTGTGGTGATTAAACATTACTTTATGAAAGGCAAAACGCCTCAGGAGACTAAAGAGAAGCTTGATAAACATTATGGTGACTCTGCACCTTCGATTAGAACAGTTTATAAGTGGTTTCAAAATTTTCGGACTGGCCATATGGGCACAAGTGACGCTGAACCGCTCCGCACTCGTGCCGCTCCTGGAGCGCTTTAGGGACTTCCCTGCAGCACGTGTGCTAGACCAATAAAAAAAAAAGAAAAAAAAGAACGGTCTGGACGGCCTTTGGAGGTTACGGCTCCAGAAATCATTGATCAAATTTATGATATAGTGATGGATGACAGAAGAGTTAAGGTACGTGAGATTGCTAGTGCTGTGGGCATCTCGACTGAATGGGTACATAATATTTTGCATAAGCATTTCGACATGAGAAAGCTATCCGCAAGATGGGTGCCGCGATTGCTCACGCTTGACCAAAAATGGAATCGTGTGAAGTGTTGCAAGGATGGTTTGCAGCTGTTCCAGAAGAATCTGGAGGACTTTAAGCGTCGTTTCGTCACTGTGGATGAAACATGGATACATTACTATACTCCTGAGACCAAACAACAATCTAAACAATGGGTTACCAAGGGGGAATCTGCACCAAAAAAGGCGAAGACCGTTCCTTCGGCCGGAGAGGTTATGGCGACTGTCTTTTGGGATTCGCAAGGGATAATCTTCATCGACTAGCTGGAAAAGGGTAAAACTATTACAGGTGAATATTATTCATCGTTATTGGACCGTTTGAAAACCGAGCTGCAAGAAAAACGCCCGCGATTGGCCCACGAGAAAGTCCTTTTCCATCACGACAACGCACCAGCACAAACCTCAGCAGTTTTGTGGTCGCAAAATTAATGGAAATAGGATTCCAACTCGTTTCACATCCCCCCTATTCTCCAGACTTGGCTCCCTCGGACTACTATTTGTTCCCCAATTTGAAGAAATGGCTGGCGGGACAAAGATTTTATTCAAACGAGGAGGTGATTGCAGACATTAATGGATATTTTGCAGACTTGGACAAATCTTATTACTCGGAAGGGATCAACAAACTAGAACATCGTTGGACGAAGTGTATAAGCCTAAAAGGAGACTATGTCGAAAAATAAAAAAGGTTTACCCCAAACACATAAGTAGTTTTTATTTTTGCACGGACTTTTCAAACCAGCCTTGTACATATATATATATATATATATATATATATATATATATATATATATATATATATATATATATATATATATATATATATGTGTATATGTATATGTATATGTATATATATATATATATATATATATATATATATATATATATATATATATATATATGTATATATATATATATATATATATATATATATATATATATATAGATTTTACTCGTGTTTTCACAAGCTTTCATTTGACACCACATTCGATAACCTACTAAAAAAATTTTTTTTTTCACTTCCGATTTCACCCCCCAAAACTAACCCTTTATGTCAAAATTTGACTTTCAAAACTACACGGCTTTGATGGGGCCATCAATTCCTATATTATTACCAAATTTCAACTTTTTATGACAAATAGTTTCGGAGAAAATCGGGTGTGACAGACAGACAGACGGGCAGACAGACAGATGGACACCGAAGTCATCTTATAAGTGTTCCCTACGGAACACTAATAAGAGACGCAGAAAGCATCCTCGCATGTCAGGTACACTTGGGTTACTGAGATTTAAATTGCCGGCAACTGCTTTAAAAGAATCAGGAAGACTAGTTTAAATTTGTGTTGCCAGATTTTACGAAAAATTGCGCAGAAACATACATTTGTAATCTTTTCCACGGAAAGGTATACGAGACTCTTAAGGGAAATTACAAAATCTGGTCACAGTTTCAAATGATCAAGTTTAAAAAATCATTTTGGCAGCCTTATTGGATACAATAACACCATAAAAATATATATTGGCATTTCTAAAATTGAAACCTGAAGAATAACTTATGCGGTGTTCCATTCAAAAAATACCATGTTTAGGTTATATGTCAAAATTGCGATGCGCGATTGTTTTAGTTTTAACTCTGTTCTTTAAAACGTTAGAACTTCTGTATTTAGCATTTTTGCCCAACTCTTCTATGCGCCATTTCTAATCATGTATATGTACGTGTAACAAAAAAAAATATTCTTTTATGCAATGTTTGATTGCTTTTTTAATTAAAAATAAACATATTATCTTTTACAAACACAGCCGTTGTAGCTGTAATTCGTATTTTGAAATTATATATATATATATATATATATATATATATATATATATATATATATATATATACATACATATATATATATATATATATATATATATATATATATATATATATATATATATATATATATGTATAGATTTGATTTCTTGAACCTTTATGTAAATAAATCCTTTTGATGTATCTTGGGTTTTGGTTCATCAAATGAATATCTTTGAGTTCTTTTGAATTTTTTTTATTATTTTTACGTTTCGCCCCTGGTTTTTAAAAAATGCCCAAAACCAGGTGCGAAACGTAAAAATATTTAAAAAAGTTCAAAAGAACTCAAAGATATTCATTTGATGAACCAAAACCCAGGATACCTCAAAAAGATTTATATATGTATATATATATATATATATATATATATATATATATATATATATATATATATATATATATATATATATATATATATATATATATGTATATATGGGTCATTTTTTCTCAACCGAGCTCCCACTTCTCCAAAATTAGAAAAGACATCTAAAATTATAGATGGTTTAAAATGAAAGATTCATGTATTTACTTTCGAATTTTCGGTGGCAGCAAGGAACAACATTGATAGTTGTGAAATTCACTTAAAAATCCTATATAATGCACAAACATGATGCGATTTCTTCATAAGATTTTCTGTACAAGCGATTCGATAATGATATCTCTATGTATTTTTCGACGCTGAAATCGAATCTAAGGTCAAAATTACCAAATCTCTTCAGCATTAGTCCCTAACCTAAAAAATACGTAAAAAATGACGAAAATCTCTTTAAATTAGCAAAGTAAAGATGGAAACTACCCATGTTTTTTGGGACGTTGAAGTTTGCGAATTACATAGGATTTTTTGTGAATTTTAGAAATATCAACGCCGTTCCTCGCCATCATCTTAAAATTTTTATTTCTGCCACTGAGAATTCGAAAGTAGATACATGAAAGCTTTCATTTGACACAATCTGCAGCTTTAGATGTCTTTTCTAATTTTGCAGAAGGTGGAGGGTCCAGCTGAGAAAGAATGACCCATATATATATATATATATATATATATATATATATATATATATATATATATATATATATATATATATATATATATATATATGTATGTATGTATGTATGTATGTATGTATGTATGTATGTATGTATGTATGTATGTATGTATATATGTATGTATATGTATGTATATGTATATATATATATTATATATATATATATATATATATATATATATATATATATATATACAGAGTGCGGCGAAAAAATCCGGACAAAATTCAATTTGAATTTCTCGCCGTTCTATACCACTTCGAGAGGGCGCGATTGACATCCAAATAGCTTGACGCATGTACTAAACATTCATAACTTCGAAACAGTCGCAATGTTGAAACCAAGTGTGGAGTATAATCGAAGAGCCGCGATTATCGAAAGTGTTCGCGCTGGGTGCTCAGCGACAGAAATCATTCGATTCTTCGGGTTCCCAAGATCGACTGTGTATGATGTTGTCGCGAAGTATAACGAGTCGGAGAGGTCCAATGAAGGTTTTACAACACCGGCAAGGAAAAAATTGGTTGTCGGGCAACGTCGACATGTTTTAGTCAAAAGAATTTTGACCTCCCAACAGTTCAAATTTAAATCCTTTGGACTTCTATGTATGGAGCTTGGTTGAAAGGGTCACTAACAAGTTCAGACAACCAAACGTCGCATCACTGAGAGCCGCTATTGAAGTGGTATTCGCCGATATGGACCGTGACTCATTAAAAACGGGCCTGCGATCGCTTCAGACCGAGAATGGAGGCGATCATTCAAGCAGAAGGGGGTTATATCGAGTAAAGTGTTCTTTATGACCTAACAAATAATTTAGTAAAAAAAATAATTATAAACTTCTCCATTTTTGCAATAAAAATTATGTTCCAAGAAATGTTTTTAATTTGTCCGGATTTTGGCGCCGCACCCTGTATATATATATATATATATATATATATATATATATATATATATATATTATATATATATATATATATACATTAAAATGTTTTAAAGTGACTGTTTATTATATTTTAAAGATATGCAATATGGCTTCTTGGAACTTTGTAATGGATTTTATGGCGTACTCTCACAGATTAAGGTATTGGTTTTGGATAAAATTTAACCACGATAAGTCCTATAAACATCAATACTTTAAGAGAGTATATTAGAAAACATGTTCTGCGAAGTTGTAAAAGCAACTTTGTATGTCTTATAAAAGATAGTGGGATAGTCAATCATTGCATATGACATTAATAATGTTAATGAATACAAATATATTTCGTGGAAGTTTACATTATGAAAGTTATTTTTACATAAACTTTCCTAAAATTTGTTTAGTATCAATTTTGACAAAAACGCAAAAGAGTGATATAATTTTTAGAACACTTAATATGAGTCACTTATCTGAAAATTGTTTCTCTGTTTTTCTTTTTTGATTCCATATCGCAACATTACATTCTTTTTCCTGTATCATTTATTATTTATTTCACTTAGTAATATATTGATCACCCATTGTTTCTGTTATATATTTACAACTTGCTATGTTTGGTTCAGTTATATTTCTTTTTTCTTTTTATCATTGTCTTTATTGATTTCCAAGATAGGCAAGGCCTCTATCTTATAATTGTGAAAGTATAAAAATAATTTCTAATACTAAACGTAAGCTTATTCTATCTTAACCTAAGCTCTTACAATAAGAATCCTATACTAACTTAACCTAGGAAATGTGTTTAGTATATACATGAGTTTCTTAATGCTAGGACTTAAAACTAAGTTTAAAAATACCTTAGACTAAGACTTACGCTAACTTAAACTAGTACGTAACAGTGACTTAAATTAGGACTAATTTAAACTTAACCTAGAATGACAATTGTCACGGCAGGCGAGGGGGGTTATATTCCTCTATTTTCAAGTTAACATTTTTAATTTAAGCATTACAATTCAGATAAATGAGATAATAATTACGGAAGAAGTTGACTAAATTGGGGGCTTGTGTGAAAATTAGAAATATATATAAAAATAACCGGTCAAGTGCAAGTTGGACTTCACAAAACACACCCCAAATGAGGTTTCAATAAAGTTTTTTCCGATCTTTATTGAAAACTGATGACCTTGAAATTTTTGTTTTTTTTTATTTGCCAGATAAATTACTAAAGGTTCTTGTGATAATTTTCGTTCACTCTGAATATAGTAGAATTTCTTAAAAATTTTTTGATCAGTACTTTTCGAGAGGGCAGCGATTTTTCGCGTTTTTTTACAAATAATACAAAATACGCAAGTATTACATTATATATGTTTTTGAACTCGTGTTTCTACAAGCTTTCATTAGACACCCCACTTGATGACCTGGTAATTTTTTTTTCACTTCCGAATTTACCCCCAAAACTAATTCCTTAAGACAAAATTTGACTTTTAAAACTACACGGCTCTGCTGAGGCCATCAATTCCTATATTAGTACTAAATTTCAACTTTCTATGTCAAATAGTTTCGGAGAAAATCGGGTGTAACAGATAGACACACGGACTAACAGACGGACAGACAGACAACGAAGTGAACTTACAAGTTCCGTACGGAACACTAAAAAGGAACCTGATTGTCCAATTATTCGTCTCCAGGCGCCTTGAAAAGGACCTATAATATTGCTAATAGTGAAAATAACACAATTCGTTTCATCCTCTTCCCTTAAGTGGATATTACCAAAAAAAGCTAGAGGTCGTTTTCTTACTTAGAGTATTACATATGTACCAAATTAGAAATCGGTATTTCCTTCCGTTCAAGAGTTATGGTGCCAATAAATAGACACATTGATAGAGAAATAGACCGGCAGACCGATGGAAATAGTTTTTCGTGATCTAGGGACCCTGAAGCGGGATGAATTAACTTAATCTTGAAGGCTGATGTTTTTAGGAGTACAGTACTTGCTTTAGCAAGAGAACTAGAACAGAGAACCAGAATTAGAAAGTAATATTAACATATCCTTTAGTTTTATTACTTTACAATGAAATTGTAAATTACTGAAATTGACAGAATAGTGTGTTTTGAATCCATTGTTTTAATTTTTACTGAAAACTTACTACGTTTCGTTCGTGCACTCATCGTCAACGTTAACCTGAGAACAGTTAATGAGAACGTAACGTATTGAGCTAAACGCAATGAAAGTTCAAATTACAAATAGCAGGAATATCCGATTAGTTCTTTCCTGTTTATCTTGAAAATAATTTTTATATGCATTGATTTTGCTAGAAAGGGGCGTAATTAATTCGAAAATTTCTCAAACTACACCGTAAATCTAAATACGAAACTTTTCGATATACAATTTTTTGAAAAAATCAGCAACCCTTTTTAACCCGTCTACTTGCATGGTTTGTATCCGTTATTTTCTGAAAATAATCAGATATTTGTATGTTCAAAAATGCCCAGCTGCAACTTTGTTTTTCGTTATTGCTACAGTCTGTCAAGTAACAACTTGGCCGTATTCTTGAAAAAATGTGTTTCGAGAATGTTTTTTGCCATCGATCTATTCTTTGGTGTGCCAACAACCTCAGTAAGTTGTCCTATTGCATCCTGCATTAATAATCGCCTGGCATCTTCGAGGCTTGCTGTCGACGAGATTTTCAGCATACTCTGCAATTTTTTCGAATCTCGCTAGACAGCTGAATCAAAGTCCTCAGAGTCTTTCTCCTGAGCTTTCTCTTTACAAGGAACCAAACGTTTTCAATAGGATTGGCGTCCGGCGATTGTGAGGAGCACTTTAGTATCTTATCGTGGGCACTAGTGAGCCGCTTCGCGAAGTGATTTTCGCCCAACAAAGGTTTCTTCAACGGCTTCGGTATTTGACATCATGAGCACGAAGATGTTGTCGAATGGTCTCATAGGAAACACTCAAACCCGATTTTCTTAATTTTGCCGCGCCTTGACCCAGCGTTAAGTTCAGGTCCCGTGAAAACAGAGACATGTTTCGTTCTTCGACTTTCAGAGTGACTTTGCCTATCGAGCCAAGTTTTGGTAAGTCGTCGACATTTTTCATCTCGTTAAAATGATTTACCTACTTCTTCACAAATGATACCGACTTTTTAATATATTTAAGGGCAGCGGAATGGGTCGTTTTAGTCTCCTTTGGATGGGAAGAAACAAAGGCTGCCTCGAACCGACGCGCAAACAATTGTCTCATTTTGGATTTTACGTGAATTTGACGAGAATTCGGAATCGACGGATACTTTTATTAAAATGCGTCGTAGAAAAAGGTTCCATCTACCGATTTTTTGTTGAATCGCTAGAATCGCATCTACCAAAGATGAATTATGCGGACACGTTCTTACTTGACAGACTGTATATATGGTTTAAAATTCGTCCATTTTTAGTCTTTTAAAAAAGCGCTATTCCATACAAGAGAAATTTATAAAAGCAAATTACAGTGTGATCAAAAAAAAACACGAAGTCTCACTCTAACATCTCTGAATTTGCCACTTACGTAATTTAAAATTGTAAAATTAATCTTAAATTGTTTTTACAAAAATTACCACATAATTAATTTTTTACCACTTATTACTAAAGAGTAATTATTCCTCAAAGTGCTCATCCACCTTAATTTTCTACGTTATGCATCATTCAACCGTCAGTAATTGTTTTAAAAATAAAAATTGTGCACAGAAGCAATTAGCGCTTGTTTATAAATCAATTCATGTAAATCATATTACAACAAAATACCATAAAAAACTAACTGGTTTTTATAAAGTTAATTATATAAAATTATTTGTCTTTAAAGTTCATTTATTTCGAGTAAAAAGTTATTTAATTAAATATCATGAAGCCCGTAATTACAGGTTGGATATTATATTGGAATAGAGAAAAAGTAGATGTAGAGGACGCGTTTAACTCGGCAATTAATTTACAAGAACAGGATAATTGTAAAAAATATGTACTAAGAGTGTTTTCCAGCGTTTGCACTGGTAACACTTTTAAGGTGGAACCAGGACCAAACGGCAAATATAAAACTCTGTGCTGTCTGCGCAAATGTACAGGGGGGTCCAAATTGGATACTTTTAAAGGTAAACCCCTTTATCTAAAGGAGAGAGACGAAAACTGATGTCGGTGTCTGAGGCTTAATTTTTATGGTACACTCAATTTTGAAAACCGCATATCGATATCTAGTACCGTTTCAGATATACAGGGTGTTTTTCAAAAAACTGCATTTTGGAAAAATGTTTGTAATTTTTTCCTATTGAAAATTTTTGATTTCTGTAAAACCATTCTCAAAGCACGTTTTCACGTGGATTTCAACAGTGTAAGTTACTTTTTGTTACAACTAATATTTTAATAGTTATTAACCCAAAAATATATTTTTTAAAACGGATACCCTGTATATTTTTCCTTATCCGAATAGAGCTTTAAATTACCCTTCTAAAAATATAGACACTTTATATTTTGCTTAAATCTACTTCAAAATATAAAGGTTTTCAGTTTTTACGCGAGTTTTAAATGCACATTTTGTGAAGTAGGCTTTGGACGGAGCGGCCATATGGTTTAATTCAATTGTTTACTCGTAGTTGTCAAATTTTACTTCAGGATCAGTTATTGAATTGTCAAATAAATCGCAATAAAGTTTGAAAGTTACGAAAAATGGGATATGATAGTGTGTTTCATACAAATCGGAGAAAATTCGGAAGCAGCAAGAAATTTGTACCACGAACGGTATCCAGAGAGGCGTCAACCCTTCAAGGATATATTCGCTCGATTGCGACATAACCTAGTTAATAGTGGCCATTTTGAAAAGAAACGACCCAAAAATTATGCGTCACACAGGGGTAAGAAGTTAGAAGAAATAGTAGTTTTAGAAACTATCGGAAATAATCTCAATACTTCAACCCGACAGTTAAAAGAATCCACTGGACTACCAAAAACTAACGTAAGTCGTACTTTGAAGAAGCACAAATTCAGACCATATAGGACAAAAAAAGTTCATCACCTTAGAGACGGAGATTTTCAACGACGCATGGATTTTTTTCCAATGGTTTCTGGAAAATTGTAACCATGTTCCGAATTTTTCATTAAATTGGATTTGGACAGACGAAGCTTATGTAAGCAATGCAGGTTTTTTTAACCGTTACAATTCTTATACGTGGGTACAAGAAAATCCTCATTTAGTTGTGGAGCAAAGAAATCAAGGCAGATTTGGATTTAATGTGTGGGCAGGAATTTTTAGAGGCAGAGTTATAGGTCCATTTATTTACAAAGGAACACTCATCTGATGAACTGCCGTTAATGGACCTTAGAAATATATTTTTTCAACACGACGGGGCACCTCCTCATAATGCTGCAGTTATCAGTAATTTTTTATCGACCAATTTCGACAATAACTGGTCCGAACCGTTGGTCGGCAAGATCACCGGATTTAACACCCATGGACTTCTATCTGTGGGGAAGATTGAAAGACCTAATTTTTAAATTGCCAACAAACACCAGGCAAGAGTTAGAAATCGCAGTGATACAGAGTTTTGCAGCTCTCACTCCTCTTGAACTAATCAACTAGGTAAGAAGTGTCCAGAGAAGGTGCCGCTTATGTGTAAATGAAACTGGTCGACATTTCGAACATCTCTTATAGAAAATTGTTTTGTTTTAGTTTGCTCTACTCGGAATAAATTGTTTTATTGTTGTTTTCTTTTATTTTCTACATAGTTTAAAGTACTATATGATTTAGTAAATTTCATTGTAGTTATGACTCTTAGAGTTACTTCTAGGAATTTTTTTACGGTTTTGTCTGCTATCGGTAAACAATTGATATTGCCGCTCCGTCCAAAGCCTACTTTACAAAATGTGCATTTAAAACTCGCGTAAAACTAAAAACCTTTATATTTTGAAGTAAATATAAGCAAAATATACAGTGTGCTATATTTTTAGAACGGTAATTTAAAACTCTGTTCGGATAAGGAAATATATACAGGGTATCCCATTTTAAAAATATATTTTTGAGTTAATAACTATTAAAATATTAGTTGTAAAAAAATGTAACTTACACTGATAAAGAGGTTTACCTTTAAAAGTGTCCAATTTGGACCACCCTGTACAGTGACTCTTCAGCATGTATTTTCTATGCAAAGGGTAATTACAAAACTTTTAATTGTTGACCTCTACAATTTCTGTATGCTAGCTTATTTGATGGGCCATTCACTTCGACAAATTCTCGCTAATGTTACGATACGGAAGTGCTTCCTGAAAATTTTTTTCTGTTTTTTTTTTAATTTTTATGTGGTCTATATTTCATTACGTGATTTATTTTAGGGAACCTATGACCCGTTAAAAGCTCAAGTAAAACAATACTATGTATATACAGGGTTTCATAAAAATAGCTTAATACTATATATTGAAACGGACTACTCCTCAAGTCAACTGGAGACACTCCTAATAATACTAAACATAGCTGAAAATTTTAAATCAATTGACTAAATAATTTTAAAAGATCAGCTGTCATTAACATAGCTGAGATGAATATCAGAATGCGTTTAGGAAAGGGAGAGGGAATTTTTAAACCGAGTGGATGGGAGATGACACGCCAGTCATCAACTACCAACATACGTAATTTGTTTACGTCGTAAAATGCGCTACTAAAATAAATATTTTTTGCATGAAATATTGCAAACTGGTAATGAAAAAAGTCTCCTAAGATGTTACCGAAGTTTAATGATGATTAGTTTTTATTATGATATACCTAATTTTTAGTGTTCCGTGCGGTGTCTGTCTGACAGTCTGTCTGTCACACACTATTTTCTCCGAAACTATTTGATATAAATAGTTGAAATTTAGCACTAATATAGGAATTGATGACTCCATCAGAGCTGTGTAGTTTTGAAGGTTAAGTTTTGACTTAAGGGTTAGTTTTGGGAGGTAAAATCGGAAGTGAAAAAAAAATTACCAGGTCATAGAGTGGGGTGTCAAATGAAAGCATGTGAAAACACGAGTTCAAAATTTTATATAATGTAATCCTGGCTCACATTTTTCTTTGTATTATTTATAAAAAAATTCAGAAAAATCGTGGTCCTCCCCCCTTATCCCGAAAAGTACTTTTCAATAAATTTTGACAAAATCCTGGAATATTCCTCACAGGGTGTAGATTGAATGAAACTTATCACGAATGCATTACTTTTAATAATTTATCTGAAAAAAAAAAATAAAAATGAAAATTTCAAGGTCAAGAGTATTCAACAAAGACAGGAAACAAACTTTGTTGAAAAACGCATTTGGGGTGTATTTTGTGAAAGCATTGATCATTTTATACCTCCACAACAAAAAAATTTATTTTAAAAGCAATCAACGTACGGAACACTAATTGCGCAAGTCCGCACTTGCCGGTTATTATTTTTAACCTGATGAGTTTAATACATTTCTTATTATGAAATTTTTAATTGGTGAGGATAAACATTTTACTTGTTACTTATTTTGAAACATGCAAACAACAAAATCGTTTATTGCAATGGTAAAATAAGTATCCATTAGTAGTTTGCCATTCGATACAATGTGATGTTTTTGAATTAAAAATTGGGACCAGTTATTTAGTTTTACGCATTATTATTGAGGGGCGCTACATATTTTTGTACACATACTTTTACCACAGAAATATACCAATTCTTATATATGTACTCGGCGATATTCATAATACAATGTATACCAATAAATATTGATGGAAACATAAATGTGTTCTCTACTTTGGTTCTTACCTCGATGTAACTATTTGTTTATGAGTTCATTGATGTAGATAATATTAAACTAGGTAGTACATTGTTGATTAAATGATAAATAGTTTTTAAGTCTCATAATAACGTAGTCTTAATTACTAGCATTACAATAACCACAAGGCCACCTATACAATATCATCTGATCTTACAGACGGTTTTTTTTTTTTTTTCACTTTTATATTAAAAGTGTATTATTTTTTACATTTTTTAATGTTATTATTGACCGCAGGAGGTACGTATGAAATAAAAATAGAAGTATTAACATTATCCTTGCCTAAAGACAATTTATTGTAAATAATTATTGAAAAGTTTATTAAAATACCAGAGCCGTTGTGAAGAGAATATCTTTGAAGTGCATGGGTGGAAGATAGGGGAGGTAATTTCGGTTTCCTTAACCACTTTTTCGGATTGAAACTTGCATTTCCTCTTAAGGTATATAAACGTCGATATATCAACATAATAATCACACAGTCTTTGAACCTTATCCACGGAGGAATAAAACAAAACGAGTCTACTAATGTTATTTGTTTTAAATAAAATTTTTGCCTATAATTACAATTATTTATATTACTAAATGAGACTTCCAATAAGACGTTAAAACAACATGAGAATCTGGTGTATTTTTAACTTAGCAAAAATGGCACAATTGTATTAAATTATCAGAATTATCAGTATCAGAATGAGATTTAACTATTTGTTTGATAAGGCGCTACAAATTGACTAATATTTACTTGACACGAAGGTAGGATACAACGAACTGTAATAAGAGAACAGTGGGTAAAAACTGCTGAAAAATGGGCCTCATCCGTTTTACATGAATGTAAATTTACTTATTTATATTGATACATGCAGTATATATATATATATATATATATATATATATATATATATATATATATATATATATATATATATATATATATTTATATATATATATATATATATATATATATATATATATATATATATATATATATATATATATATTAAAAATCACTTTCAAGAAGTTTGTATTTAGTAACAGTTATTTCTTTTTTCTCTATTCTCCTCTGTTTAAGCACGATTGCCTGTTCATTGCTTTTCTTCCCTATTAGTGATCTGGCTCTAGCCATTCTTTCTTTTGTCATTTTATCTATATGACTATGCCATTCTATCTTTGTCTTTAATACCCATCTATTACATTACGTTTAATCATGTCATTTCTCTCTCTATCTAATAAGGTTTTTCCGCTGTTCTGTGCACAATTTTAGTTCTCGTTGTTTCGAACATTTGTTTTGTTTTTGATGTTTCCGATCGAGTTTTCGCTGGGCACGTTAGTAAAGGTATAAATGTGATCTTATAAATACGAAATATCATTTCAGTTTCTGAGTATCGGTTTTCGCTGTATAGCGGTGTTGAGGTATACCTCTATTATATTATATTATTATATGCTAATCGTAGTTCAAATGTTATCGTGTAACAATTTGAAATTAAAAAACCTTATACTATTTATTTAAATATACAAAAAGAGAACAGTGGGTGGACTGCTGAGAAACGGACTTTCGTCTGTTCTCAGTTGTTCTTACTTTAAAACTATATATGCCATTCCTCGAATGTTCGCGGCACCTGTGGTGAAGTATTGGCAGTCTGCCGGCTAATGGCTGCAGCGTCAACCCTCCGATGAAGTGCCACCTACAAAGTAGGCGTTATATCTGACCATTATTGGCCGTCAGTACTGGCTTAAGTACCGAAAGTTCTGTTCTCTTTTTTGTCGATCCTAGTCCGACTGATGAGCCGTGATACTGCGAAACGCCTTTGGGGATGGATTCGAAAAATATGAGAACAGTGGGTAGACTGCTGAGATACGGACTTTCGTCTTTTCTCAGTTGTTCTTACTTTGAAACCGTATATATATATATATATATATATATATATATATATATATATATATATATATATATATATATATATATATATATTTCAGGTTGTATTTTAAGTTGAGACATTGTTTCTGCCTCTCTCTATATCCGTATATAGTCTTTCGTCTTTGCTAAAATAAATCACTTTACCAAATATAGAAAAGTTAAAAATAAAGAATAAATATTTAACACGCCATTTAGATAGATTTATTTTCTTCACTGTTGCATTTTAAACGTCTTTATTAGTAATGCCACGTATTTATCTGTTAGATTTATTTTTGTGTGTAATTACATGTGTTTTTTCATGAGTCATTGGATAATAAATTAAAACAGTTTCGGTGTGTGAATTGCCCACGCAGTTAAACTGACCTGTCTTAAATGTCAGGAACTATCGATAGTTCTATATAAATATCGATAATTTTCCTACTGCCGACAGTTTTTGGTGGAGTAGCATTTTAGCACAATTATATGTTTGATTCTAAAAGTAGCTTGAAAATACTGATGATTAAAAGAAATGGTTAAAAATTTTTCTCATTAATTAAAATCATAAGTTGGACTCCTAAATCAAATAAAATTTTTAATTTTAAATGTAATAGCTGCACAAAACGATTCTTATGCTTAACTTCAATTCCATTTTGTTATTCCATTGGCCATCGTTAAGATTTCCGGCACTCATGGCTTTTGTTATGCCTTCTTTCCAAGTCTTTTTGGGCCTCCCTCGCTTGCCTCGTTACACGGGAACCCGTTTCCCCCCTTCTCCCATTCTTTGTTTATGACCATACCATATCAATTGTCTTTCGATGTCATTGTTTAATGTACCGTCTATACCCATTCTTATACGTACTTCTTTATTTCGCCCTTACGAGATATTTTTACTGATCATCTCATAGCGTCCATCTCTACTGCTTCTAGCTTTCTTTTGTTTTTTCAGTGACACGCCAAGTTTTAACGCCATATAAAAGGCTGCTTTTTACCAGTATACTGTATATGTTGAACTCTTTTTTCAATTTCCCCACTCTCTAGTATTCCATTTATACAGCCGATTATACTTCTAGCCTATGTTACTTTCTAATTTGAACTAACCTGATTTCTGTCTCATCTGTTCCACTTTTTCCCAAAATAGTTCCCAGTTCCCATAGTTCCTCGTTGTTTTCTAGCTGCGTAGTGGATAATTCTGCTCCAATTGGTAAGTAGTTGGTTTTTTGTACGTTTAATTCTAGACCCCATTTACAGTATTCTTTCTGTAGTTTCCGAGCCATATGTTGTAGATCTTTTTTGTCATTGGCGATAATAACTTGGTCATCGGTAAACTGCAAGATATATAAATATGTTGTTCCTATTTCTATACCCATTCCATCACATTTCTTTTTCCATTTTTCTAATCCCCTTCGAAGATATATTTTAAAAAGCATGAAGGATATACAACAGCCTTGCTGCAGTCCCTTATTTACGTAAAATAATTTGTTCCCTACTTATATTTACAAATCAATTTAATGTTGGTATAAAATTAAAATGGATTAAATAGTGGTAGATTTATTGATTTTATAACTATTAAGGTACACAGGAATTTTTTTCATCATCGAATTTTAAAGTTTAATTAACACTATTATCAAAACATGAAAAACTTGCTTCATTAATCAATTTTGGTTCGTGCGATAAAGATGCATCCAGACCGCAACAATATTGCCCTATTAGGTACTAATGGAAATGCGGTTGGGCGTATTCATCATCACTAGCTTTTGACATTTAAGTATGCCCATTTTTAGAATGTTAACAATTTTTTGTAAGTTTAAAGGATTCAGAGTTGTCGATTCTCAACGTTTCAAGCTTTTTTTAAAAATATGATTCTTTTATTTGTTCATTGTACTTATATTTTATCTAACTGGAATTACTATTAGTAACTGTAATTAATAGCAGTCTGTAAATCCCTTGGTTTACATAGTTACTATACAGCAAATGCATAGCAAGGCTTAACGCACTTTAAATAGGGTGACTTTGGAACAGTTAGAGTGAATGTAGATTGAAGATCATCTTTCTTAACACGCCCTGTCACTCATTGAACATTTATGAGATGAATTAGACAACAAAGCTAAGGACCCACCACTACAAATGAACTTACAATAGGCTTGAAATAATTTTGTACAGATTATTTAAAAAAAAAAAATTGTTTGAGAGAATTTTAGGAAGGCTGGCGCCAAGTGCAAGTCGGACTTGCACAATTAGTTTTCCGTACCGTAATTGGTGAAGTATTCTATGAAATTCCGTCACACATTCATCTTCAATATAGGAATTGCCAAGAATAGACCAAAATCGAGAGATTTTTGTAGTAAAAGTTTAAATCAAATATTTAGTACCTAAATATTTGTTTAATTAAAAACAAATAAAATAAAATCGGTACCTATCCGTTGGTCACCAGTCATCATGCAAATTTATTTTATCTGTGACTGGCCAAATTCTTAAGGCGGCAATGTACTGTAAAGTATGATAGTATATTACTGATTGCAGCGAATACGTATTGACCTTTCGTAACTCTTAGTCCTAGTTAAATTCACAACTTTCTACGAAAAAAATCTCCACTATATTGCCAAGTCAAACAGTTTTTTTTTATTTACCAGATAAATTATCAAATATAATGCACTCGTGGTGATTTTCGCTTATTCTACACTTTATTGAGAATATTCAAGAATTTTTTCGAAATTTTTTGATCAGTACTCTTAGAGATAGAGTGGGGGGACAGCGATTTTTGGCCATTTTTTAAAAAATAATACAAAGAATAGTGTGCACCAGTATTACATCATATATTTTTGAACTCTCGTTTTTCCAAGCTTTCATTTGACATCCCACTCGATGACCTTGTAAATTTTTTTGTTTACTTTCTATTTCACCCCTCAGCTCTGATTGGGCCATCAATTCCTATATTTGTGCCAAATATCAACTTTATATGTGGTGTGACAGAGACACCGAAGTGATCCTATAAATATTCCGGACGGAACACTAAAAATTGCTTGAAAGAATGCTAGGAAGATGGCTATATCGACGAAAATAATTTAGAATTTATTTTGATAATTTAATATTTGATTTTATACTCTGTTTGCATAGTTAAAATTTTGTTATCCTGCTAGATCCAGATAACAAGACATTATTTTGATGGCAATAAAATTATAACAACAGGGTACATTTCGGTCACATACTAATTATTTGAATCGGAAACAGTATAAAATACATACTTGTGCCTCTCGTTCAGTTAGCGTCTCGGGTTCTATTGGCACTCTCTCTTAAGCATCTCTTTAAGCATCTAAACTTCCTAGATAAGTTTAACCAACACGTAGTCTGAAAAGTTTTTGGTCTAGCTACTTAAAACACATTTTTTGGCAAAATTCGACTTTATTCATTAACATAGTCTCATTCAAGAGCGATACAATTAGTCCAACGCTTTTCTAACATTTCTATCCCTTTCTTGTAGAAGAATTTGTCTTTGCCTTCAAAATAGGCCTCAGTTTCGGCGATAATTTCTTCAATGGAGCCAAATCTCTTTCTCGCGAGCATTTTTTTGAGGTCTGCGAAAAGGTAATAGTCACTGGAGGCCAAATCTGGAGAATACGGGGGATGAAGAAGCAATTCGAACTTCAATTCACGAAATTTTGCCATCGTAACCATTGCCTTGTGCACGGTGCAGTGTCTTGATGAAATAGCATTTTTTGCTTGTTCATTTGGAGCCGTTTCCTTGCGACTTCTGCCTTATATAATATTCACTATTGATGGTTTTTCCTTTCTCAGCATAGTCGATGAAAATTATTCCATGCACATCCCAAAATACAGAGGCCAAAACCTTCCCAGCCGACTGTTCGATCACTTCAAGCGGCTTTCCCCGGCTGCTGTCCACTCAGCTGACTACCAATTTGATTCCGGTGTATAGTGGTGGATCCATGTTTCATCCATTGTCACATATCGTATTAAAAAATCCTTTGTATTGCTCTTAAACAGGTCCAAACAGCGCTCAGAAACATCAACACGTTGTTTTTGGGTCCATTGTGATCAAACGCGGTACCCATTTCGAACAGAGCTTTCTCATGCCCAAATGTTCATGCAAAATATGACCAAATCGTTCTTTTGATATCTTTAGGGTCTCAGCAATCTCATGCACTTTACGGTCCAAAACAATTTTGTGGATTTTTATAATGTTTTCGGTATAAGCACCTCATTTGGGCGTCCAGAGCGTTCAGCGTTATTTATGTCCGTACGACCGCGTTTAAATTTAGCATACCAGTAATTGATGAGTGATTTTCCAGGGGCAGAGTCCCCGTAACACTTACCAAGCCCTTGCTTTGCTTGAACGGTATTTTTTCCCATCAAAAAACAGTGTTTAATCAACACACGAAAATCGATATTTTCAATTGTTTTGAAAATATCAAAAGTAGCGTCACCAAAACCACTGTAACTTGTAAACTAATCGTCGAAATGTATGAAATTTTGACACGTATCGTTTGAAGGTTGTTACTTCTTAAAAATCATATAGATTGTTTGAAAAGAGTGACATTTATGTGTGACACCAAAAACTTTTCAGCCTACGTGTTATTTATAGTGTCGGTTATCGATCGTCTGTAACATCTAATAGTCCATCAAAACAGCATCATGCAAATTAATCACAATTCTTTAAACTCACGATCGAGGTGATGTTGTACTTAAATTTATGAAAATATGACTCGTATTCGATGTTTATGATACGTACGTGGGACATCTAAATTGCAAATCGTTTTTTGTCGTCTGTTATTCCAAGGATCGCAGAGAATCAGAGAGGCCATGACCATGCATATTTATCATCGCTCTACGTTTTTAAATGAACGTTAGGAACGAGAATCACATGCTAAATATAAATATTTATTTATTCATTATTATGTTTACTTGTTAACATTATTTAGCATGCTTTTAAAATTAAACGATTTTAATTACTTTTACCGGGGTTTTCTTAACAGAGAATTAAATCCGAAATTATTATTTAGTTTAGTAAACTGTCTGTCAACTTGCTCAATTTTAAACAGCGTGTCATAAAACTGGCCTTTATGACACCAATAAATTGAAAATGTTAATGATGTCTGTTATCGCATTCATAACATCAAATTTTGTAGACTTTTAACCTTATTCTATAGAAAAACATCGCTTTCCTCCTGGTAGAAATATGCTTAAGTTTACCTGATACAAATAAGAAGAGAACCATATACCATAATAAAGAACTACTAATTCGTCGCATATCTTTTGGTAGTATCTACGAGGCTGGTTTGAAAAGTCCGTGCAAAGTCCGAGAGATGGCACCACCGGCGCGTATCGAGGTCATGTTTAGTTAGTAGCATCTCTTGAATGAACGCACACCAAGTTTCAGCCATATTGGTCTATTTCTTTGTGTTTGGCATTCGTGTGAATCGAAAAAGAATTTCGTGTGGTGATTAAACATTATTTTATGAAAGGCAAAACGCCTCAGGAGACTAAAGAGAAGCTTGATAAACATTATGGTGACACTGCACCTTCGATTAGAACAGTTTATAAGTGGTTTCAAAATTTTCGGACTGGCCATATGGGCACAAGTGACGCTGAACGTTCTGGACGGCCTGTGGAGGTTACGACTCCAGAAATCATTGATCAAATCCATGATATGGTGATAGATGACAGAAGAGTTAAGGTGCGTGAGATTGCTAGTGCTGTGGGCATCTCGACTGAACGGGTACATAATATTTTGCATAAACATTTGGACATGAGAAAGCTATCCGCAAGATGGGTCCGGCGATTGCTCATGCTTGACCAAAAACGGAATCGTGTGAAGTGTTGCAAAGATGGTTTGCAGCTGTTCCAGAAGAATCCGGAGGACTTTAAGCGTCGTTTCGTCACTGTGGATGAAACATGGATACATTACTATACTCCTGAGACCAAACAACAATCTAAACAATGGGTTACCAAGGGGGAATCTGCACCAAAAAAGGCGAAGTCCGTTCCTTCGGCCGGAGGGAAGGTTATGGCCACTGTCTTTTGGGATTCGCAAGGGATAATCCTCATCGACTATCTGGAAAAGGGTAAAAACTATTACAGGTGAATATTATTCATCGTTATTGGACCGTTTGAAAACCGAGCTGCAAGAAAAACGCCCGCGATTTGCCCACAAGAAAGTCCTTTTCCATCACGACAACGCACCAGCACACACACTCAGCAGTTGTGGTCGCAAAATTAATGGAAATAGGATTCCAACTCGTTTCACATCCCCCCTATTCTCCAGACTTGACTCCCTCGGACTACTATTTGTTCCCCAATTTGAAGAAATGGCTGGCGGGACAAAGATTTTATTCAAACGAGGAGGTGATTGCAGATACTAATGGATATTTTGCAGACTTGGACAAATCCTATTATTCGGAAGGGATCAACAAACTAGAACATCGTTGGACGAAGTATATAAGCCTAAAAGGAGACTATGTCGAAAAATAAAAAAAGTTTACCCCAAACACATAAGTAGTTTTTATTTTTGCACGGACTTTTCAAACCAGCCTCGTATGATTATGGGAAACGATATCAATCTTCCCTGATAATATCTGAAGAAGTCTAATATTATTAGCGATAACCGATATGATTGTCATAAACAACAATGAACAGGAGATCTCCTTATCAATGTCATATATCTTTGAAACCACGCAACTGAACATTACGTTCGTATGCTACGCTATGCCTATAAAAGTAACCGTCATTTGCAAGAACTTGCACAATTAGTGTTCCGTACGTTGATTGCTTTTAAAATAAAAAATTTTGTTACGGTGGTATAAAATGATCAGTGACTTCACAAAACACACCCCGAATGAGTTTTCAACAAAGTTCGTTTCCAATCTTTACTGAAAACTGATGACCTTGAATTTTTTTTTTTTTTTTTTATATACCAGATAAATTATTAAAGGTAATGCACTCGTAATAATTTTCCTTCAATCTACACCCCGTGGAGAATATTCCAGAAATTTTCAAAATTTTTTGAACAGTACTTTTTGATATAAGTTGGGGGGACAGCGATTTTTCGCGATTTTTTAAAAATAATGCAAAGAAAAGTGTGCGCAAGTATTACATTATATATATATATATATATATATATATATATATATATATATATATATATATTATATATATATATATATATATATATATATATATATTATATATATATATATATATATATATATATATATATATATATATATATATATTACTCGTGTTTTCACAAGCTTTCATTTGACACTACACTCGATGGCCTAGTAAAAAAATTTTTTTTTCACTTCCGATTTCACCCTTTAAGTCAAAATTTAACTTTCAAAACTACACGGTTCTGATGAAGCCATCAATTCCTATATTATTAATAAATTTCAAGTTTCTAAGACAAATAGTTTCGGGGAAAATCGGGTGTGACAGACAGACGGACAGACAGACGGACAGACAGACATCGAAGTCATCTTATAAGTGTTCCGTACGGAACACTAAAAAGGGTATTAATTGATGATCACAGAATGAATTCCATCAGTTACTTGATTTCCAGACGGTGACTTATTATTTTAAATTTGGTATGTTATGATACGTCAAGCTCTAATAGTGTATAACAAGGTATTGCTTAGGTTGAAGTCAACAATTATTAAATATCACCTGGATAGACATTACAAGGACATTTCTCCCTGTAACTAAAAGTGCTATTTCTGGAAGATGTCGACCTTTTTAAAAGGAGTTTAAGATTACAATTGTTGTATATCTTGAAGTTTTGAAACAAATCTGGCCTGAAATTAATAAAATTAATAACTTGTTTCCATAACCATAACCAACATTACCACCTGCACCCTGGTGATGATTATACTGTTGAAATCCTACCTTGATCATCAGTGGTTGTAGGTCAGGTAAAAGCCTATGAACATTTCTTTACTAGTAATATTAAAAATTCCACTCTGAAATATTGTATGTTCAAAAGTCGAGCTTTTCTTGTCAAGTAAAAAAAAAAGGAAAAAAAGGAGGATAAAGTACATATTAAGCCGCTGTGCCACATCCCTTAAAAGTCCCTCCTAAGCTAATCTTTTGGCAGTCCATAAGTGCGATTTGTATCTGAGTTAATATATGATATAGTAACAAATGACTTGGTAGAAGTGTCAGTTTTCTCGAAATATTGAATAAAAAATTGGTTCCATATTAAGGTTTATAATAATTTTGTTCATTGTATACCTAGGAACACCAAGTATAATCTTCAGAACTCCATTTTGAATGACCTGCTACTTATTAAGATCGTCTTGCTAATGGTACACCAAGAAGATATTTTACTTATGTGATTTCTGCTTCTATTTATTAGGGGGTAGATTACATGCATTGTATTGAGAACTATTTTAATGACATTAAAAATCCAATTTAGGCTTGTGTTAAAATAGAACCCTAAATATTTGATTTCGGTTTACCAGTTAATTTCAAAATTGTACTTCTTAATCTTAGTTAAAGGCAGATGATTAAATTTGCAAAAGTATTTCACTTATGATTTACTTGGGTTTAATTTTGTCTTCAAATTTCTCATCCATAATCCCAGTTAATTTATACTTTGTTTAATTTACTGATAATGATTCTGTGTTGCTTTGATCCAGCAGTAACTGCTAATACAGGGTGAGATTGTTACAAGATTTAGGATTATCCATCGAGAATAAATTAAATAACATAGGCGACAGCAGAGAACCTGCAGTGCAACTGCCCTTTCTTTGTCACTTGAATTGGTATTTTCAATCCAAATGACAAACGTTTGATTTTTCAGAAACAAATGGTAACTTTGATGAAGTAATTGGATATTCTAGTTCTAATTATCTTGATAAATAGACTATTATGCCAAACCTTGTCAAAGGCTTGAGTTATATTGAAGAAAATCTCGAATGAAGTCAGGTAATTTAAGTAATACCCTGGTTTCGATAATGTTGCAAAGATTTAACAGATACCCCAGCAGTAGTGTTTCTGTCCAATTCTTCTTTAGGGATTAGGATCATTTTAGTAGTTTTCCATTTTCTGGGAAAAGTAGCTTCTAATAAAAATTTTAATGTATTTTTATTTACTGAATACACTACTTTAATACCAGTTATTACTGATGTACTTAAATTATAGCTTAATAGCAACTGTGAGAACATGATTAAGGGCATCGAAATTACTTTCTCTCTACGACAATGAATATTTTAAAATAAAATATCAACTTTCAGTAGTAAAGGTTAAACAAGACCAGGGCTTATATTTTTGCAGCAGACACATGCTGTTTCAAAAGTTAATACGACAGCTCGTGCGTGGGTACTACCTCAAGGGATAACATTTAACTTGTTTCGTTTCGTAAGAATTACTCAATTTCATTGTGGACTCGGGCCAACGACCTGCATTTTGGGTGGCCCACGAAACATGCATAAATTTTTACCATTCTAAATTTGCCTGCTGTAGAATTTGTGTGTCATTATTTTTCGGGTTGGACTGGCTGCCATGGCCAGGTGCCATGAAATCAACAACACTTAAGAGGGTTAAGTTAATGTGTTTGTATTGAAATTGTACAAATACATTTTAAAAGAATTATAACTTTGTAACTTCATATTAAATAAACCAATCTTTTGTTTAACGCAGGCTCGCAGCCAGTTTGCAGGTGACAGGTAAAATATTGTATGGGCGGTGTTTTAAAATAAATAAAGTTGAACAAAATTATGGAGTTAACGTATGCTTTTAGAAACTTACTGTCATTTTAACTGCCCAGAAAATGAAAGAATAAAAGTCATGCATTTGCATAGTACTCAAAGAATTTAGTATTTCTCTCTCTCTCTCTCTTCTATAATATATATATATATATATATATATATATATATATATATATATATATATATATATATATATATATATATATATATATATATACCGGCAATAGTCTACTCGTTCAACGAACATTATTACGGAAGTGTTCTGATCTATTTAATTATCTTGTCGATTGCAAACGAGAGGACTAGAAATAAAGCAGAGTGTAGTGTTAGAATTAAGACAATAAGTAAAAAATTTGGAGGTTTATGAGAATAATTCTGTGAAATTGTATGGAGCTAACGAAACGATAGGAAATGGATGCAACAAAATTAGAAGGAAAAGCATACAAAAATCAACATAGAGACATAATACCGGAACAAGATGCAGAACTCACACAAACAAAAGAAAACTAATACAGAAGAAAACCGGCAATCGGCAATTTAAACAGGATGGATGGATATAGAAGGAAATACGGAGAAGGCAGATATGGAATAACTCAACTCCACAGGCCTTACACTCCTAACAAAAGGGGTAGAAAGGCATAAGTATTAAGTATATATATATATATATATATATATATATATATATATATATATATATATATATATATATATATACATATATATATATATATATATATATATATATATATATATACATACATATATATATATATATATATATATATATATATATATATATATATATATCTGTCAGATATATATATATATATATATCTGTCTGTTTGTCTGTTTACGAATGTATGTCCAGATATATGTTGAAAACGAATATTTTTCATCTTTATGCAGGAAGGATTCTTTCACGTGTAGGAACATCAGCTGAAAAGGTTTTCCGCTATATTTGGTTAAAATTGGTTCAGAGACAATGGGAATATCGGAAATAGTATGAAAGAATTTTATTTTCAAAACTATTAAACCCCCTCATATAATTAACACGGCGGAATATCATTTATTTTAAGCCATAATAGTAGCTCCATTTACCAATATTTAATAGTTCAAGAATTTTAATTATTGATTTCTTTTATACACATATCAGTTTGTCTTGTGCAATTTTCATATACTATGATGCATAGATTCTAGTTTTCTAGCTTGATTTTGTTTATCATCATCCATCAGTCGTCTTCATCAACTGCTGGATATAGGCCTGCTCTAACAACTTCCACCAGTCTCTGTCCTGAGCGATGTTAATCCAATTTCCTGCCACTCTTTTGATGTCATCACGTCTAGTTCGTGGTCTACCTCTGTTCCTTTTCTCTTCTCTGGCTTTCCGTTCTATTAATCTTAATTATTCTTTAATCTTATATATACATATATATATATATATATATATATATATATATATATATATAT
The DNA here is from genome assembly GCA_019049505.1 of Pachyrhynchus sulphureomaculatus. Taxonomy (NCBI): domain Eukaryota; kingdom Metazoa; phylum Arthropoda; class Insecta; order Coleoptera; family Curculionidae; genus Pachyrhynchus; species Pachyrhynchus sulphureomaculatus. The sequence goes on along the minus strand of CM032447.1, from coordinate 212,033,630 downwards.
ATATATATATATATATATATATATACATATATACATATATACATATATATATATATATATATATATATATATATATATATATATATATATATATATATATATATATATATAGTATATATATATATATATATATATATATATATATATATAAATATATATATATAAATATATATATATATATATATATATATATATATATATATATTTATATATATATATATATATATATATATATATATATATATATATATATATATATATATATTGTCTCTATGATAGACAGTGCTTCGGTAACTGGTACTTGCGTGAAAAGGGATACGACATCAAAAACTGACAAGTAAATCATTTTTCTCTAGCTGCATGTTTTTTATGATTTGAATAATATGTTGTGAATTTTTCACGTAAGATGCGGCTTTTTCCACATGAAGTTGCAGAGTCATGGCTAGGTGCTTGGCTAAAGCTTGTGTCGGGGAACCAAACGAGCTGACTGGGGTGCACAAGGGTGCTCCTTGTTTGTGGACTTTCGGTAATCCATACATTTTTGGACATCTTGATGATTTCTCTCTAGGGATAAGTTTCTTTTTTGTTTCTTCACTAAGAGAGGAGGCCTTGATTGCGGATTTAGTGGTTTTCTCTAGGTATGTTGTCGGATCACTCGTGATCACACATTACAAAGAACCACAGGACCGACAACGCGCAGCCAAAGCCGAGCCTCTATTGGCCAGATCCGTCCGACCAATAGAATCACCCCCGAGCACATAAAACCGGCGCACTAGGAGTAAGTCTCGACATTCAACGCCATGACACCGACCAGTGATCAACGCTTTGAAAAAGATGGATGAGATTTCATCGAAACGTCAGCGAAACCGTCCATCAAGGGACTTCAAGCTAACACGGGATACCCGAAAAACCACTACTACATATATTATATATATATATATATATATATATATATATATATATATATATATATATTTACGCTTCTTTTTCTAAAAAAGTTTTTAGCTGTGTATATGTGTAACTAGCTGTGAGCATTTGAGTCTCTTGTTAATAGTGCACTTATTGCAAAATGCCAAAAAGGATACGTTTACGTCTATTTTGGTGGCGAATTTAGTACAACACAGAGTCTAAACGACTTTGGCTAGTACCTAATTATAAAAATAAATATAATAATTTAGAGCTGGCAAATTCTTCCCATAAAAAAATTGAAAATCGGTTGATATCGCATCATCTGCAAGTTGTTTACCGTATAACCAATAAGATTTATTCTAGAGTAGATAATCTCCCACTTGCCTTTACCACATGAATAAAACAGATGAGCTCTCTCAATTGATTTGCTTTCTACATTATATATACATGATTATTTTAAGCAAGAAAGTAACCAATGAGATTGTCCTAATAACAATAAGAAACAAACAAATAAATAAAACAGGTCATCCGTTTTCCAGGTTGCTATTATATCAATGTTGCAACTGGATAGACACTGTTTTCCCTTTTATTTTTTTCCAATTTTTCTAAAATCTATCAATTACATTTTGTATAGTTATAATTTAATCTCTAAGGTATTTGACCGTGTTTGACAGCACGGATGATTGGCTAAGCTGTGCTCTTGTGGTATGTCTGAAAAGTTTGGTTTTAGCTCCCGAGTTTCCTTACACTTCTTGATTAGTGGATATTGATGGATTTCTCATAGTCAGTTGTGCAGTAATTTTTAAAAATCCGCTGCTCGATAATGATCTTTATAATAAAAAAAATGTTTTAAAAATGTATTTGCCTGAAAATGTAAGCCACATTCTCTGAAAATCCTATTAATATGTATAATATGTATATAAACAAAAATTTCACTTTGGAAAACTTAACGAAAGACGTACATTTTTCAAAAGTGAAGTATGCTTGGCTAGGTTTTTAAATATTCTGGATTTTGTTTATTTTAAGAACACAACTCGACAAATATTTAGGTCAGCTTAGACGTGTTTCTCTTTTTCTAAAAGGTGTACGTCAAGATAGACGATTTGCTTTCTGTCTGAAATGATGTTAAAAAATTTCTGAAGAGATATGTCGGCTTTCGTTAAAGATGAACATAATTTGATAACGAAAAAGTTGAAGTGAGAAAATATTTGTACAATATTTTCCAATATATATATATATATATATATATATATATATATATATATATATATATATATATATATATATATATATAAACCTAAGAAATTAAACTAGTTGGGGAACTCGGCAAATGGGCAACAACAGATGTTCACACTATATTCATTTAGCCAATATTTCGGTCCTAGGTTGGGACCTTCATCAGGGCACAAACTGAAAAAGAGATAACGAAGCAACCAATAAGAAAAATTAGGCATGGAGAATTATTATTATTAAGTCTAATTTTTAATTATTAATTTTTTAATTAGTAATTTTTAATTTCGATCTTATAATTATTGATAAAAACTTATTGTCGTTTAAAAGTATTGTTGTTCTGAAGAAACGTTAATTATTATTTTTATTATTATTATTATGAAGAATTGTCAAAACAAAATTAAAAGTTACTCACATGCAGTGTGCGAATTAATCTAACAAGAATGACCATAAATAACAATTGCCATAACAAAGACCAACACTGAAATAAAACAGCCACTATTCACTAACATATTAATTTAAAAATATGGCATTTACAGCAAGGATGCCATTAGAAACCTTGGATGCTGAAAAATCAAAATTAATTAACCACCTGCCATCGGAAAAGACAAATGACAAGTTTGACAAGGCGCTGACAAAGGACAACCACCTGACAGATGTAAGGGATCACTCAAAATAAAAGGGAAAAAGGTTGAATAACCAGGAAAGAACCGGTTAAGTACAAATTAGGTACTACGTCATAGAATGGAATTTTGGTATAAAAGGAAAAGTACCCAATGGGAACGCAAATGTTTCAACGATATGGAAATTAAGTGGCATGGGAAGGAAATGATTTTTCTTCTTCTTGAGAGGAGAATAGGGGAACTGGAAAAGGAGCTGAAAAGTGAAAAGGGTTTTATTAATTAGGAATATACTAAGCAATTTTAATAAAAATGGGAGTGTAATTGTGAAGAATTTCACTGGAACCAAGAGAACATGTACTCAAAGAAGGGACACCCAGAGGATAAGTACATAACAGGAGAGAGCTTTAAAATACCGAAGACGAAAAATTATGACGAGAAGGACGACCCAGAGATATTATGTGGGGAAGGTAAATCACAAGAGAGGAGAAAACTATATATGTTGCTTAAACTGTCAAGATCAGTTCTTTTATTAATGTTATGGGGATTTTCGTTGATATAGCACATCTCAAGAAATTCTCTTTTAAGACGGTTTTTTTGGATATGAAAAATCTTTGGTTCTCTGAAATTGAATGAATGTCCATTGTCGACAGAGTGGATCGCCAGTGCACACCTTTGAGGATGACATCTGGTGTCACTTTTATGTAATGCGATGCGGCGATTGAGAGACTGTGACGTCTGGCCAATATACACAGCGGGACAATTAACACAGGAAATGGAGTAGACAATATCTGACATAGAAAGAATGGGTAGTGAAGATTTCAATTTGCTAAAAATGCGTTTGTTTTTATAGAAATAATATTTGGCAATCTTAACATTGGGAATGGCACGCAGAATATGAACTAATTTCGAAGTAAGACCGGGTATAAAGGGCAAAGAAAGTAACGAAAGACCTGTTTCCGTTTGGCTCGCAGGGGGTGAGGGGGTGGAAGGAGAGGAGGGGGTAAAGGTGTAGCGGGAGGCTATGGTAAGATGCTATCAGAGAGGAAGAGCTTATCAACTTCGTCCTTGGTCTTGAGTAGGAACTTCTTATTGTGCCCATTTTCCATGAAGAGATTAGATTGGTGAGTAATGTGCTTGAGATAGATAATCCGGGTGAGCTATATTTTGCTTTCTCTCTCTTTATTTTATATATATATATATATTATATATATATATATATATATATATACACATATATATATATATATATATATATATATATATATATATATATATATATATGTATATATATATATATATATATATATATATATATATATACATATATATATACATATATATATATATATATATATATATATATATATATATATATATATATATATATATAAATAAAAAAAAACACGTAGGCTGAAAAGTTTTTGGTCTGATACATAGATGTCGCCCTTTTCAAAAAGTCCATATGATTTTTAGGAAGTACCAACCTTCAATAGGTGTCAAAATTTCATGACATTTCAACGTTTAGTTTACAAGTTACAGTGGTTTTAGTAACCCTACTTTTGATATTTTCAAAGCAAGGGAAAAAATCGAATTTCGTCTGTTGATTAAACACTGTTTTTTGATGGGAAAAATACCGTTCCAGGAAAGCAGTAGCTTGATACATGTTACGGGGACTCTGCCCCTGGATAATCACTTATCATTTACGGGTATGCTGAATTTAAACGCGGTCGTACAGATATAAATGATGCTGAACGCTCTCGACGCCCAAATGAGGTGATTACATCGGAAAACATCAAAAAATCCATGGATGACCGTAAAGTGAAATTGCGTGAGATAGCTGACACCCTAAAAATATCGAAAGAACGTGTTGGTCATATTTTGCCTGAACATTTGGGCATGAAAAAGCTCTGTTCAAAATGGGCTCCGCGTTTGCTCACAGACACGTGTTGATGATTCTAAGCGCTATTTGGACCTGTTTAAGTGCATTAAAAAGCATTTTTTCATGCCATATATGACAATGGATGAAAAATGGATCCACCGCTACACATCGGAATCAAATCGGCAGTCAGCTAAGTGGACAGCAGCCGGTGAAAGCCCTTCGAAGCGAACAAAGACCCAACAGTCGGCTGGGAAGGTTTTGACCTTTCTGACGTTGCTCTTTATGCAAATATTAAAACTTTCATCATAGTTAGACAACTGCAACAGAGTTAAAAATAATATAAATCAATAATATTATTAAAATACCGGATCCCACCTCTATTGTTGCAAAACCTTTACCCCCCTCACCAATCATCATCATCATTAGCTTATTCTATCCATAGTCTGATATAAGCCTCCCCAAGTTATCTCCAGTGAGCTCTGTTGTTTACTTTTTGCATCCAGTCGTGCCTTGCCAATCTTTTTATGTCGTCCGTCCCTCTTGTCTGTGGTCTGCCTCTGCATCTTTTGTGTTTTCTAGGCCTCGATTTAACTATACGGCGTGTTCATCTGTTATCATTTTGGGATGCGCATGGAATAATTTTCATCGACTATACTAAGAAAGGAAAAAAACCATCAATAGCGAATATTATATAAAGTTATTGGTGCGTTTGAAGGTAGAAATTGCAACGAAACGGCCCCAAATGAACAAGAAAAAACGTGCTCTTCAAGACAATGCACCATGTCACAAGTCAATGGTTACGATGGCAAAATTGCATGAATTGAAGTTCGAATTGCTTCCTCAGCCACCGTATTCTCCAAATTTGGCCCCTAGCGACTATTATCTATTGACAGACTTCAAAAAAATGCTCGCCGGAAAGAGATTTGGCTGCAATGAAGAAGTTATTGCCGAAACTATTTTGAAGACAAAGACAAATCCTTCTACAAGAAAGGTACAGAAATGTTAGAAAAGTGTTGGCCTGATTGTATCGTTCTTGAAGGAGACTATATCGATGAATAAAGTCGATTTTTGCAAAAAAAAAAGTGTTTTAAGTAGCTAGACCAAAAACATTTCAGTCTAAGTATATTATACTATATATATATATATATATATATATATATATATATATATATATATATATATATATATATATATATACATATATATATACATATATATATATATATATATATATATATATATATATATATATATATATATATATATATATATATATATACAGTAGAATCTCGATTATCCGAAATAATATGGATCAAAGTGATTTCAGATAATCGAAATTTCGGTTAATCCGATTTTTTTTTATAAAATAGAAGTTTAGAATCAATACAACATTGCAGATTGACTTAAAAGCATTTATACGATATCATCGTATTTATTAAAGCAAAGAATATAACAATTAGTTTACTTATTTTATGTATATGTACGGAAAATCGAAAATAAAACAGTTTCATTCTTAACTTTAATGTCTTAAAAATGAGGTAATTTTTAACTGCACTCGTTTTTCATTAGTTCTGTTTTTGGCTGCAATGTCTCTCCAACGTTTGATAAGCAAAACGTCCGCGGCAGTTGCATTTTCTTGTTGTTGTACATAAGTTAACTCTTTTTCTAGGGCCTCTAGTCCTTCTGAAGGTGACATTTTACTGGAATATTGTCAGTGGCTTCTACTTCGTTATCATCATCGTCATCACTGTCTATTTTATTAGCATTTTTGCACACACTTTTAATTAATTCTGGGTCAGTCATTTTATCTTCCACACTATCACTGTTTAACCATTCACAAACATCGGTTTCCGTAACACTTTCACATCCTGATATTCTTGTAATAATTTGATGTAAACTTTCATTATCTTCTGTTTCTGCCTCTGGGTAATGTCTCTCCTCTTGTGGAATCAGTTTTGACCAAGATTTTTCCACAGTACTACTCTTTACTTGATTCCAGGCTGAAGCTATTCAATATATAACATTTTTTAAATTTATCTTTTTTAGACAATCAGTAAGATTGCCACCTTCAGCAACGTTGTTTATATAATAAGTAAAGCCGGGTTTCCACCAGACGGACATAGCACGAAACACAAACAAAAACTGTATTTTCTCATGGCAAAACAGCCATGTTTTGCAAAAAAATAAACAGTTCCGAAAACATGTTTGTCAGGGAACAGTGTTTTTAGTAAACAAAACACTTTCCCATCTCGAGTCTGTACATCAAAGGAAAACAAATTTGTTCGTATTTTTTAGTCGGTTTGGTTGAAACACCTGAATGTTGTAGTTTTGTTCTCTGCGACATTTGTACTCTACTCCTTCAACTAGTTATCCACTTTTTTATTAAATGTAAGCAATTTTTATGAAGAGTTTGTCAACATTTAAAAAGTAAGTACCAATAACAAACGCCTGAAATCGCGTTTTATATTTTTCCAGTACACCCTGATCTATAGGCTAAATGAGAGAAGTTACAGCAGGAGGCAAAAAAACATTGCTTTTATTTCCCCACTTTCAAGTTTTGCTGACTTACCAATACATAATAATGGGAGTTTGTGTCTTCCAGAAGCATTACTGCATGCAAGAACAGTAATACGTTCTTTGCTACGTTTGTAACCAGGTGCTCCAGCTTCCGTTTTTGAAGTTAAGGTATTTGACAGCAATATTTTGTAGTTCAAGCCTGTTTCATCACAATTATAGATTTGGTCTGGTTGAAAACCATGTCCTTTCATAAGCTGCTCAAAATTCTCCATGTCTTTTTTTCCACCTGTCTAGCCATCCATCACTTGCAGAAAAATTTACAGGCGCTTCAATAACCGGCAACTCTTCGCTTAAACTCACTACCTTATGTTTTAAAATTGTTCCTGAAATTGGTATTCCACGTTCTCGATTTTGTGTAAACCATAAAAATAAAGAATCATCCACTTTTAGGTATTCACCACTTTTCATACTTTTTCGTGCTTGTGTGGGTGATGACAAAACACTACTCCATTTTTCAAGTTTTTCGCGATTTTTTCTCCACTCTGAAACAGTACTCTCACGTCTACACCTAAATCCTTCGCTTTATTTTTAAGAAGTTCACCATTATCTAAACGTTGAATTGCTTCAAGTTTCTCTTTTAAGGTAATAACAACACGTTTACGCTTATTATGACGCTCCATTTTGTAAAATATATATTGAAACGAAACCATTACCTCCGCGATAATAATAGATGTAATGAGTAACTTATAACACTCGTCGACTAACCAAAACATAGACAGCGGTGAAATTCTAGACGTCGAGGAGTCCCCGACCCGTTAAGGAAACCACTCATCGTCTGTTTCGAATAATGGGAATTTTATCGTTTAATGGGAATACAATTTGCTCTTTAACAGTTTGTTTCGGATAAGCCGGATTTCAGATAATCGCGATTCGGATAATCGGGATTTTACTGTATATATATATATATATATATATATATATATATATATATATATATATATATATATATATATATATATATATATGTATATATATATATTATATATATATCCATTTCAATATTTTACTCTTCATATAATAAACACCCTGTATATAAGTATAATTGGATCTATCAGGATTCAGTTAAATATTTTAGTTCATCGGTAGCTAAGTAAACACTTCGATTTCAGCTGATTACATAATAATAATTCTAAATCTTATCTCAGTTTTAATGGTGAACCGAGAACATTAAGCTTTGGTCTCCCCGAATATTGTTTTCTGAATTCTAAAACCTACTGTTATTATTTGTGTGTTATTATATAATTTTCAAAATAGGTAATATCTAAAATAATTACAAATATACGTATGTTTCTACTGAGTCCACTTGTTTTTGAATTGTGCATAAAAACAAATTTTAATATTTTCTACTAAATTACTTGTATGTATGTTACAATAATTAGATATTTTATTTATTAAGCGAATCAGAATGCCGCAGTATTAGTCTTAAATACACCCTTAAAACACTTTTTTTCCAATTACATTTTTCACAATAACAAAAATTAAAAATAAACTTCTGGCTTGTTCCATCAGTTAAAAAACTTTTTGACTTATTGCCAAAGCAGTTACAATTTCACTGAATGAACTAGAGATAATATTATTGGAATAACATCTTAGAGGAGAGTTAACTTGTTTGCAGAACTCATTCAGACGTTGAAAAAGTTCCTGGCACGAATTAAACAGCACCCAACGTACGTCTAACAAGTGCCAGCGGACTAGTATCAGTCACTTTTTGTAGGTTAGTTAATTACAGAAACTTAATATATCTTTCGTGCTTAAATTACTCCCAGAATTAGCCGATTCTTAAAAAGGAAAGAATTCCATGACATTCTTCTTACACAAATCCATTCCAGTGTAAATAATAAATACAAGCTTCCAAACGATTGGATAATTAGAAATTCATAAAAATATAGAATGAGCACATTCTTTGTGTTTTCGCTTCCACTTATCAACTCCAACTGACTAAGTAAACATTACTTTGAATACCTAAATCTGTAAAGTTCTATGAACAAGAATATGTCTATAGGTTAAAAACATGACATAAAAAACCATTGAAGATCCTGAAATTGTTCATTTTGTTAGGATACCCAATTAATTTGAACATACTGTGCGATCTGAAAGGTAGATATTGTTTATGAGAAATTATAATACTTTAAATCTTCTGTCAGGGAAATGAATTATTTTCATTTGTATCGAAATTTATGGTTGCCAATCAGCATCTTTTAAAATATCTGAAAATATGTCAAATTATTAGCGACCATCAATACAGCTTTCATAAGCAAGAATGAACATTAGAGCTCTTAACCTGTCCCACATCTTTGAACCAACGCAATGGAGAGTCTTAAGCAATTGCGCTTGATACATCCACGGCGTTCGACCATGTAGGGCATGACGGATTATGGGCTAAGCTGCGCTCTTGTTAGATGTCTGAAAGATCTTGTTTATAACTTTAAGATTTTTTTCTGAGATTGTTCTTTGGAAAAAGGAAGAATATCTTGGAGACATTATTATTATCAGTACAGAAGTATTTTGTTTCTTCTTTTCATTAATGTTTTGCTGAAAAGCTATAACGATTTCAGCCTTCCTTTTCACATTCCGACAGAATGGTAAGTGTGCAGAGGTAAAAAAAGTTGCAATAACTAGTGAACGGAACTAATTCCGTCGAGTTGGACTAGTGAACGAAGCCCATTTAATAAACTAAATAACAGGTTTCAAAATAAAACCAGCTTAGAAAGATGTGGTGTTTTAACGGACGAAACAGTTTTTTTAGTATAAAAGGAATTTTTCCAAACTATATTTCCTAGTAGGTTTAAATTACTATTATATATGACAAAAAACAGAGACTGAAAAATCCGGATCTGTAAAGTCTACCCATAGAAATTGTTTTTGCATCGACCTTCGCTACAGAATTAACTCGCGCTCTCAGATTACGATCATTATTTCAATAACTTTTTTCATTTATGTTTTTTTCCGTCTTCTAGTTAAAGAATTATATTTTTATAAAATAAGAATTAAAAATTTTATTTTAATTAAAAAGACATAATCCGTTCCTTAATTATATAAGCTCCAAAGAAGCTTTTTTTGTAGAAATCATCTCCGAAGTAAAATTAAAGACTCGTTAACTAATTAAGAATCTATTTTTTCGTCTTAATTTTTTCATTTATCATTTATACACGTATTTTTACTAATATTACATGCTTTTATTATAAGTTTACGTACGTAGAAGGATCATTAATCTTTCTAAAGAAATCCTTCTCCGCCTATCATTATTAGGAGCCTTAAACTTTAAGGTAACTTTTTCATGTAAAAAGTTGCGCGCTTTTAGTTATATTTAATAATGCAATATTTTTTTGTATATTGATATATATGTATGTATATAGAGAAATATATATATATATATATATATATATATATATATATATATATATATATATATGTATATGTATATGTATATGTATATATATATATATATATATACATATACATACATATATATATATATATATATATATATATATATATATATATATATATATATATATATATATATGTATATGTATATATATATATATATATATATATATATATATATATATATATATATATATATATATATATATATATATATGTATATATATATATATATATATATATATACATATACATACATATATATATATATATATATATATATATATATATATATATATATATATATATATATGTATGTATATGTATATATATATATATATATTTATATATATATATATATATATATATATATATATATATATATATATACATATACATACATATATATATATATATATATATATATATATATATATATATATATATAAATATATAATAACCGATCAAGTGCAATTTGCGAAATTAGTGTTCCGTACGTTGATTGCTTTTAAAATAAAAAATTTTGTTACGGAGGTATAAAATAATCAGTGACTTCACAAAACACACCCCAAATGAGTTTTCAACAAAGTTTGTTTCCAATCTTTACTGAAAACTGATGACCTTGAAATTATTTTTTTATATACCAAATAAATTATTAAAGGTAATGCACTCGTGATAATTTTCGTTCAATCGTAGAAAATATTCCAGAATTTTTTCAAAATTTTTTGATCAGTACTTTTCGAGATAAAGGGAGGGACAGCGATTTTTTAAAAATAATACAAAGAAAAGTGTACGCAAGTATTACATATTATATATATATATATATAATATATATATATATATATATATATATATATATATATATATACACTCCTGGACAAAATTAACGCAACAATATATTAAATCATACAAATCTCTATAATGAATTAATTTTAATAATTTTTTTATGAACATTGGTTATACTAAAAGTTAGAAAAAAAAAACTTATTCGGGTACTTTAAAAGTGAATTAGCTACCAAATTTCTCTATAAGATTCGAGTTAAAATTATTCTTAAGACCTAATAACAAAATCGTTGAAATTATGTAATAATGAAAAAAAAATAAACTGGGACACTAGTAGCAAAATAAATGATGTAACTGGGACACTAGTAGCAAATTTAATGGTGTAACTGGGACACTAGTAGCAAATTAATGGTGTAACTGGGACACTAGTAGCGTGTGTTGTCTCCTCTACTTCGGATGTCAGCGTTGATGCACCTAGGCATGCTTCTAATTAAATTTTGGATAAAAATCTTAAGGAATTGGCTCCCATTCTGTGATAACTGCATTTTCAAGTTCCCTCAGGTTTCTAGGTGCGGGTATATGACGTTTCACATATTTCTTAAGGTGATCTCATACATGTTCTATCGGATTCAGATCCGGGCTTTTTGGTGGCCATTGCATATTCGGTATATCAACTTGATTAAGATAATCGAGTACCTCCCTAGCCACGTGAGGTCGAGCCTTGTCTTGCATAAACAGGAAATTGGCCCCACAAAATGACCGAAAGGCATCACATGTTCTATTACAATATTCTCAAGATAGTAGTCAGCATTCATGGATCTCGTACGGACAGGAACTAACTCTGTGCGAGTATCAAAGCAGATGCCACCCCAGAACATAACAGAGCCACCGCCGAATGGAATCCTTGCAGAGATATTGCAAGGAGCAAACCTCTCTCCTGGCCTTCGCCATACTCGCTCACGACCATTTGGATGTTTTAGACTAACCCTAAGTTTCCATCTGTGAAGAAAACTTGTTTCCAATCATCCACAGACCAGTTTTCGTGATTTCGAGCAAAACGTAACCTGGCAACTCTGTTCTCTCTAGTAAGCAAGGGCGCAGTGGCTGGTCTCCTACTGTTTAATCCAGCTTCATTTAACCGTCTTCTAACTGTTTTAGAAGAAATTCTGACATTGCGAACAGCTTCGAGTTCGTTTCCTATTATAGAACTAGTGACAGTCCTGTTTCTTAAAGCATATTGTTTTATAAAACTTTTATCAAAGTCGCTAGTGTATCGTTTTCGCCCTTGCCCTAGCCTTCTAGAATAAGTTCCTACTTCATTCAAGCGTCTTACCATACGACTTATTGTGGAACGATGTTTGCCTAACAAATTGGCAACATAACTCTGACAATATCACTCATCCAATAAAACTGAGGCTCGCACTACCTCGTGTTCAGTTAAATTCCTTGTTCGATTCATGTATCTAATTCTTCGGGGTCAAAAATAAAAACAGTCTACCACAAAAACGTATTACTTTAAAAAAAGGGAACAATTTATAACCTTACTTTTTAAAGAAAATCTATCGCATTATTACAGAAAATTGTTTATCTTCTAAAAAATTCTTTAAAGCTGTAAATCTAAACGAATTGTTTTGATTTCTGTCATAAGCAACGAAACAATATATATATAGCCTACTGTTCAAATACTCGATAAACTTTAAAACTGACATAAGAAAAAGATAAATTAATTTTCAGATTGTTGCGTTAATTTTGTCCAGGAGTTTATATATATATATATATATATATATATATATATATATATATATATATATATATATATATATATATATATATATTTTACTCGTGTTTTCACAAACTTTCATTTGACACCATACTCGGTGACCTAATAAATTTTTTTGTTTTTTCCGATTTCACCCCCCAAAACTAACCCCTTAAGTTAAAATTTAACTTTTAAAACTACATTGCTCTGATGAGGCGATCAATTCCTATATTATTACCAAATTCAACTTTCTATGACAAATAGTTTCGGAGAAAATCGGGTGTGACAGACAGACATACAGGCATACAGACAGACAGGCGGACGGACCGACAGACACCGAAGTTACTTTATAAGTGTTCCGTACGGAACAGTAAAAAGACGTATTTCGGCTTTAGCGAGCGAAAACCCTGCCTTTTGTTCTTGCATCAAAAGTACCGGCATCCAAAGCTATGGACCCCCAGACGTACCACCTATGGATCACCAGACGAGAATATATACTTGTTTCACTTCATATCGCTCGTCAGCCGGCCTAATATCCAGTAGTGCTAAAGAGATGTCTATACAAGGGTCAGCAGTGGTCCCGTTTATACTGATCTTTATTTTTTTAGAGCTAACGATAAACATCCAATAGAGTGGTATTCATACTTTTTACATTTACTATTATGCTTTTAATAGCGGTATTGTTACCCTAGTCGCTTATAATAATAATAGTACTACATCCTTTTTTTACCTATGCGTTTTGTTATTGAATTAAAAGTTTTAGCGGTTTCACAAGAATGTCTTTTAATCCTCGCCTTCTGATATTGGTTGTTTGCGATTTCTCTTTACCATCAGGCTGGTTGACGAGCTCTGATATGTTACGAAATAAGCCTGTCCTAGTCTGGTGATTTATAGATTGCATGCGTGGGTTGGCTATAGCTTTGTACACCCGTACTTCTGATGCAAGAGCACGGTTTCCGTCCGCTAAATGTTTCGTACTAGGGTGAATCGAAAAGTCTTGTACAAAAAAGGCAAATCACTTTTTTTGCAAAAAGGAAAATTATTACTGAACATAATTTCCATTGAAGTCGATACATTTGATCCACCGACATTCTACAAAAATTTCTTTTCCGCACAAAATCACTTGGGGCCAAATCTGGGGAATAGGGTGGATGGTGAACTATGTCGAAGCTCAGCTCCTACACTTTTGCATTTGCAACAGCCGATGTGTGAGCAGGTACGTTGTATGATGAAGGAGTACTTTTTTGCGCGCTAAACTTTGTTGCTTCTGCTTCAACTCACTCTGTGAACTGTCAGTAACGTTGCATAATAAGAGCCAGTCACTGTTCTACCCTTTTCCAAATAGTCAATCATGATAATACCCTCTGGGCCTAAAAAAACAGGCGCCGGTTTTTTCGGTGCATTTTCACTTTCGTCAATGCACTGGTTTGACTGCGATTTTGTTTCCGACATGTATTAATGGATCCGGATTTCATCTACAGTCACAAAACGACGCCAGAAGTCCTTCAGATTACTTGTCCTTCCTTGTGTGTTTTTGGACTGGAGTCAACAACGCCACACTCATCGCGCACTCAGCTTTTTCATTTTTAGCAGGATATTATGCGACACTTAATACGACGTTCTTCCATCACTGAATCATGATTTTTATCGACCATTTCTTCAGAAGAAACCTCAATCAGGCCTCCTTAACGTAAAGCATCTGCAGTACTCGTACGGCCATGTGCTGGACTCCCTATGAACCTTCTTTAGTTCAATTTCTGTTCAGTTCAGTATCGGCTAGAGACTCGTTTTTTTAACTAAATTAAATGTTTTTTCACTGTACGATACTCGGGTTTATCCAGTTCTACGACACGTATAACATCAACCACTTACTATTGCTGCCAAAAAAACAACTGCGCGTTGCATATGTTTGAAACTTTAAACATTACAAGAATCACGCTTACCAACAATCATGTCGCTTAACAAAATTTCCCCACCATTTCGTAGAAATTTCCCAAGCTTATCAATCCTCCCTCATATGCCACCAAAGAAATATTTACAACAAAATTAAAGACAAAAATTGAGATTTACGATTTATAAACAAATAAAGAAGTCCACGGTTTATCAAAATTTTAACACAATTTTTCATTTTATTGATTTATTGTCCATTAAACCTTATAATTTAAGATGATTTACTGATACTTTTGTCAATTTAAATCACCAGTTGCCAAATTGCACCACTTTTAAGTAAAATATTTTTAACGAACGAGGCGGATAAGGTCCTGGTTTAAAATACCTCTAATAGACCGCTGATTATTAAGACAAAGGTGGCTATGCCAGGTTGAAGTTTGACAATTTTTGTCAGTGATGTTAGGCGTTGTGACGTGTATAACTGATTTCTAAAAGTAGTAGTATAAGTGTGACCATTTTACCTGAAAAATGTACTATTGTTGCTAAATTTAAAAGGTAATTTAATTTATTATAAGCTCATATTTATCGTGATATAATTTTCCATCATATTAATCCATTGGATGCGTATTAATTGTCAACATTTTGAGATAGATTTAGTCAAAGATAGTTCTTTCCAACGTTTATATATGATAAGTTTCACGGATAATTGTTTACAGTAGCATATTTGATAATTATATAGTTATACTGTAGCCAGCGAGGTGTTACAATTTATTATCTATCTTGTAAATTACAAATATTAACGAAATTCGGCAGCCAAGTGTAGTTTTTGGAATATCCTAATAAATGTTACTTCCATTAGGGTCATATTACTGTTCTTTTACTCTGAATTTTTTTCTGTTTCGACGCATCGACCGAATCGACCTCTTTTTAACGTGTACTATAAAATAACCCTTACGCTTTAATATTTCTCATATTAGAGAGATTTTGCAATGCTTATTTTTCCTTATCGTTATGTCTTTCGTACGCAGTATTAACGCAAAATTGGAATTGGAAGGTTAGGTTAGTATTCATCTTCTATAAACTTAGGGGACTTTTTTTCATTTATTTCATGGTTAAGCACACCGGTTATGAATATTCGACGGGTCAACACAAGTTTCTAAATTAAAGTTGTGACCGAATCGACCTCTTTTTAACGTGTACTATAAAATAACCCTTACGCTTTAATATTTCTCATATTAGAAAGATTTTGCAATGCTTATTTTTCCTTATCGTTATGTCTAGCGTACGCAGTATTAACGCAAAGGAATTGCAAGGTTAGGTTAGTATTCATCTTCTATAAACTTAGGGGACTTTTTTTTATTTATTTCATGGTTAAGTACACCGCTTATGAATATTCGACGGGTCAACACAAGTTTCTAAATTAAAGTTGTGTTTAGCAGGTTTCTATCACTTCCTTCAATATTTTCAAGGTAATACCAATGTGCGAAAAATAAAATATCATTTAAAATTACCACTACACACACTGCAATACCATTGTGTCAAAGATCGCAAAATCCCAACATAATCTGAACATTAATTAACTGTTGTCGGTGTCATTTGCAATAAAAGATTTCATCATTTCAGTTTTACTGTATTTTGTTAGTGGTTTGGTACCTACGTAGGAAAATAAAACAGGCCCTATCATAATAGCGATATAAGAATAACGAACTTCAAAATTCCTAAATAAGGGAAATCGTTATCCTTAACAAAGATTTCTCTTATTTTGTTTCAATACTGCGCAAGCTTCAAATGGTGGGTGCATGCTTCATATAACGATAACAGCTTATAGTTAATTTCTTTCCTTTACTACTGCGCAAGCTCCAAACGGTGGGCGCGTGCTTCAAATAAAGATAACGACAGTGGTCTACCAAAAGAGCCGTTACAAAATCTCTCTACGTAAAATTTTTTCCGATAAATATTTTCTGGAATTTTTGAGCTGTGTAGTGGTAATTGCGACAAAATCTAATTATGTTTTCCAAAAGGGCAAAAGGATTACTTATATGTTATACCTAATATATTGGCGAAGCCAGATTAAAGGGGAAAGAGGGCCGAGGAAAAAACGAGTAAAGGCTAAGCTGCGTATAATAGGGTCATCAATTGACAATCGGGGGTCCAACTTTTCGAAGAAAAAAACCTCTCATGCATTGGAACCCTAAAAATATAGGTTAGGGGTTCCCGAAGTGTGCGATACGTCGCCTTGTGGTGTTACCACTTCCTCTCAGTGGCGCTGAGAATTACATTTTTTTTTTGTGATCACGATATGGGATTATTTAAAATTACTCGCTATTTCGCAAGGTCTACTTTTGAACATTTGACTCATGTTTCACCGTATTGGGCATGTAAGTTTTGCTTATGGCTCTCGTGTTTCCGTCCGTTCTTGTTACGAGTGACAGTCGACGGAGTTCTTCACTATCACCGCCGGTGTGTCCCAAGGCTCCATACTGTCTCTTACTCTCTTTCCAGGACCAGGAATCCAATCTACAGCTTTCCAGGTAGCAGTACACTTATTTCTTTATTTACGCTCGGCTGCTCATAGTAATATCCGTAGGCAGCAGGAAGTCATTCAAATTAACAAAGACCTCTAAAAAATTCTATCTCGGGGTGACAGTATCCAAGTAAGGCAGCAGTTTTTTCTGAAAATTTTAACGTTGCTGAACCAAACATAGTTATTTCAGGGCACTCCATTCTTCTAACATCGTCTCTCAATTTACTGGGCGTTAATTTGGGAGCAAATAGATGTTGGCGTGAACACTGTTAATTCTGTACAAAGCTTAAATTTGGCCAACGATGGAATATTGCTACCGTGTATGGGCTCTACTTTCAAACATACACTGCGTTTTTTGATTCTATGCAGAAGGGAGCTATTCTCCTGACACCCAGAACTCACCACCTACCGTGATTCCTTGAAATATCGAAGAACGATTGGCGACTTTTCTACAAGTATTTTCAAGTAAAGTGTTCGATAGATGTAGACCGCTTATTCAAGATTAATGTGAATCGCTTTTTCCACACACGCGTCGCTTCTGTAGCGCTTTAAAGATTTCCCTGTAGCACGTATGCTATGTCTATAATAAAAAAACGGTAGAAAAATGATCAAATAATTCGCTGAAAACGAAACAACTATTAATAACGTAACCATCCAGAAGGAAACAATTTTTTTCAAAATAACCCAGTAATAAAGTCTGTCATCGCTTTTCGTTTTGATATTCTTAATCTACACCCCAAAATTCATATCTTATGACAAAAATTCCACAACAAGCTCGAATCAACGTACCAGTTTAAACAGAGGTAAAAAATCGTATGTCACCACGATGCGACAGCAAACGGAACTTATGACGTGTGGCTCATGAAAAAGTTGAATTACCTTGTGTTGTTTCGTTCGACTTTTTACTCCTTTGTACCAAAATGCCGAGCAATATCAAAACTGCTTTTGTAGACAGAATTCTCACATAACACGTTTTTTGCGGAATATATTAAAAGTAAAAAACAAAGTTGTTGCGTGAGTTGCACTCTTGATTGCCTATGCGATATGCGAATTCTATCAATGTATTCGATTGTAAGTTGTTTGAAAAGTGGCCAGTGTTATTTATAAATAACATTTAAGAATAATGTTTAAAATAAGATGTATATACATAAATACATGGACGAAAAGCTTTTCACTGTTGCAGTTAGATGAAATTATAGAAGTTTTATACCCAAGGGAAACACAGCAGGTAATTCAGAAAAATTTTTTTCCCGCCAAATCTATTATCTATTTAAAATTTCAGTGCAGCCAACATTTAGTTCTTCAAAAAGTTACCTTATTCTATAGCGACAGAAAACTGAATGTCTACCTGATATTTTGAAGTACAAACCGCTTTGGATACCGTAACGCTTTTACCACACTATCCTACATATTCAGCTGTTATAAATGTAATATTATTTACTGTATTTTATATTAGCTCAAGCCCTTTACTAGGTAGTAGTTCTAATGGTGAAAAAAGGAAAAATTTTTAGAAGCCTGTTGATCGATCAACAAAGTTTGAGTGCACGTTTAAATTTAAATATACTGAGACTTGGTTCTTGGAATTATATCGTATAAATACACCTGCAATCATAGGCCAAACATCCAAAAGTGAAATTAATGCAGCCGTATCGGAAAAACCATAATTTTATTTTTATATTGCCCTTAAAAATGTTGGTGCGGAATTTTTTTGGTTACGGCGATGAGCTATGGCGCCATTCCTTGCTTGATCTTTTTATTTCTGATTGATGATAGTGAACCCAGGTTTCATCGCCTGTAACAATTTTTTCCAGAAATTTTCAAAAATGCATCACAACGACACAAAACTCGTGCATATTGATAGTGGGGCAGCCATCTCGTTAAGGCTGCTACTGGTTTCTTCTTTGTTATAGCATCACTCTGCCACCTGTCGACTATTTTGTAAAACTCAAAGAATACTACTGCCATCTACCGAATCAATCATACAACTTTTCGTAATTATATATATATATATATATATATATATATATATATATATATTATATATATATATATATATATATATATATATATATGTATATATATATATGTATATATATATATATATATATATATATATATATATATATATATATATATATATATTAGGTTTTTTAAACTGTTTTCTTATATACCATATCTTTTTGATTGTTGATTCTTGAGTGTAAGTTTGTTCGTAATTATTTTTATGTTATAAAAACACCGATTTTAATGATTTTTCGCCCATTTTACTGGGCTTTATCAAGTTATTTTTATATTTGACTTACTTACAAACTAAAAGATGGCCAAATAATTCGTTAAATAAATTTTTTATTTCGGTTTTTGACGTATTGTTGATGGCTCGTGGTCACTGCCGGTTGAACATTTTATTTGGTATCTTATCGCTTTGTTTTTGTCGGCAAATGAAGTCGGGAAAAAGGGTACTAAATCACGTGAATGTCACTAGTAATCCAACACATGAACATAGTTTTTGCTCAGAAACTGCCTCATATGTAAAAATACTTTTTTTTCCTAACCCTGACGATCGAGTCAACGATATTTAAGCCCATACGTGCGTTCAGAGTATTGTGTAAAGTAAATTCTCAAATTATTTCCTAGTCCCTCTCGGGTATTCTTCGACAAAATTACACACTTTTTAACTATTGACTTTGCGTGTAGTGTCTCACAATCACTTTGATAGTGTTTAAGCTTGAATAAGAGGCAAGCCTTTATCACTGTATGCTGTTTAAAACATTTAATGCATTTTGGTTGTAAAGTTCATCACAAAAAATCACTCACAACAACAAACTCATTTCCGATCGTTCATCACAACACTCTGTCACTCTTAGCCCTATAACATAACAAAGTACTCCTGGAACACATGTAAAAAAATAGCTGTCAATACTAATGGAGGTTGCCGCTTCAGACAGCAGAAAGGTAACATTGTTAGCTCTACTATTTTCCTCTATCTTCGAAAAGTTTTCATTCTCTTTGTATTAATTCCAAATTTCAGTTGAATCAATTCTATAGTTTTTCGGTTATATTCGAAACGGCCGAATGGATAAAGAAACTTTACCGTAAGGGTGTCGTCCCTTTTTGATAGAACCTTTGAAAATTACAAAAAAAGAATTCTTTTTGTTGTATGAAATTATATTCTATGTTCGTAATTGCAGGTAATAAAATGTGTCCCTTTTACTGAAAAATAAAAAGGAAAAAAGTCCTTGGAGTTAAATAATGAAGAGAAAGAAAACCTATGTTCATTACTCATTTAGGGTATTATTTTATTTACTAAAGAATGAAATTGGCAATCTTCCATTTAGCATTCTCTAAACAGTAAGCGGCAATGTATGCAAATTGGCGTCGTTTTGTTTCTTTTTAGGGTGTGTTTCGCCTTGAAATTGGCAACAGTAGAGATATAAACCAGGTATTTATATTCTCCGGCAAAGAAATTCCGCAGACCGACAATCCACGTACACCTCTACAATTACGCAATTATTCTTTTTCCGGATTAAAGTGAAAATGAAACCGCCACAAAAGGAGGATGCTACCCGCTATAAAAAAGACTATTATGCGAAATTAAAGTCATTCAAATGCAATAATTTGGGCGGAAGCCTCTTTTTCCTTTCCCTTTTTGTACTTGTTACATAAGGAGGCCTCTAAAAAATTATTTACTTTTCCTTTTGGTAGCACTGTTAATTATAAAATATATAAGGTCTCACAGCTATTCCGAGATGTTTCATCTTGGTTATACCAAAGTCATAATCGTACGTGCACCTTTCTGATCTATTTTACCTATGCACAGACAAAATAGGTATTTAAGTGCGTGTTTTTTACGAGTGGTTTCCAGTTACGACTTAATGCTAGTTTAAGTTGAGTTGAGAGAAACATATGAAAAGGTCTTTTATTCACTTTTCCTCTACTTTCTCCTTTGTACTATATAAGCATGATTGCATATCTTAGTTTAAAATGGCTATCCTTCCAATATTTTCGGGGTCCGCCCATGCTTCTTTTTCTTACTGGGGACCTGTCTCTTTAGATTATGAGCATTATTTTTTTTTCTCTCATTCTATCTATATATATTTATTTGATTCCATCTCTCTTTCACTTATATTATCTATTTTGCGTGTCTACTGTTATCAATTCTATCATTATCGAATAGGGTCTGCTGCTGCCTGCTATTATGCGTACTACTTTCATTCCTGTTGTTTCGAATCTTTGTTGTGTTTTTGAAGTCTTCTCTTTATACTTTAGTACATGTCCGATTAAGATCTTATAAAATTCCAGATTTCGTTTTAATTCCCATATATTTGTTTCCCCATATTGCATTATTTAATTATTCTTTGCGGATTAGTTTTTCATTTCTATGATAGTTCATGTCTTATTTTACATTTTTTCCGTCAACATCCAGCATACATCCTAATTGTGTCGTAGATGTTATCATGCACTTTTGCACGGTAGCATCGTTCTAATTATTATTAATATTTTGGTAAATTCTCTCCAACGTATTCTCTGGCCAAGTACCTGGCTTCATCTTAAAACCTTTCCCCGGCACACAAACAGTTTTATTTTAAACTCTCTTCTTCTTGTAAAAGTTAAGAAAATCAAACTCGAACCCAAAGATATTTTGGTCAGCTTCGATGTCGAATCTCTCTTCACCAAAAGTCCCACTCTTGATACTCCATGCCCAGAACCTGTCATCAAATTTCCTAACTCTTATTGAGAAATGCCTTTCAGAGACGTATTTTCTATATAATGGTAAAATATATGAACAAATATTGGGCACGGCAATGGGTTTCTTTCCTTCTCCACCAACATATTTATGGAACACTTCCAAAAGCAAGCCATCTACACTTTTAATCTTAAACCAAAACCCTGGACATGATACGTTTATGACATTTTCGGCACACCGTCAAGAATCTCTTCAAAACTTTTTCAATTATCTTAACTTTTTATATCCAAATATCCACTTTAGCTTTAATATTGAAAATAATAATACTCTCCTTTTCCTAGATGTTGTTACGAACCGAAAATCAAATATTCTTTTAGGCCCCTCAGTATATAAAAAGGCCACTCACACGGTTAGATCTCCAATTGCTTCACTATCCCGTCCAAATCTCTCTTCTTCATAGAGTTGTGTCACTCTCTTAGCCACAATCTCTTTAATCAGAACTAAAGCATCTTACCTCCTTTCTTCAATCAAACAATTTCCAGCACCATACAAAACGCATGTAAAACGATCCACTTAGAAACATACATTTCTCTAGGTGTCTTCGAAGACTAGAAGTCAAGCAGATCTCTCTTTGGATTGTTATCCTTCCATACATTAAAAATGTCACAGATTATATTTCGGATATTCTACGGAATCGTAAAAGAATAACACATTTCCCTACATAACCTAAACTGTCATAATATCTTAGATCTGTTAAAGATAAGATTTCCGATTCCCCTTGAACATTGAGGAGTCTACAGTATCCCATGTAGCTGTGGTGAAACCAGTATCGATGAAACGAGCATAAAAAAATGTACTAAAACTAAAAAACACTAAAGAGCAATACGTCTTCGTAACATTTCCATTTCGGCACTTGCAGAACACCAGCGTGAAACAGGACACTAGATTTTCTTTGACCAATCAAAGATTCTTGCAACAAATTCATTTTTCTATCCTAGGAAAATTTGGGAGTCCGTCCCACCTTGATGGTGGAACTGGTTTTTACCTCTCACCAATCTGGGTACAGACGATCCATGGAACTCCGCCCGCCTCCCAGCCCGTTCCACTAATACAAAAAGACGTGTTCAAGCCGAATGATCTCAATTTCGTGCTAGATTCTGAAGAAGTCAGATCTCGGAACAAGCTTGAAAGAAGCCGGAAAGATGATCGGCGGAACGTCGGCATCCCTTTGTCAATCGACACGCACAGATTGATACCTGTTAAAAGCTCTGTAATCTGTAGAAATTTCATATCAGAACTTGACACAATGTTTAAATTCTTGCAAGGGCTATACTATTACGTAATTGAATGTTGCTATCACGTCATAAAAACAAAAATTCCAGTTTTAGTTCAGATTAGTTAAAGGACGTTCCCAAAAAAATAAATTTTTAGTGTCCTTACTGCACCAAATTTGAGAATATTGGCTGTTAAAATCGGCATTTTTAACATACGAACCCTACCCCGACGTTGAAACGGATGTTTTATTATATAACAGTGGTAATTTTCTTAGGATTGTTTTGCAAACTTAGAATTATTAACTAAAAATATAACAAATATTTTTCTGTAAAGAAAATTATACCAAGCTGTATTCGTTTTTTTATCAAAAATGTTGAAAGTGAGCCACTTTTGATCGCATAACTTAATGCATATAAGTGTGCGACTTGGCAACGTCGCACTCCGCGGGAAGTGGTACAATTATAACATTCCCTTTTGAAAGCACTCAATTTTTCAAAAGACTTCTGCAGCCGATGCATTTTGGATTTTTAGCTAACTCTCTCAATAAAACTAACTATACTAACCTAAACTAACTATATCAGGACTTTTATATTGAACTATTTCATTGTTGTTTGAATTTCCTGTTTTTTTTTTGCACAGACATACTGGCTAATGCTATATTTATTTTTTCAGCATTTTTTTAACAAATCTGCCATTCTTTAATCGTGAAGTCATTATTTACGCACTTTTAAAAACCTCCAATATAAACATAACCTCGAAAAATACTCTAAAACAGGGGTGCACAAACGGTCACTTTTTAGTTAAGTTTAGACACTAGAACTCGTTTGTTTTGTAAGAACCAATTAACTCGCAATTTTGAATAATTATGAGTTTTTTCATTGGCATTATAGAGCAGATCTACACTTACCTTGACTAAAAAATGCATATTGCCACGACACACCCTACCTAGACGACAATCCTGCATCACACTTACTTGCAGCCTCTCAGAGTTGATCGATCGTAGTCTAACGATATTGAGGTAGATCGCCAGCAGTTCAAGTTTGAGCACCCCTGCTCTAAAACATTAAAACCCAACAAAAACAACTCGTGTCTCGATCAGAGTACGAATGTAACGTTGTCAGATCTCAAAAAACGACGCAGTGAGATTATTTTTGTATTTCTGCGCATGTGGGACGGGGCGAAAGAGCGCACTGCGCCTCACATATTTTTTATTATACGCATGGTAATGTACATAGGAGGGATCTTTCTGTAAGTACGACGGCTTCTTGAGAACGTCCTTAAATAGGCGCCAAATTTATTACTAACAAAATTTTGTATAAAAATAGGAGAAAACGTAGCCGTTTCCGCCTTAATCGAAGCTATAAAGAATTTTTATTACAAGAACTGCTCATAATAATCGCATATCATCACTTAAAAAAATACACATGCACAATGAGTAGGAAGGTGATTCATACGTACGGTCGCACATTTATTTTAAAATCGCCTATTGTCAGTGGTAAACAATGAGATTCATTAACACAGATATATATTGTATGTAGTACAGGATGCTTGTAGGGAAATTCCGTAATTTATTGCACTTGTAAATCCACACAAAATTTAAATGAATATAAATAATATTGTCACAGATAAGTAACGAAAAGAAAATAATTATTTATTATTTGCTGCCATGAAAAACGAATACAACTCTTTCAATATTACGTTGGAATCTTTGGCACAATGACACTACAACAAACACTTTATTTATGCAGTCGATCCACATTACGCTGACCATTTTAGCATCATCAGATAGGGCATAAATTTAACATTAAAAGCTGTACATCTCCTTACTAATAATTATATATATTATTGAACTCGGTTTTCACAAGCATTTGACACCCCACATGATGACATGGTGACAAAACTAACCTCTTAAGGGGTTACACGGATTTCGAAGGCTAAAAAAAAATATTTTCTCTAATTTATTTTTAATATAATGAAAGATTTATTTTATTCAAACTTTTAAGCATATAAAGGAACAACATTTAAACAATATTTTCTGAAATTTCCGTTTAAAAATTTTGTAAATTCAGCTGTTGGGACCTGATTTTCGGACACCTCTTGGAAAAAAGTATCCTTGCGGTAGGTAGGATAACTTATCATAGCCACCACCAAATATTTTCTGTTAGCAGGTGAGTATAGCTCATGATTGAACAAAGGATTAAAAAAATCGAAATTTGAATTTTTGACAGAGTTGTATACAAAAAGGTACAATTTTCGGTAAAATTTACATATTGCCTTGTAAAATAAGTTGTGATCCTATTTTGACATTCACAGTCTGTCATAATGTTTTTACATGTAATTATATGGGTATCTGATAATCCGATGAAAATGGTAGGATTTCGCAGTCAATAATTGCATTCTTCGCAAGTTGAATTCTATTTTAATTAAGGAATATACTCGTAGAAAGCTCCCTACGACCGTGCACTGTTTTTGTGCATTTGTGCATATGTGTAAAATTGCAGTAATTAGCTAATTAGATCTACGTATGTAGGGAATCGTGCTAGGATGGTCAGTAAAAGCAGCTGCTGCATATTATAAGCTAAGCTATAGAAATCAAGTTCTAATTAGGATATCTTCCGAATACTTTTAATTGTATTTTTTAAAAGCTTAACATAAAGGTGGCGAGTTCTTAGGGAGCCAGTCCTTCATTTCATTTCAATATTTACATTAGGAATATTCACAGAATTTATAACTAGATAATGTAAGAAATCCGGATCCGGAGAGAGACTCAACAACTTAAGATTTGCTGACGATATCGCATTTTTTGCTGAAAATGAAATCGAATTGAAAGAAATGCTCTAGGAATTACGAACCGAAGCAAAAAAGGTTAGTTTAGAAATGAACATTACAAAAATCAAATTCATGACGAGTGAACAAACAACCATTAATGACGCAATATCCATTTACGGGCAACAAGTTGAAAGGGTATATTCATATGTGTATTTGGGACAGGACGTTACAATCGGAAAAGTGAATCAAGAACTGGAAGTCAATCGAAGGATACGCCTGGGATGGGCGGCTTACGGTAAAATGAAGCAAGTCTTTCAGTCCAAACTGCCTTTAAAACTTAAAAGTAAAATATATAACGAATGCATTCTACCAGAAACAACATATGATAACGAAACTTGAGTTATTATTAGAAAATTGCAAGTTCACCAGAGAGTAATTCACAGGAAAATCCTAGGTTTGTCACTCAGAGACTGTAAACCAAACGATTGGATCAGGAAAAAAAACAGAGGTCTACAACATAATTGAAAGAATATTTTCCCTCAAGGGGAACTGGGTTGGTCATGTGGCCAGAAATTCTGATAACTTGAGCGAAAAAGTGACCAGATCGAGTCTTTGGGGGGAAAAAACAAGTACTGGCAGACCTCAACAACGTTGGTATGACGATATTAATAGATCAGTGGGGGCTCCATTGGTATCAAATTACTTAAAACAGGGACATATGGAATCACATGAGAGAGGCCTATATCCAAAGGATAGAGAATGACTAGAGGAAGAAGAAGAATGTGAGAAATCGTTTAATGAGACCAAAAATCCGAATCTGATTTTTAGAATATATTATTTTCAATTAACCTTCGACAATTTAATCTCATCCATCAACAACACACCGATAACAACAGTCACTTGCATTTAACCTGTAATATATTTCTTTATTAGTGGCCATTTTGTCGGTTTTAAATGGACCATTACCATAATTCTCCGAGACTTCCTAGTTATACGTACAAAGTCATCCATCTTCAAGAGAAAATCATTTAACTAATTATAATCACAATAACAATCTGTTTTCTTCGTACTTTACCTACTAGCCTATTGCTACATACGTTGCGTGCTTAATAGCAATTTGAGGATAACAAAGATTATTGCTATTAAAATGATTGATGTCTGCGTCTGCAAAGATGCTCGGAGGCGGTGTTTTAACAGAAATATTGATTAGTGTAATTTTATGAATCGAATAGGACACTCCCATCGAAAAAGGTTTTTACTAAAACTGGAGATATTTTGTAGTTTTCAATAGAGGCGTACTCGGCAGATAGAAAATAACATTAAAATATTAAAATCTAAGTGTCTCTACCTGTAATAGTTTTTAGATAAGATAAGTATTTTAACAGGCCTAGATTGAAAACGTACCCTTTTCTTCTCAAATTTTGAAGTATTTACAGTCTGTCAAGTAGGAACGTGTCTATGATAATTTATTTTTGGTAGATGCGATTCTAGCGCTTCAACAAAAAATCGATA
Organism: Pachyrhynchus sulphureomaculatus; assembly: GCA_019049505.1. Classification (NCBI taxonomy): domain Eukaryota; kingdom Metazoa; phylum Arthropoda; class Insecta; order Coleoptera; family Curculionidae; genus Pachyrhynchus; species Pachyrhynchus sulphureomaculatus. The sequence goes on along the minus strand of CM032447.1, from coordinate 212,005,829 downwards.
GAGGGACTCTTTGTTTACGACACATTTTAGTAAAAGTATTAGTCGATTTTGAACTTTCGTCGAAATTACGTAAAATCCAAAATGAGTGACATGTTTGCACGTCGATTCGAGGCAGTTTTTCTTAGTCCCCATCCAAAGTGGCCTAAAATGACACATTCCGCGGCCGCTAAATATATTAAAAAGTCAGTATCGTTTGTGAAGAAGTGGGTAAATCATTTTAACGAGACGAAAAATATCGATGATTTGCTAAAACGTGGCTCTGTAGGCACAGTCACTCCAAAAGTCGAAAAAACGAATCGTGTCTTTGTTTTCACGGGACCCGAAATTGACGCTGCGTCAAGGAGTGGCAAAATTAAGAAAATCGGTTTTGAATGTGTCCCATTCGACAATATCTTCGTGCTCATGATGTCAAATTCCGAAGCACGTTGGAGAAACCTTTGCTGGGCGAAAATTACGTCGCGAGGTGGCTCGCTTAGGCACACAATAATATACTAGAGTGGTCCCTATAATCGCTGGACGCCAACCCTATTCAAAACGTTTGGTCCCTTGTAAAGAGAAAGCTCAAGGGAAAGACTCTGAGGACTTTGAGTTAGTTGTCTCGCAACATTCGAAAAATTTGGAGATCATTGCCCTAGTATGCAAAAAATTTCCTCGAGAGTATGCCTAGATGATATCAGGCGATTATTCATGCAGGAGGCGATTCGACAACTTATTAAGGTACTTGCGCCTTTGTTAACACACCAAAGAATACACTGATTGCGAAAAATGTTCTCGAAACACATTTTTTCAAGAATACACATTCTGACTTGACAGACAGTATATAAACAATGAAACACATCTACTTGTTTTTTTATTTTTCCTGTTCTGTATAGTTTCTACTTTCCGTAGGTCTGTATGCCTGTTGATGGCTAATACCTAAAGTAAAAAAGCACCTATAGTTTCTGAGCGATATTGGTTCAAGGCAAAGGGTTTGACAGTGGTCAATAAATCTTGTATAGTCTCAGTAGTAGTATTAGAATTTTTCCTAGTTTTCAGTTTATATAATGAATAATAACAAAATTAGTTATGGTCAAATATGTAAAGAGTTAAAAAGATGGGGAAGGGGATAAGAGTAAATTGCTTCGAATATATCATGTTATAGATCCATTTTAGGGTCCTAAATCGTAAGAAAGCTGAGAATGGTGGTATTTTACGTTATTAACAATTTAAATTTTTTTGTATTTAACTTAACTTCTCATTAAATATATTTGTTACATTTAAAAAGCGACTAAGAAGAAGAAAATCCATCTGTATTATCGTGAAATATTTGCTGATAAAAAGTAATATTAATTATTAAAAAAAACAGAGAACAGGGTTCTAATTTATTTTTAGTCTAATGAGTTCGTTATTATACTTCAGAATGTATCTTTTTTTTCGTAATCTTATTTAGGATTAAAAGGTATTATATTCAATTGATCTTTTTCTAATCTAGATATAATAATAATTTGGTGAACTTTTTAATATATAATCAAGCCGATTAAGGTTAGAAAAAGCAATTCAAGGGACGTTTTTTACTAAAAATTACTTGTTGCTTATAAAATAGTTTCAAAATGTGGAAAGTCAGTGAAGTGCTACCTTTTTAATCACATTTTAAGTTACGTTAATGTCGCCCATGAGAGTAAAGAAACTTTTTAGGCTGAAACAGTAATCCTTAGACTAGGCAATTGGTGGCGATTAATTCCTGCAACTAGTTACTATAAATCTTTTTCACCTTTGCATACCCACAAAATACTTACAAGACAATAGAAACACGTTTCTATTGTTACGATTTTACCATAACCACCGATATACCTTGTTTTCTAGATGAAAATAGATAAAAAAAAAAACTTGGCATATATTCCGATGTATACTCGAAGCTGTTAAGTAACTCAAATTAACTATTTAATTTTTTTTCTCTTTTTTCTCTATAGATATTCAAAAAATTTGAAAAATGTACTCTTTCAAGTCCGATTATCTTGGTAACGAAGCATTGTGGATTCATGTTCATAGCAACTTTTTTCTTTAATTAATTCATTTTAAAACACCCTCTTTTTCGACGAAAATATAGTTTAGGCTTTAATTTATTATAAACATCCCAAATTTGAAGTCTCTGTCCCAAGGGGTAAGGTTTGATCCTTTCCTAAATAATTTGTTCTACAGTAACAGACCACTAGACAGGAATTATCGCCCCCCTCTCCCATTAATTTTCAGTTCTAAGTCGACACCGGCTTCATTTCTCTTCAGTCTTAAAATTTGACTAGGAGATCATATTCCCACAAAGTTTGTTTGTTTTTCAGAGTTCGGCGTAAATAACACGCACCTATTGTCGATTTTTATTAACAAAGCCATTCTATAACTGTATATAAATTACCTACAGTGTATAATTTATTATGTCCTAACTATAATTGTTATTGAAGATTTAACAAATTTATAAGAAATTGCTTCTTTTTATGTTTATTTACTAAGTAAATTCACTTTTCTTTTCACTTTCTTAAGTAGACCAATCAACACAACTTTTAAGTGGTTTCGGTCATCGACAAGGTCATAGCCATAAGTAATAATAATGGTAATAAGTTAATGACGTTACAATTTACACTTGTCGCTTTTTAGTCACATCGTGTGGGATACAAAATGATGTTGTAGATCGAGAGAATACTTAAATTTTAATAAATAGTTTCTAAATCACAGATGACTTTAGTGGTAGGTGATGGATATTAATTTTAGGCAATCCTTCAAATAGATTTAAATCAAGTTAATTAAAATTAATCTCCTTTGGCCTTTTCAACGACAGTTTTTTTAGGAATAAAAAATTAAAAAACTGTTTAAGATCACCACTTATGTTTATTATATTATTGCTGACAATTGTTTCGACACACTGTGTCTTCTTCTGGAGCAAATTGTAAATTAACTACAAAGTATGGTACAGAATATATAATTTACCCAGTTACAAGTACTAAAATCATTAACAGTATTTACCTTAATGCCTAGACCCTCCCCATCCAATTGATCGTTGAGTAATAAACCTGAGGATTTTTTCTGGTTAATTTCCACCTGTTCAACAATTCAGTAATTTCCCTTTGTTTCCATTATGCAAAATTCTGAAATCTTCATTGAACGTATGATTTTCATCTGTTAAATGTTTAGCGTAATGAGATCTGTTATTTTTCATCCTATAGCTTTGTTTTTGTTCCTTTATTCTTTTATAAAAGATCTGCCTGTTTGTCCTATATAGGTTTTATTGCAAGTGCTACAGCATAATTCGTAAATCCCCGTTTTATTTTCTTTTTTTGTTTTACTTTTATGATTTTTAATATTTCGAGCTAATGTGTTATTGGTACGGAAAGCAATGTCTACATGATTTTTATGGAAAAAATTTTGAATTTTATTAGTCAATATACCGGTATAAGTGAATGTATGAAACTTATCTTTGTTTAGTTGTTTATACGGGTACACCAGTCCTATTGCTTTTTTAAATTGTTTTTTCATTAAAATATTATATACAAAACCACTCCTGTACACCCATTGTTTATACTAATTTGTTTTATAATATTTAATTTTTTCCGAAAACTTTCTTCCGTTAATGGTGTATTTATTAGTCTATGGATGAAACTATTACACAGGGGAACAGCTGTTTTGGTGTCGAGATTTTTTGAGCTGATTCTAAATCAATTTGATGTCCTGAATTCAAATAACGTATTCATTTGTACCTAGGAGCTCAAATTTTTAAGATATACAATTTTAGAGAAATATAAATTACATTATTGTAACTCAAATCCGTAAGTGTAGTAAACAAAAGTAAAAATTTTTATTTTAGTTATACAAAATACAATATTATGTCGTACTTACAAACAAAAAAAAAACATTGAAGAAATGAAATAGTCACTCAACACTTGGAAAGCTTCTTTTCCGCGACATTCTTGAATGTTTTTTTAAACAGTCCCTTTTTAAACTCCAGCAGTAATCTGCCATCATGTGCATGTCTCATCTTCCTTGGTAGCGGTCCTCCATAACTTTAATATCTTGGTGAAATCTTTCACCTTGTTCCTCACTCATGTCTCCTAAATTTTCTGGAAAACGGTCTAAGTGGCTGTGTAAATAGTGTATTTTAATACTCATATTGCACCCTAAGGATTTGAAACTATTAAGCATCTTGTTAACCATTTCAACATAGTTTTGAGCTTTATGTTTGCCTAGAAAATTTTCTACAACTGCAACAAATGATGTCCAAGCTTCTCGTTCAACTTGATTCATTGAATTTATGAAGGCAGGATCCTTAATTAATTGTCTTATTTGTGGGCCGTCAAATATCCCTGCTTTGAGTTTTTCTGTGCTCAACTGATGCATTTTTACCCCTATATATGCAAAACAAGACCCATTCTTATCAAGAACCTTTACAAATTGCTTCATTAAGCCCAACTTTATATGTAACGGAGGAAGTATGATTTTTTCTCTTTCAACCAAAGCGTCGTTAATGACATTCTTTTCCCCAACGTCCATGTTTTCTCTCTGAGGCCAATCTTTTCTAACCCAGTGGTGTGTTTTGTCCCTACTATCCCAGAGGCACAAGAAACACGGATATTTCGTGTAACCACTTTGCTGCCCAAGAAGAAAGTTTACCATTTTTAAGTCTACACAAATAATCCATTGATGTTCGTAATACTTTATCTTCTGCAAGACCAAAGCTATGGTATTATATTTTTTCTTTCAGTTTCGTTGAGTGAGCTAGTGGTATTGAACCATACTTATTCCCATTATGTAGGACACATTTTAAACTTTGCTTTGAATTGTCAATAAATAGGCGCCAATCATCTGGAATATATTCAGAAAGTCCCATTTCTTTCATGAGTCCCCTAATTTCGTGACAAAATACAAGATTGTCTTCTTGAGAAAAGAATGGTAGCAGATCTTTTTCTCTTGTACGGTAAAAGGTAATTTTGGTTCCTTGTTCCAGTAAATTTTTGTCGTTCAACCTAGAAGCCAGTACTTCAGAAGCTTTTTTCGATAAATTGAGATCCCTGGTGAGATCATTTAATTCATTTTGGTTGAAGCGTCGAGGAACTGATGACGTCCCCTCATAGTCACTGTTAGTTTCATTAGCATCAGAACTTTTATTAGCATCAGAAGAGCGATCAGAGGGAAAATATTCGTTATCAGAGATATGTGGTAGCTGATGAAATGTTGGAATCGGTATTTCATCTGAGTGCGGGATAGGGCGTATTGCCGAGTCTAAATTGGGATAAGTCCACTTACTGCGGTTATTTCGATTGATTCCATTAGTATTTACTAAACTGAAATAACAATCATTGGAGTGGTTTTTTGGTTCTCTCCAAACCATTGGTACGCCGAATTTTAGACATTTTCTTTTCCCGGTAGTCCACTGCCGTAAATGCTCTGTACAAGTTTTACATACGAGATGCGGGGCCCACGTTTTGTCCTGATCACCAAGCTTAACTCCAAAGTATCCAAGATACGCTCGCTTTACAAAGTCAGTAATAGTTTGTCTGTTTTGTTGAAACATGTATTCTCCGCATATATAGCAAAACACATCAGGTTGATTTACACAACTTCTTCTTGAACTGGAACCTGAACTCATTTTAATTCTGTTCAATAACACAAAAACACTCTTTTTCTTAACATAAAATAACACACCGAATTCGATCTACTCTCATTAGTAAGAACGCACAAAACTGACGAGACTTACCCGAGTTAGGTGATTAAAAGGGTCAGTTCAGGTACCTGATAGGCAATGGTTCCACTATTTATAGATTTACCTGGAATTTACTCAATTACAGACTGACAATAAAACCATTGTACCTACATTAATGAATATATAATAATTTTAGAACTCTCATAAATGAATATACTGAATAAAAACCACATTGGTAGATAAGTTGATGTATCTAAAAAAGTAGAGCTGATAGAGAAAAACGGATTGCATGTATAGATTTAGCGTCCCAAATATAGTTAAAATCAGCTCTAAAATCCCAGGCACCAAAACAAAAATATTTTTTTGTTGCCCTGTGTTATAAGCCGAGATTTTATGTGAGAACGGATGGTTAGAATTAGCGTGTATAGTTATATCTGAGTATGTTGGTTTATGAAAGATTTCAGAATTTATTCGTTTTGTTTGATATTTTTTAATCTAGGAAATTAATCGATTTATTTGTTTCTATTTCTGTTGTAAAAGTGATATTATTATGAAGTTGGTTAATATAATCTAGAAATCGTTTTAATTGTCGATCTGTGCAGGTAAAGCATGTCAATATGTCATCTACATACCGGTACCAATAAAAGAAATTTTTAAAAAGATGAGAATTACTGATTTGTTCTTCTAAATGGTCCATGAAAATTTCAGATAAAATTGGACTAAGGGGGTTTCCCATTATTAAACTTTTTTTACTTATGTAAATCTTATCGTTAAATTCGAAATCGTTCTGGTCTAAACACAATGTTAAGATGTCTAATATTTCTTGTTTAATTGTTCGGTTAACATTATTTTTATTGAGTAATCTTTGAACCAAAGTTATAGCGTCTGATGGTGGTATACTAGGAAAAAGATTTTGTACATCAAACGATATAAATCTGGAGTTACTTGGTACAATTAACGGATGAATTTTTTTGCTATCAATTGTTGACAGTTTTTTTTTATTTTGCAAAGCTTTTTACATTAGAATATCAAGCTTTTGAAACATTGAACAAGAAAAATTAATTTAAATGATTATTAGCCTCCTTTAAATCATTCACATTAATCTTTTTATAATAACTAAATAACGAATGTTTTAATAAACAGTTTAAAAAAAATTATTATTTTTAAGCGGTTATTATGAAATCTTCTTAATATCTGAAAAAAAAAACAATTATTGTATTTGGTAGATGAAATTAATGGTTTATAGGGACAAATTTTGATCAGTTCCATATATTCACCGAATACTCCAAACAACAAGAACAACGGTAAGAAAATAGAACAAGGATATGCTCCTGTCAAAACGGTCATATTGGTTTGCTATATTTTTGGAAAGCTTGAAAAATATTTTTACTTTTTATATGCTTTTACCTCTATTACTTGGTTATCACATTTTTATTATTATATTTATTAAACAATTATAAGCTATGTTGTGCTAATATGCGAAAATATTCGAAGAAACAAGAGGAACTTGCACTAAAGATCATTGTACTTAAGTGAAACTTAAAATATTGAAAAAATCTGTAAAATGGCTTCTTCTTTTTAAAGTGTTGACAATGTTCTACTTATTGGTGATTGCAAGTCCTAGATTTGCATCCATTGACGGATGTTTCCGAACCATGATAATTTTTTTACTTCCTATACCCCGCTTACCACCTTCGATTTTTCCTTGCAAAATTAGGCAATTGGTATAACTTTGAGCGCACACGCCTTCGCACCGTACAGAGGAGCCGACCAGGCGTAACATTTAACCATTCTATATCTGAGCTTAAAGTTAAGATTTGTTGTTTGTCAAGAATTTTCTGAGCTTTAGACAGGTCGTTCTATCCTTCTCTAGCCAACATTTGGTTTCGAATTCTGGATTCCACTTGTTCACAAGACGTCCCAAATAGTTGAAGATTTATGTAGCGAAAAATATTTCTAGACACAACCATAAATTTTTGCCTTGGTATTTATTTTAAGATCCATTCATTGGCTTGCTTCATCAACAGCATTTAACAGAGTTTGCCTGTCATCCTTACTATCAGTTATTATTGCAGTATCGTCTGCATAGCGTATATTATTTATTGGAATTCCATTAATTTTAATTCTAGTGGGACTCTCCGTAACCGCCTCAACAAGAGCTCTCTCAACATACAGGTTAAATAACATTGGAGACAGAATATATCCCTGTTTGACACATCTCTTTATTCTAAATTCCTGTTGATGTTGAATTACGCAAGTGTATCTTAGCGGTCTGGTGCAAATATAAGTTAGCTATTAGTTTTACCTTTGTCGTTCAATCCCAAATCCTAAAAATATGTTACCAAGAGGCCGTGCCTGACATCAAAAGCATTCTCATAGTCTATGAACTCTGAGCCTACTTACTTCCTCGCATTTCCTGTAAAGTCTTGAGTGTAAGATTCGAAGGAGAATCCTCAAAAGATGACTTGTTAAGCTAATGAAACGGTAATTTTTGCATCATCACCATGATTTTACTTTAGCAAGGTTATAAACGTGGGGCAAAGCCAATCTCTGGTAATGGTTCCAGTGTCATAGATGCTGTTACAACTTTACCAACGTTTTTATGTTCTGTTTACTTATTAGGTGAAAAATTTCTGACATCATGTTGTCTGGCCCTGAGGCTTCATTACTTTTTGATAATTTGATGGGAATTTTAAAGGATTTCGCTTTTCAATGCGGGTAAACAAGACGGCGAGTTCTCAAGCGCGCACGTAGAATATTGTTCTCCTATATCCTCCAAAAGATGAGCGGCTTAAGTTTTCCAGGTTTCTAGTAATTCTTCAGTGTCTAGTATTATTTCGTCTTCGTTATTTCGTGTATGAGTTATTGATGTTTTCTTGTACAGTCCCACTATTTTTCTTAACTTTTTATGCAAATAAAAGCTGTCACCAATCTCAGCACGATTTTCAGACTCCATACATCGATTTGCCAACCATTCTTCCTTTGCAATCCTTATTTTGTTGCGAGTTCTCGTTTGATAGTATCATTAGCCATTAATGTTGTTCTGCATCTTACACTATCTGCGTTGTTCCATTAATTCCAGTATGTTTATGTCCATCTGTTCATTCCTGATTATGGTCCATTCATTTAATAGATGAGCATTATTTGAATTTTCAAAAGTACTCTTGATGTGAGACCGATGCTTCTCAATGTTGTCCGTGTAAATGATGAAATAAACGTCGTCTCTTGAGATGTTGTTCATATTCTGATCTAGCGTCGTGGTTTCTTTGTGGTCTGATATTAATTGCCCTGTTAATCTTTTTTCTTTTAGCCTTGGCTAATCGGAGTTTGATGTCTGTATAAAGGGACTATAAGAGTTAAAAATTTGTTTGTGTGGCGGTACGGTCCTGTCAATCAAATATACGGGACTACCTTTGTGTTTTTTTTCTTATTTGATTATGGATTTATGTGGTCAGAGTATATTTTCATTTTCTCTTTTTACTAAGAATAAGGACTATCCAGTATGTCATTTCAAAATAAATTCAAATTCACGTCCAAAAATGCAAAAATGATCAGTTCTTTTTACTGTTTACAAAAATGTTTGCATATTTCTTTTTACACCCCAAAGTTACTCTTTGCTAGTCTAACTTATACTAAGAACCTGTGTATTTTCCCTTTTGAAAAAAAAATAATACTGTATTCAGAATATCATATTCTACATAAACAACATCTTTAAGACAAATTACCAACACCTCAACACACACATACACACACTCATTTGATTTACCTCACCTACACACAAATTATTTTAATCTTTTTAATCTTCAAATTACACCTAATAATTTTCCTCTGTATGTTATTTATGGTAACTGGTTATCATAAATATTATGAAAACAGGTGGTATTTAATAACTAAAAATTAATCTTATTATAAGAGGAGATTGGTAGAACCGGAATAAATAAAAAAATAAACAATACCTCCTTCACCTCCTCCACATATTACATCATTTCATCAAAAACAATCCAATTTACCATTTCAGATAAGTACTGAGAAATGAATTTTAATGAAAGTTACACAATTTTAATTTGCGCTATCGACGAGATTTTATTATATAGAGTGTTAAAAAAATTTTACTCCCCCGAATAACAGACAAAAACAAGACGTTATTTATATTTACATATTATTATTACATACCCTTTGCACAAACAGAGGCCAAACATTTCAAAAATATTATCGCCAAGCTCTTATATTTTTTGTGGTTAAAACCTTCATTAGTTCTTTCAGCTATTTTATTACATCTATTCCATTAGACGCCCAGTTAAGTGGCAAGAGTGTTTTGATAAAGGGTCAAGCAATAAACTACAGTTGACTCTTGTGATACACTTTGTAAAAGTTTTTCCAAAACACCTAAATAGCTTAAGAAACAAACGGCAATAAATGCTTCTCCTTTACTGAAGTGAAGTGTTGGGTAAGCGATTTCACAGTGGGATGACAAAAAGTCGAAGCGACCAAAGACTGGACTAAAACTTTTAAACCCTTCTTAATTAACCCAAAAAAAATTCCAAACTCTCCATGAGATTGAATTGGGCATTTCAAAATTAACTGTGCATTCTGATCTAGAACTTGGGCCTTCGTAGTTGGAATTCGCGATATATTTCTAGTTAAACTACTCATATGGACTCAAATTTCCTCGGCAGGGTTATAACTGGTGATGAACAGTGGTATTTTGAGTATGTGCCTGAAATAAAATGATACAGTGCTCGATGGAGACCAGCAGAGGGGTACAATGATCCTTGTATCTAACAGATACTTTTTTTATACCAATCATTTTTCCTACTACATGACTTGAAAGGTAGGCAGGCAGTTTCTCAAGTTAAAATTAGTCCTAAGGGTGAAAAAGATGTGATTCAGTTTTTTCATAGAGGATAAAAATGAACACATTGAAAGTCGCCGAAAGATCTTTCGACCCACATTCAATTTTAAATTACAATCTAGTGATGAATTCAATGAACAATTTACAAATGTTGTTTTTATAGTTAACTACATCAAAATTCCCCCAGCTGTATTATGTCCTGAGAGTATTATAAATGTTTTCAAGGGTTTTTGTTGGTGTAGCAGGATTTCCCTGTCATTGGATTTGTTGATGGGACGCTAGTAAAAACAGATGATTCATCCGAGAACGAAGCTATTTTTGTTGATTGTAATGGAAACCACGCTATTAAATGTATAACTATTGTGGACTAAACTTGAAAATCTATTTTTTGATTGCCAACTGACCCCTGGAAGCGAATACGTTGTTCAAGTGATGCGAGAGATTAACTTTTTTTAACGTATAGGAGAGAGGTGCAGGTATTCTAGATGATTCTCTTCATTCCTTACAAGAACGTCTTATGACATCAATTCAAATAAATATTGATGCAGCCAATGATGGCTATAAGAGAGGCCATAAAAATGCAGCACTTAATAGAAAATATTCTGGTTATTTTAAAAGAAAAATGCCCATTTTAATTATGTTTATACGGTTACTGTGTTTAAATGTAGTCTAAGATGTTTTTTTATTGTTTGTAAATGTATGCTACCGACAAGTTCCATAATTGTTACGAACACATACCTTCGTGAAACAGGACCCTAACAATATTACATTTTTGTGGGAATTTCGAATAAAGTTTCCTTTTCGGTCGAACTTTTTGGATTTAAAGCCAAATCAGAAACTCACGGCATTTCGATACCAATTGCTTTCATGAATAATTCTGGATGCATTTGTAATATTACCTCTGAATACTGTTTTTGTTTTATGGGCCTAGCACACGTGCTGCAGGGAAATCTCTGAAGCGCTACAGGAGCGACACATGTGCGGAAAAAAAGCGATTCATGTTGATCTTGAATCCCTGTAAGTTGTACTCGGTCGGAAACACAGTCTTGAGCAAATTATTCGAAAAGGATGAGGTTCTCCATATAAAAGATTGCTTGAAAAGGATTGTACGAGTAGTAACAAGCTGAACTTCTTACGGATGTGAAGTATTAGCGCGACGTGTATTTCTAGCATGCAACGCTCTGGAAGGAATTAAGCGAGCTACATCCATTGAATACTTTCCATGAAAATACTTGTAGAATATACTCAAGCCGCCTACCGTTCTTCGATGTTCCAATAATTCAAGGTTGCTGGCCAGTTCCGAGTCTCCAATCAGCCGAAGAGCTCTCTTCTGAATAGAATCCAACAAATGCAGTGTATGTTGGGGAGCAAAGCTCCAATTATGGCGGCGGTATTCTATCGTTGGTCGAATTTGAGTTTTGTACAGAATTAACAGTTGTTGTGGAGTGTAAAGCTTTCTAGTTCAAAATAATATTCCTAGTTTCTGAGACATATTTGCTCCCAAATTAAGGCCCAACAAATTGAGTGACGATGCGGGAGAAATGGAGTGCCCCGACATAACTATGTCGGGTTTAGCAACGTCAACTTTTTTAGAAAAAACTGCCGCCTGGGTTTTTGTAGCGTTAAATTCTACTTGGTTACTGTCACCTCAAGATAGAACTGCTTCCATGTCTTTGTAAAGTTGAACGACCTTCTGCTGTCTGTGTGTGAATGATGCGATAAGCGTACTGTCATCTGCAAAGCTGTTAATTGGATTCCTGGTCCTTTCCAGCAAATCGTTAATGCAAATGAGAAAAAGAGTAGGAGAGAGTATGGAGCCCTGGGGCACACCTGGATTAATAATGAAGATGTTAGAAAGAAACCCGTCGATTGTCACTCGTAAAGAACGCTCTTTGAGAAAACTTAAGAGCCATAAACAGAACTCTTCAGACGTACCAGAGGAGCGTAGCTTAGCCAACAATCCATCGTGCCAAACACGGTCGAATGCCTATATCAAGAGCAACCGCTCGAGATTCTCCACAGTGTTCAATTGCATTGTTTCAAACATATGTTACATACGTTAGAAGATCGCCTGTTGATCTATGTTTACGAAAGCCATATACTGTGAATACTCCTATTTTTAACGTCTATGTATTCTAACTGAACCAACCTCATTACCTTATAAGACAATTAATTACTCTATTTATAGTTACCAATTATCTTAGGCGAGTTCTATTAACCGATTATAGATAAAATTCTTAATGTTGAAATAATTTACTGTCTAAATTTGCATAAAACAAATTATGAAGGCGGCATTAGTTAATTTTTTATATCAGTTGTCTTACACTATGTTAAGTAAGATTAATCATGGTTATAAATCAGATATCAAGGTACCACCTGTGTTTTAACTTGGACTACTAATTATGAAGTAACATGTTTGCGGTCAATAACTAATTGTATTGAATTAGAATATTAATAATATAACGCTTAAAGGATAATTTTGATGTGCGAAAGACCTTCTCACCTTTGTTGCCCGTCTGCGATATAACGATGTTCGAAATATCAAACTGTCGCGGTTGACATGCATAAAATGTTTGATTGACCTGAGCTAACCCATGATAAAATACGAGGCATGTTTTTTAAGTAAGTACCGTTTTGGAATTAAAAAAAGACGTGCAAAGATATCGCTATAATTTTATTTTTACATGAAAGCCTGTACCTTAATCTACTTTTCTACATAATTTCCGTGAATATTGAGGCACTTGTCATAACGTGGCACCAGTTTTTGAATACCCTCCTCATAAAATTCTGCCGCCTGACTTGTTAACCACTGTATCACAAATGTTTTGACTTCGTTATCGTCTTGAAGACGCTGACCACCCAGGTGCTTCTTCAAGTGCAGGAACAAATGGTAGTCGCTGGGCGCCAGATCAGGGCTGTATGGAGGATGATCTAGAGTTTCCCATTTAAAAGATTTGATGAGATCTTTGGTCCGATTAGCCACATGTGGACGGGCATTGTCATGCAGCAAAACGATACCCTTACTCAACTTGCCACGTCTTTTGTTCTGGATTGCACGACGCAGATTGTTCAATGTCTCACAATAAGACGCTGCATTGATTGTCTCATTACGAGGCAGAAACTCCACTAGCAATACTCCTTTTCTGTCCCAAAAAACTGTGCACATGATTTTGCGGGCAGAAATTGTTTGCTTAAACTTCACTTTTTTGGGTGATGATGAATGTCGCCATTCCATGGATTGTTGTTTCGATTCTGGTGTGACGTAGGCCACCCATGTTTCGTCAACAGTAACAATTTGGTCTAAAAAATGTTCACCTTCATTGTGGTACCGCTCAAGGAAAGTCAATGCACTGCCTAAACGTTGGGTTTTGTGCAAATCCGTCAACATTTTTGGAACCCAACGTGAACACAATTTCCGGTAATTCAAGTTCTCGGTCACAATGCGATACAAAACACTACGAGAATATTGAGGAAAGCAGTCGCACAATGATGAAATTGTAAAGCGTCTGTTTTCTCTCACCTTTTCGTCCACTTTCTGCACCAAATCTTCATTAACGACCGAAGGACGCCCACTCCGTTCTTCATCATGCACATTTGTGCGGCCATCTTTAAATGCTCTCACCCATTTCCTTACCATTCCATCACTCATAATGTTTTGTCCGTAAACTTCACAGATCTCACGATGAATATCGATCGGTTTTACGCCTTTAACACTAAGAAATCGTATAACAGCCCGTACTTCACAATCGGCGGGACTCACGATTGTCGGAGGCATCTTAAACACTCAGTAAACAACGTATACAATGAAGAATCAGACTGTAATGGCGTCAGTGCGTAGACATGAGATGTAGGTTACCAGCGCGCATGCGCGGAACGCCGATCGTATCGCTGCGGCGGCGGAATCGCAAAACGGTACTTACTTAAAAAACATGCCTCGTAACTATTACAAATTCCAAAATAGCGAATAACGTACAATATTTGGTGAGCGTTTTTTTTTTTGCGGACCTATGCATGAACTTGTGAAAACAAAAGTAAAAGTACGAGGGTTGTATGATAAGTACCTAACCTCAGCCAGAGATGGCACTAGTACTATTTAAAAAAATATATTTTTCGTAAACATAACCTTTTACAAGAGTCCTGTCAAATTTTGAAGTCGCTGCGTGATTTAGTTTGTCAGTGGCAGCCATTTAAATATAACAGCTTTTGTGATTTTACAACAATGGAAAAAATTGAATAGCGCGCAGCCGTGGCTCAGTGGTGTAGTATCTTGCTACTGTGCAGAAAGTCGAGGGTTCAATCCCGCAGGTCGGTATACTTATTTATTAAATTATTTAAGTATATTTAGCCTGGCCACGTACATAGGTAATAGTTGTTCGCAGAAATGCAATAACGTCCGAGGCAGCACCACCGCGTTGTCTAAAAGGTGCTGTGAAATACAGAAAAGTATGTTTCGGCGCTTGGACAACGTTGACGGGTATTATGACATCCTCGCCGATATCCTTAGGATATGAAAAAGGGTGAAATCCCTACTCAGACAGGGAGGTGAACGACAAAAAAAAAAAGGAATAAAATATTTGTTTTTGAAAAAGAAGACAAATGAGTTAAAAGCGGAACTCAGCAAAGTTTATGGGGACTCTGTACCTTCCTTATCGACCATAAAATATTAGAGAGTTGAATTCAAACGTAGTCGTACAATCATTTTTGGTGAAGAACGTCCAGGTCGTCCAAATGAGGTCACCACTTCGGAGGGTGAACGTACGTGAGATTGCTGAGACTGTGGACATCTCAATTGAATGGGTGAAGAACATTTTAAAAACTCATTTGAATATGAGAAAGCTTTCCGAAAGATGGGTGCCGCGATTGCTCACCATTAACATTAAACATGGCGATGTTAAAGCGCAATCGGAATTATTTTTGGCGTCGATTCATAACTGTTGACGAAACATGGATTCATCACAGTACACCAGAGACCAAAGTACAGTCCAAACAGTGGGTTTTCCGTGACGAACCGGCACCAAAGAACGCCAGGGCGACTTTAACAAAATCATGACCACAGTGTTTTGGGATGCACGCGGCATAATCCACGTCGGGCAAAACGATTAATTCGCTTAGTTCCAACTTATTGAATCGTTTCAGCCATGCCGTGAAAGAATAACGCCTCATTTGGCGAAGAAAAAAGTCTCTTTCATCAAGACAATGCGCGCGTGCACACTTGTGTCATCGCCATGGCAAAATTCCATGAGTTAGGGTACGAATTACTTCCGCGTTCACCAGATTTATTCCCCAGCGATTATTTCCGAGTTCCGAATATGAAAAAATGGCTCGGCGGAAAAAAAATTTGGCTCAAACAATGAGATGATTGATGAAACCAACGCCTATTTTGAAGGATTGAAGAAATCGTATTTTTTAGATGGGATACAAAAGATAGAAAAACGTTGAACTAAGTGTATCGAGCTAAAAGGAGACTATCTTGAAAAATAAAATAAATTTTACACATAAAAATGTTTTTTTCTTGTCAGGGCCAGGTACTTATCATACAGCTTTAAAATATACCTTGTACATTTTAAAAGTTTCCGAACTAACACTATAAAATTGGAAGTAGTGACTTTATGCTTTGTGACTCCCGTCATCTTCGAAGTAGTCGTCCTGCACTAGGATGCACCAGTCACTGTCACCAGCAGCCCGAAGTCACAGAGTGCTAAAATAAGGCAAATAAGAAGAATGACAGTCATGGAATTTTTGGGCAAAAACTGTTGCGCACAGAAAGAACTGTGTATTGTCGTAATGCAGGAAGTTCATCAGAGCGGCATGGTTGCAGTCGAGGTTCTTTCGGAACGCTCGTCGTCTTCTACGGAAGTTTGACCGGTATTAAATCGTGAAAACCATCCGAAAATTTGCCCATTGCTCAGGGCTGTATTTCCAAATACTTTCCGACTGATTACATACCTTCCACTAGTACTTTTTCCTAGTTTAAGACAGAATTTGATAGACACGCGCTGCTATTTTTTTGCTTTCGTTTGAAAAATCACAGAGAGACCCAATTAGCCCTTAGTGCAAACATGCATATAGAACAAGCTGAGCTGAGCTGGGGTAGCAAGTTGAAACTAGATACGTAGCTTTGTCACGGATGTACCTACAGCTAATAATCGGTGCGACTCGATACTATTTCTCATTCTAGATATATGTATATAGCGTTAGTCCAGGAATTTTGGATCGCACCACATATAATGAGGCACTAAACGAGTAGCATCGTCCTGATTAATGCTAGAAGACCACTACTGGTTTAATAATACTTACTTTTCTAGCTGTTTTTAGTGTTCCGTACGGTACACTTATAAGATCACTTCGATGTCTATCCGTTTGTTTGTTCGTCTGTTTGTCACAACCGATTTTCTCCGAAACAATTTGACGTAGATAGTAGAAATTTGGCACTAATATAGGAATTGATGGCCCAGTCAGAGCTGTGTAGTTTTGAAAGTTAAATTTTGACTTAAATTTAGGGGGTAAAATCGGAAGTGGACATAAAATTTTTTTGCCAGCTCATCGAATGAGGTGTCAAATGAAAGCTTGTAAAAACACAAGTTCAAAAATATTATTATGTGATACTTGCGCACATTTTTCTTTGTATTATTTTTAAAAAATTGCGAAAAATCGCTGTTCCCCCTTATCTCGAAATGTACTGAGCAAGAAATTTTCCAAAAAATTCTGGAATATTCTCCACAGGGTGTAGATTGAACGAAAATGATCACGAGTGCATTACTATTAATAATTTATCTGGTATATTAAAACAAAATCAAGGTCATCAGTTTTCAGTAAAGATGCAAAAAACTGTATTGAAAACTCACTTGGGGTGTGTAACAAAATTTTTTATTTTAAAAGCAATCAACGTACGAAACGCTAATTGTTCAAGTTCGACTTGCATTTAGCCGGTTGTTTAAAAAGTTATTCTTAAACATGTTAACCTTACACCGCTTAACATAGCTAAGTTCCTAAACACTTTCTGTGATTTTTCTATACATTAACTACAACCAAACATCTCAGCACAATATAGTTTCATTATAACGATTTTCCTAATATCTGTAAGTTATTCCAACATTTAAAATGACCTTTTAAACTTCCTTATACTTTAAAAAAACTCATTTGATGAAATTAAAATTTAAAGCTTCTTCCTTATCAAAATGCCCAGCTCTTTTCTCACACATTACTTTAAAATGTTATTAAAAATTGAAAAATACAAAATGAGAATTTAATTTTTTATACAAAACTCTCGAAATAACTTCACATTTCTAACCCATTAATTTGTTACCGGCTTAGTTAAAAAATTAACTGTTTAAGTCACGCGATCACAATTATTTTTATTCCTTACTAGTAGTATTTTTTTGATGCAGCTTTTGGTTAAAAAACGAAATTATATACTTTTTAATTTCATGACACAGGTTCATGGGATATTCAATTTAAAAAAAGTACAAAAAAAAACGTATTCATACTTTATCCATTTTAATTTCCAATTATGTTATTATTATAATCCTCTATCAGAAATATCTATTACTAGCTGTGCCCGCGGCTCCACTCGCTTGGACTTGATTCACTACTATCGTCACTGCTTATTCCTTATATTACCTAACGTAATAAATTAGCTGCCATAATTTCTCCTTATCTTCCATTATCTCATCTTATATCCCATTATCTAGGCTTATCTCGACTTATCTGGCAATATTTTTCCTTATCTCCCATTATTTCTCCTTATCTCCTATTATCTCACCATAACTCCCATTATCTAGACTTATCTCTGCTTATCTCCCATTATTTCTCCGTATCTTCCATTATTTATACTTATCTCCCGTTATCTCACCTTATCTCCCATTATCTAGGATTATCGAAATATATACTTATGTATAAATTTATAAAAACACGTAAATTGGATAAGTGGTTCTCAAGTGATAAGCGCACTAACGGACAGACAGACAGATAGAGAGACGTTATATATATTATATTCTTTGCAACATGATATTGTTCCATATTTAATGGTTTAGGCAGTGTATTGCAAGAGAACGCGCTAACGGTAACCTTTTTTCCGACTTGATTCACTATTATCGTCACTGCTTATTCTTTATGTTATCTAACGTAATAAAATATATCCTATAACCTGACCAGAGAACATATGTATGTTTTAAAAAAAGAGAGACAAATGTATGAATTATGAATGAAAAACACGTAAATCGGATAAGTGGTTCTCGAGTGATAAGCGCGCTAACGGACAGACAAACAGGCAGAGAAAAGTTGCATTTTATATATTTTAGATATAGATTATTGTTAGTATTATTAAATAACCTAGCCAAAGAATATATGTATGAATTTAAAAAAAGACACGTAAATCGGATAAGTGGTTCTCGCGTGATAAACGCACTAATGGACAGACAGACAGACAGAGAGACATTGCATTTTATATATATTATAGATTATAGATAATCTCTGCTACATAATATTGTTCCATACTTAATGGTTTAGGCTGTGTATTGCAAGGGAACGCGCTAGCGGCAAACTTTTTTCAGACTTCATTTACTATTATCGTCACTTCTCATGCTCTATGCTACCTATCGTAATAAAATATAGCCTATAACCTGGCCAGAGAACATATGTATGTTTAAAAAAAAAGTACGTAAATCGGATAAGTGGTTCTCCAGTGATAAGCGCACTAACGGACAGACAGGCAGAGAGAGAGACGTTGCATTTTATATATATATTATAGATTTACGACCGTTGTTGAGATAAATATACATAAAATTACTACCAAAAGAATTTAACGCTGGTATTACAAGCCTTCCTTAAACGTACTTCCAGCGGAAGTTAAGGCTGCAATTAAGCATGCGAACACCAAAACGCCAAATGCCAACAGATGTGAACAGTACCGCCTCATAAGCCTAATTAGCCACACTTTGAAAATAACACTTAAGTTTATTCACCATAGAATACGCAATAAATGCGAACAAGATGTCAACTAAAGAAGTACTTTTCGGTCTGAGTGAATTTTTGTAAAAATGTAGAGGCCAGAGCAAAGGCGTTTACTTATGCTTCATCGATTACAAAAAAATCCTTTGATCCAGCTAAACATTCACAATTGATATGAATGCTTCAAAATATGGGTCGTGATGAAAATGACACCAGATTTATTACTCACTTATATTGGGGTCAGGTAGCGAGGATACGAGTAATTAGCAGAAAAACGGAAGAAATCAGAATAAAAAGAGGTGTTCATCAAGGATGTGTTATCTCTCCACTCCCGTTTAATCTATATTCCGAACACATATTCCAGAAGGTCTTCTATAGGGGTCCACTTCTCCGGTTTTTGAAGGCAAAATTGAGGGGCAAAGAGGTTCAGGATGCCAAGAATGTTCTTGGCTGAAGAATATACGAAACTGGATAGGCCTGGACATTCATATTTTATTAAGAATTGTCTAGAATGGAGAAGAAGTCTCCGCAATTGCAGCCCAACTTTAGTAGTGGAGACGGCACTATAAGAAGCCATTTTTTCCGTATTAGAAGTAATGTAGAAAAGTTTCCGTGCAACACAAATAATGGGGAAGAATTAGTAGAGAAAACTCTAATACACATATAATGATAAGTGCTTCAGTTTTATGGTACTAGCTGTACGGCAGCTGTAATAAATTCTGATAGCCTTAGTTAAACGTTTGACAATGTAGTTGTACTACGAAATCGCGATAACGCAATTGTAAAATCTTTACAAATATATTTAGTAACAGTTAACAAAGTAATTACATAATTTTATTATTAAAATGTACTGTCACAAAGTAACAGACCAATCAATCAACTCTCTAATTCTCCAGCTACGTTTTATTTGTCAATGCAAATCCTTAAACCTACATTTTTGGATTACAACAAAAAGACCTGCTTAACATGAGCTTGAATTCTAATTTTTTTTAGATGTAACAGGTAGAGGCATAAAATTTATATTTGTAAAATTACAGAATAAAATATAGAAACATAGAAATAAAAATAAATAACTAGAACACAATATGTATGTACATAACTGAGGTCCCAAAATGAAAATATTTGCTAACATTATTAAAACTGCTCCATCCAGATCCACTACAAGCGTATAAAATTTAGATTTGATGTAGTTCCCATGAAATTTACATTTTCTAGGGTCTCAGTTGACTTTTGTTTTGTCACTATTATTTTATTAAAAGATTTAAAATAGAAATCAAGAGAGAAGACCTTGGATCTGGATACATAATAATTTTTAGACTTTAAAAGTAATTTTTGATTTTTATCAGTTTAATTATAAATATGTATAAAAGAAATTTGGGGACTTACACTATATTGTATAATAACATTGATTTGCTTGTTCTAGCCAATTTACACTTCCATTTATTAAATTAAACTACTTTCTATATTTAAAAGTTCTTCTATGAATAAGGTTGGTAAAGATCTTCAGGCTCGAGTCATCGTAAGAACATAATTTTGCGAACAAGATCACTTTGGTGTCCGTCTATCACACCCGATTTTCTCCGAAACTATTGGACATAGAAAGTTGAAATTTCCAACTAATATAGGAATTGATAGCCCCATCAGACCCGTGTAGTTTTGAAAGTTAAACTTTATCAGGTTATCGAGTAGGGTGTCAAATGAAAGCTTGTAAAAATACGATTTCAAAAATATATATGATTAATACTTGCGTACACTTTTCTTTGTATTATTTTTTAAAAAATTGCCAAAAATCGCTGCCCCCCCCCTTATCTCGAAAAGTACTGATCAAAAAGTTGTGAAAAAATTCTACACTATTCCCTACAAGGTGTAGATTGAACGAAAATTGTTACGAGTGCATTACCTTTGGTAATTTATCTGGTATATAAAAAAATAAAAACTTCAACATCATCAGTTTTCAACAAAGATCGGAAACAAACTTTGTTGAAAACTCATTTAGGGTAATAATTTTTTTTATGTTAAAAGCAATCACCGTACGGAACACTAATTGCGCAAGTCGGACTTGCACTTGGCAGGTTTTTTCAAAATATTTAGTTCTTTATTTCTGTATAATAAGTTTTCAAATATTTTTAATGGTGGTTCATATTTGCAGTTTTATTCTTTTGTCTATTACTTGTATAATTTTTGTAAAATATAGGTCTCTTGCCTTTACGTAATGAAAACAGATGTACTCAGAAAGGGTGAAAACTATTAGTATTTATTTTAGATATTTAATAAAGCCATTGTTCTAATGAAATAATGATATAAATCTGTTATACAAACTCATATAATATATGTACATCCTATTTAATATTGTATTACGAGATGTTACGTTCGAAATATTATCCCCCTTCCCTCGAGGTTAGTATAGAGTAATGAAGATCAAAGTAGTAATTTACAAGCCTTTGACACATAAAGAGAGTCGGTCTTAACACCTGAATTACTTTCTCAAAAAAATATTATTCTTCTCCTCTTTGCAATTTACTAATAAAAGTACCTATGATAATAATTTAATTAAATATAAAATTAAAAAAAGATTAAATCGGGATACTACCCTACTATTATGTTAAAATATAGTTTATAAAATCAAATATATGTCGTTTTTATCGTGACCTTTTGCCATCTTAATAGTAAACGTAGCTGCTAGGGAAACATCAACTTAACCTAACATATATACAGTCCCTGGCCAAATTATTAGACGCACTGTATTTTTTTTAGTAATTTTATGTTTCTTAAGAGTTTTTATGCAATAATGGTATATTTAAACTACAATATTATTGATTTTTATTTAAAAGAATTGTTGTAGACTATATATTTGTATTTATTTTTAACATATGGCAACACTGTGTTGACAAAGTGATACATGAACGTAAACAAGTACAAACCTGTATCAGTCGCGATCGGAATCGAGTCAGGTACGGACGTGTTTCTGTGGCTTTATGGACTGTGATTGTTTGTTTAACAGTTTTATACTACTCAGTTATTAGTTTATTTTGTATGCAGTGTTTTAAAAAAGTAATTGGACTATTTTCATTATGGGTAGAAAAGGCGATCTTTCACACACGTAAAAAAGCTGAAGTGAAGGCCCTTGTGATTGCGAAAACATTTACAAACCGAGAAATATCACGAAGATTGGAGGTTTCTGAAGCTAGTGTACGACGCATAAAAAAGAAAATTGAGTCAGGGAAGGAATTAAGCCCGAAAAGAAAGAAAAGATGCGGTAGAAAACCAATTTTCACTCCACGGTCAGAGAGATGTTTGAAGAAAAATTTGTGTAGAAAACAGATTTGCTACCACAAAGGTAATAAAATCACAACTCCAGGATGCTAGCGTAAATGCTTCTGAGCGCACTGTTCCAAGAAAATTGAAAGAATTAGATTTTAAGGCCTGTCGCCCCGCCAGGAAGCCCAAGTTAACAGCTGCAATGAAAGCAAAGCGCCTGAAGTGGGCCAAACAATGGCAAGACAAAGATGTGGACTTCTGGAGATCGGTAAGATACAGCAATTTAATCAATAATTGATACATTATTATCATTTTCAGTTAAATAAAGCAAATAAACATGGAAGTTTATATATTTTTCCTATTTTTGACAGGTCTGCTTCAGTGACGAAAGCACATTCGAAATTTTGCAGAATAAAGCTCAGTATGTGCGTCGTCGTCATGGAGAAAAGTTTCATTCTGATTGTGTCGTCCCGACGGTTAAACATCCCACCAAAGTGATGATTTGGTCAGTCATCAGCGGCAAGGGCACTGGACGTCTGTACGTCGTCAAAGGAATAATGAGGCAAGATCAGTACAAAGAAGTATTACAAAATCGGTTGATTCCGCAGCTCAGAGAATGGTTTCCAAACGGGGAACCATTCACTTTCATGCAAGATGGAGCTCCCTGCCACACTGCTCGGTCTGCTAAAGCTTTTTTGGCAGAAAAAAATATCCCTCTGTTGGATTGGCCGGGTATGAACCCCATTGAAAATGTGTGGGAGCTGATGAAAAGAGAAGTGGCTAAAGATGTGATTACCAACAAAACCCAGCTCCTAGAAAAGATTATTCATGTGTGGAATCATCATCCTCAAATGCAGGAGACAGTACAATCTTGCATTGATAGCATGCTGCGCAGAATTAAAACTTTGATAGCGGCTAAAGGTGGCTCAACTAAATATTGACTTTTACTAACATTAATTTCACTTTTCTTTAAAACTTAATAAACTTATGCTTTTCTAAATTAATGCTGTTTTATTTATGTCAAATAAATAGGTAATTGATTGGATAATATAAAATTAAAAAACAAATCAATTTAAAATAATAAAACGGTACAATATCACTCGGTAATTAATATTTTACATGAAATCTTGCAGTGCGTCTAATAATTTGGCCAGGGACTGTATATATATATATATATATATATATATATATATATATATATATATATATATATATATATATATATATATATATATATATATACATATATATACATATATATATATACATATATATATATATATATATATATATAAATATATATATATATATATACATATATATATATATATATATATATATATATATATATATATATATATATATATATATATATACAGTAATACCCCGCTTAGCGCGACCCCCGTTACGCGCGGTTTCACTATAACGCGAATTTCAAATTTCGCGCTCATGTAGTCATTAACTTCTCTATGGTCGCGGGGGAATCCCCGCTTTCTCTGAATATTCTCTTTGAAGAATTGGGAATTCCCTGTCCTTCGACTTTGTTCTATGGGGATTTCCTCGTTCGTTTCGTGTGTTCATTTGTTCCGTAATGTTAGTTCGGTCGGCTGGCAGTTTTGTTTTAATATTTATTGGAGATACATACATACATAATTTAACCCTACGTTAAAAATGCCGCCTGTAAAGAAAAAAGAGCGTAAAAGCGTCACTTTGGAATTGAAGATGAAAGTGTTAAGAAGAATGGAAAATGGAGGCAAAGCAACAATTGTTGGGAGAGATTTTGGACTCTCAGAATCGACTGTGAGAACGATTTATAAAAATCGGGAAAAAATTAAAATCTCCAGCGAAGGTTCAACACCTATAAGTGCAACAAAACTTTCTCGTTCGAGATCATCTATCTTAGAAAGAATGGAGAAATTACTGTCAGTCTGGATCGAAGATTTGAATAAGAAGAACACACCACTAAGTCAAGATCTCATATGCACAAAAGCAAAATCTTTGTATGAGATGCTGAAAACAAAAGAAGG
The DNA here is from genome assembly GCA_019049505.1 of Pachyrhynchus sulphureomaculatus. Taxonomy (NCBI): domain Eukaryota; kingdom Metazoa; phylum Arthropoda; class Insecta; order Coleoptera; family Curculionidae; genus Pachyrhynchus; species Pachyrhynchus sulphureomaculatus. The sequence goes on along the minus strand of CM032447.1, from coordinate 211,981,078 downwards.
AGAAGGGAGTGCCACTCCGACTTTTGCTGCCAGCAGAGGCTGGTTCCATCGGTTCAAGCAGCGTTCTAATCTTCACAATATCCACATAACAGGCGAGGCGGCCAGCGCGGACATTCAAGCTGCAGCTGAGTTTCCAGACAAGTTTCAAGACTTCGTTAGACGAGAGAAAATTCCTGCTTGTCTCATCTTCAATGTTGATGAGACCGCACTTTACTGGAAAAAAAATGCCATCTCGAACATTCATTTCTAAGGAAGAACGTCAAGCCAGTGGTTTCAAAGCTGCGAAAGATCGACTAACACTTCTGCTGGGTGGTAATGCCACTGGTGATTTCAAACTGAAATCTTTACTAGTGTACCATTCAGAAACACCCCCGTGTAATGCGAGGCACAGACAAGACAAGTCTACCAGTTGTGTGGCGATCAAACAGAAAGGCGTGGGTTACACGGGAAATTTTTCAAGAATGGTATTCTAATAGTTTTTGCCCATCAGTCAAATCATACTGTGACAGAAATGGGCTTGAACCTAAAGTTATATTACTCTTAGACAATGCCCCAGGACATCCAACCTCACTTGATACGCCCAGAGACTTAAAAGTGTACGTAAAGTTCCTTCCACCAAACACTACGTCAATATTACAACCTATGGACCAGGGAGCAATAGCAAACTTCAAAGCTTATTACCATCGCCGCACTTTTAGCCAACTAATTCATGAAACTGACGGGGAAGGAAGACAGTCTATGCGAGAGTGGTGGAAGTCATACAACATTATGAAGTCTATTCACAACATAGAAGAGGCTTGGAAGGAAGTTAAAATGAGTTGTATGAATGGGGTGTGGCGTAATCTTTGGCCAGATGTAGTGGAAGCACCTAGAAGAATTGTCCAGATGCAGAGACAAGTGCTTGAAGACATTGCTGCAATGATTGAGGGGTCTGAACTTGAAGATGTCACGGTAGAAGATCTCGTAGAACTTGTAGCAACGCACGACGATCCTATTAGCAATGAAGATCTGATCGAGTTACAGAATAATCCTATCTACGATGAGGAAGAACAAGTAGAAGAGAAAGTTTTATCTTCAGGGGAAATACAAAATGCACTTTCAAAAATTTATTCAGGTTTGGACATATTGCAGAGTATAGACAATAATGATGACCGTGTCTTGACCGTGTGTCAAACAATTAAAAACAGTGTTGGGTGTTATGAACGTATTTTACAAGAACGTAAACAAAACGTTACCCAAAAGACAATAGATGTATTTTTCCGTAAAAAATAAGAGTATGTATTGCATAAAGTGTTCTTAGAATTAAAGTGATTGATTAAAATGATTTGTATTTTTTTGTATTAAATTTTGACTATGTTTAATCATAAACCTCGATATACGCGAATTTCAGTTAACGCGATTTTTTTCGGAACGTATCCCTCGCGTAAAGCGGGGTATTACTGTATATATATATATATATGTATAACTATATGTATTGTTAGTTAATGATCGTTGTTATTTTTACTTAAAAATTAAATTAACCCTTTGCAAATGTTATTTTCTCTGCACGGCATTTTAAATATCAAACAATACCATATGTTGTAGTTGAATAGATAATATTCGTTAGGCCCTAATATTTTGTATTTTTTTGTAAAAAGTTACATTTTTATTTCTATTCTCCCCATTCTAATTTTTACGAAACAAATTTGGTTCATACTTTAAATAAAATTATATTCTTATTATTTATTTAAGGTAGGACGTGCGATTAATTTGTCAGTTATGCATACACCTTTTAGCTTAAAATCTGCATTTTTTTTTTTTAATTTGACAGGAGATTTGTAACACCTTGGATTACAACCAAGCCTTGTGACATTTATTTTTAAGTTTTATAATACATGTAGATGAGATTAATATTAAATATTATGTAAAATGGTAACAAGATTTTATATATATATATATATATATATATATATATATATATATATATATATATATATATATATATATACAGTCCCTGGCCAAATTATTAGACGCACTGCAAGATTTCATGTAAAATATTAATTATCGAGTGATATTGTACCGTTTTATTATTTTAAATTGATTTGTTTTTTATTTTTATATTATCCAATCAATTACCTATTTATTTGATATAAATAAAACAGCATTAATTTAGAAAAGCATAAGTTTATTAAGTTTTAAAGAAAAGTGAAATTAATGTTAGTAAAAGTCAATATTTAGTTGAGCCACCTTTAGCCGCTATCAAAGCTTTAATTCTGCGCGGCATGCTATCAATGCAAGATTGTACTGTCTCCTGCATTTGAGGATGATGATTCCACACATGAATAATCTTTTCTAGGAGCTTGGTTTTGTTGGTAATCACATCTTTAGCCACTTCTCTTTTCATCAGCTCCCACACATTTTCAATGGGGTTCATATCAGGGCTATATTACCCGGCCAATCCAACAGAGGGATATTTTTTTCTGCCAAAAAAGCTTTAACAGACCGAGCAGTGTGGCAGGGAGCTCCATCTTGCATGAAAGTGAATGGTTCCCCATTTGGAAACCATTCTCTGAGCTGCGGAATCAACCGATTTTGTAATACTTCTTTGTACTGATCTTGCCTCATTATTCCTTTGACGACGTACAGACGTCCAGTGCCCTTGCCGCTGATGACTGACCAAATCATCACTTTGGTGGGATGTTTAACCGTCGGGACGACACAATCAGGATGACACTTTTCTCCATGACGACGACGCACATACTGAGCTTTATTCTGCAAAATTTCGAATGTGCTTTCGTCACTGAAGCAGACCTGTCAAAAATAGGAAAAATATATAAACTTCCATGTTTATTTGCTTTATTTAACTGAAAATGATAATAATGTATCAATTATTGATTAAATTGCTGTATCTTACCGATCTCCAGAAGTCCACATCTTTGTCTTGCCATTGTTTGGCCCACTTCAGGCGCTTTGCTTTCATTGCAGCTGTTAACTTGGGCTTCCTGGCGGGGCGACAGGCCTTAAAATCTAATTCTTTCAATTTTCTTCGAACAGTGCGCTCAGAAGCATTTACGCTAGCATCCTGGATTTGTGATTTTATTACCTTTGTGGTAGCAAATCTGTTTTCTACACAAATTTTCTTCAAACATCTCTCTGACCGTGGAGTGAAAATTGGTTTTCTACCGCATCTTTTCTTTCTTTTCGGGCTTAATTCCTTCCCTGACTCAATTTTCTTTTTTATGCGTCGTACACTAGCTTCAGAAACCTCCAATCTTCGTGATATTTCTCGGTTTGTAAATGTTTTCGCAATCACAAGGGCCTTCACTTCAGCTTTTTTACGTGGTGAAAGATCGCCTTTTCTACCCATAATGAAAATAGTCCAATTACTTTTTTAAAACACTGCATACAAAATAAACTAATAACTGAGTAGTATAAAACTGTTAAACAAACAATCACAGTCCATAAAGCCACAGAAACACGTCCGTACCTGACTCGATTCCGATCGCGACTGATACAGGTTTGTACTTGTTTACGTTCATGTATCACTTTGTCAACACAGTGTTGCCATATGTTAAAAATAAATACAAATATGTAGTCTACAACAATTCTTTTAAATAAAAATCAATAATATTGTAGTTTAAATATACCATTATTGCATAAAAACTCTTAAGAAACATAAAATTACTAAAAAAAATACAGTGCGTCTAATAATTTGGCCAGGGACTGTATATATATATATATATATATATATATATATATATATATATATATATATATATATATATATATATATATATATATATATATAAATAAATAAATAAATAAATAAATAAATAAATATATATATATATATATATATATATATATATATATATATATATATATATATATATATATAATTTATTTATTTATTTATTTATTTATTTATTTATTTATTTATATATATATATATATATATATATATATATATATATATATATATTTATATTCTTCTTCTTCTTCTACTTATCACGCCGTCTTCGAAGGTTGGCGATCCAAATGGCCCACATGGCTCTGGAAACAGCCATGCGAAACACGTCTATTGAGCTGCTTCCAATGTTCTTAAGCCAAGAATTTGGTTTTACCCTAGATTTTTCCTTCAATAATCAATCGCAGAAGTTCATACTTTTCACCTCTCATTAAATGACCAATGTAGTGTGTTTCTTTCTTTGACTGAAAGTATTAGTTCTTTCTGTTTCTGTGCACGCCTGAGAACTTTTTCGTTTGTTACTCTTTGGGTTCGAGATATTCGCAATATGCGGAGGTATACACTTCGAAGACATCTATTTTCTTTTCCATCGCTGGGTCAAGCGTCCAGCCTTCGCATCCACAGAATAGAACGGAAAAGATATAGCATCGGATCATCCAAATTCTAAGTCTCAAACTGATCTCTTAGGAATTTCTTCATATTGATGATTGCCTTTCTTGCTTCCTCAATTCTCGAGTTAATTTATTTTCACACTGATGAGTTACTGTGACTCTTAGGTATTTGTATGTTTGAACCTGTTCTACAGTGGATCCTTTAATAGTGAAATAAGCTGGAACAACTGTCCTGAGAAAACCATTACTTTGGTTTTTGTAGGATTTATACGTAACCCAAAGCTTTCGCTGCAGTGAATAATGCGGTCCATCATTTCTTCAAATCAAATATATACGAGGCTGGCTTGAAAAGTCCGTGCAAAGTCGGAGAGATGGCACCACCGGCGCGTATCGAGGTCATGTTTAGTTAGTAGCATCTCTTGAATGAACGCACACCAAGTTTCAGCCATATTGGTCTATTTCTTTGTGTTTGGCATTCGTGTGAATCAAGGAGTCGAGTGATTTTCAAGAAATGGACGAAAAAGAATTTCGTGTGGTGATTAAACATTACTTTATGAAAGGCAAAACGCCTCAGGAGACTAAAGGGAAGCTTGATAAACTTTATGGTGACTCTGCACCTTCGATTAGAACAGTTTATAAGTGGTTTCAAAATTTTCGGACTGGCCATATGGGCACAAGTGACGCTGAACGTTCTGGACGGCCTGTGGAGGTTACGACTCCAGAAATCATTGATCAAATCCATGATATGGTGATGGATGACAGAAGAGTTAAGGTGCGTGAGATTGCTAGTGCTGTGGGCATCTCGACTGAATGGGTACATAATATTTTGCATAAACATTTGGACATGAGAAAGCTATCCGCAATATGGGTGCCGCGATTTCTCACAACGGAATCGTGTGAAGTATTGCAAGGATGGTTTGCAGCTGTTCCAGAAGAATCCGGAGGACTTTAAGCGTCGTTTCGTCACTGTGGATGAAACATGGGTACATTACTATACTCCTGAGACCAAACAACAATCTAAACAATGGGTTACCAAGGGGGAATCTGCACCAAAAAAGGCGAAGACCGTTCCTTCGGCCGGAAAGGTTATGGCGACTGTCTTTTGGGATTCGCAAGGGATAATCCTCATTGACTATCTGGAAAAGGGTAAAACTATTACAGGTGAATATTATTCATCGTTATTGGACCGTTTGAAAACCGAGCTGCAAGAAAAACGCCCGCGATTGGCCCACAAGAAAGTCCTTTTCCATCACGACAACGCACCAGCACACTCCTCAGCAGTTGTGGTCGCAAAATTAATGGAAATAGGATTCCAACTCGTTTCACATCCCCCCTATTCTCCAGACTTGGCTCCCTTGGACTACTATTTGTTCCCCAATTTGAAGAAATGGCTGGCGGGACAAAGATTTTATTCAAACGAGGAGGTGATTGCAGACACTAATGGATATTTTGCAGACTTGGACAAATCCTATTATTCGGAAGGGATCAACAAACTAGAACATCGTTGGACGAAGTGTATAAGCCTAAAAGGAGACTATGTCGAAAAATAAAAAAGGTTTACCCCCAAACACATAAGTAGTTTTTATTTTTGCACGGACTTTTCAAACCAGCCTCGTGTATATATATATATATATATATATATATATATATATATATATATATATATATATATATATACATACATATATATTTTATACATATATACATGGTGTTATGAAAATCGTTGAATATATTTAAACCGATAAACCCTTGTGTCAAGTGAAAAATTTGGATAAATAGTCCTTCCCTATAATTAACTAGAAAATAGACTCTGAAGGTTTATGTTTTTTCAGCATATACGCCAATGGTTTGTTTCAGATTCACAATTTCTGTTTTTATTTTATTATAAATTAAAAATGTTTTGCCATTGTCAGTTTAACAGTAACTGACACTGAAGAAATAATTTATTTCTGAAAACCAGTGTTTTAAACGCACTAACATACTATACTAACAAAAATAACCACCCACAATTTTCTATCTAAAGCTGCAGTATTTTACGCCCACTAATAATCATTTCCTTTAAAAACATTGTTTAAATTTTATTGTAGTTTCTTTACGACGCAGTGGAAAAAATGCAAAATACAATTTTTATCCATTTCGAGACAGAATGGCTGTTTAAGTAAGTGAAACCTTCTTTGCTTTCACATGCTTTTTGGCGATTGGCTCTTTCCTTCCGGCCCAATCGTTGTTAATCACATGCGGTGTGACGGTATGCACAGTGATCGTGTTCTCCGTTAAAGCCATTTTTGGTTACTGATCTTCGTCTTGTGCGCATGTAAAGACAAACACAATTCTGTTTTAAACATTTATTTGGGTAGTACAGCGTCCATTTACTCAATATTTTGATAACATTCATTTAATGAGTTTTTAACATGGTGTTCGGTTTTTATCATAGCGGATTTTTCGACACATTCGAGTGTTCTAAAAGGCAACTTTTTCAAAATAAGAAACGTAGTATTTAGTGTTCATTATCGAGATATAATTTATTGTAACAGTATAATATTCGGTAGGTTAATCAGGTAAAGTTTTTTATGGGTAATAGCAAAAACTAAGTTTAACTTTATCCTGATAAATATTTACAATTCCTCTTAAGAGACAAAAAACTGTCACTATGGTCTTATTTGGCAACAGTTTTTGTTGTTTTTTGCTTGAAAATTTGACTACTTTATCTTTCCACAAATTACCATATAAATAACTAAAAATGAACCTTTGGCAACAATATTCGTAGGCCTCCGACGGGGACTGGTAAATGGTGGTTTTACAAAATTTTAAAATGTTTCAAGTGAGTGAAATTTATCGTAGGTTTTTTTTATTGATCCATAAACTTTGTAAGCTGCTGGAGAATAGTAAAAAAGTGTTTTGGACTTCTTATTCGGTTTGATCGACTATACTCGGCAGATATTAAATTCGAAGATTGAACACTATGGTCTAAGAGAAAAAGTTAGTAATTAAGTACACTGATATATGGAGGATAGAAATCAGGTTGTAGATATCGCTGGATTGAGATCGAATATACTGAAAGGGCTCCATTCTCGGCTCCCTGTTATTTCTAATAATTTTAAGGTATTTATTAGCATTCGTTAATAGGGAGAATTATCTGGCTGTGTTAGCAGGCGATAACAGTTACATATGCTGTAATAACTCCATTTTTTCGGACGTCAGTAAGGTACAGAATACCATATGTCACGTGTGTTTGGGCGGTGATGCAAAATAAAGAAGTCTTAATATAAGAAAAACTTTTTTTTTAAATTTTACACAAAGAACATCTCAAATTGATGAAAGTTATTTGATTAGGACGGGTGTAAGTGGAGATTCTATTGCTCAGGTGACAGAGACTAAACTTTTGTTTGTTTGCGTCGATAACGGCTTAAATTGGATTCATCATATAAATGAATTGTACAAAAAATATTCATCTGTTTTTTTGCTAGTTTTCGCACGAATAGTAATAAAATTATGCTAGTTTTCAGATGAATAATTTTAATACGATAATTATCATGTCCAGTTTGCATCTTAGTTTGTGGCTTGTTATTTTAGGATAAATCTCTTGCCATTGTTAGAGCTTTAGGGTATGAAAGAGAGCACTTAGAAATATTGCTGATGTCGGATCTAGGCGTTCAGCCGGGCACTTTTTAAGAGATGTGCTCTACTTACTCCACCTGGTTTGTATGAACTGAAAGTTTTGGAACATATTAAAAATAACTTGAACAGTTTGTATTCATGAGTTATATGTGGGTCATTCTTTTACAAACCGTACGGATTTGCCTTTTATACGTGAAATTGGTTGACACGTGTATCGGGATTTTTTTTCTAAATGTATATTTTGCAAAATGTGGATGTTATAAATTATCGTAGTCCACTAATCGGCAGCACATTAAAAAACCAATATCTCCGGTTCTATTTATCGTATTAACTTCGTTCTTTCACTATTTTATTGCTCTTTATGTTGGATTTCGCGAAGTATAATCATGTAATTTTTTAATTGTTTATTCATAAAAAAATAATAACAATGAAATGGTTTAATTAACTTTTTCATGCTTGTCTCCACAACTTATAAAATCGAAAAAAATACCATATTTACCATGTTTTAATCTAAAAAACTCATATTTTTGAAAAGTGGGATCTCTATTAGATCAGAAAATATCAAATAATTTCGAACGCGAGTCACGCGGCGCGCGCCTCACGCCACACTTAGAGTTCTAACTGAGTCTGGTTCACGTTTGCGCCCATTTCTTGCTCATCCTTTTATATCAATACTTCTATATGAAGATTAACCAAAAAACGGACAAGTAGAAAATTATCCTTATTATTAGACTAAATGTTCAAATGAGCACTCATCGGAAACTTAGAAACGTAATTATTGAATACTGAAACAGAGAAAAACTCAGCTGAAATCTGATATTATGATTTTTTTTTACGATAAAAAACGATCGAAATATTAAAATAAATCAAGAGACTATAAAATTTATTTGCAAGGATATGATATAATATACATACAATATAATTTTTGACGATATGTTACAAAGTAAGTAATTATTTTATAACTTCAACTTCAGTTAAATGCTCCTGCAAAGAAAAATGCTTCTCTTTTGCTTTTTTTTCGTGATTGATATATCTCAACGTCCCTTTTATAGTTGGAGCTATTTTAAATGTTGCTTCTAATGTTTTTGCTTCTTCAATATATTCTTTATTCTCTAGAAATTTCAATGACATGTTAGGAAGAGACTCAGTTGCCTATTCAAATAATTCTTTTGGCGTTTGCATTGGATTGGTTACTCTTTGAAGGCTGGTTCTAGCAGCCAACCTTTTCAAAGTCCCATCCAAGCCCTCGCACGTACCTTTGCCATCGGACGTTGGAAAAAAGTGCCACTCTGCAGCTAAACCAAAATCTTTCAGATGATGAGTGAGATTGATATATTTTTTTTTGTTTTTGTATTGCGCACTTGCCCCATCAGAAAAATATGTAATTTTCATTTCCGCTGAGTTTGTCTTTGTTCCAGTATTCAATAATTACGTTTCTTAGATGTTTTTTGGATAATGTATAAATATATATAAAGTACTGATATAAAAGGATGACGTTTTAAAAAACAACAAATGGGCACAAACGTGAACAGGATTCCGTTAGAACTATAACCGCGGTGCATGACTCGCGCTCGAAATTATTTTTGTTTTTTGGATAGCGAATATAATGGTTTTTTTTTTTCGATTTTATGAGTTGTGGGGGCAAGCATGAAACGACTAAACAATTTAATTGTTATTATTTTTTTATAAATAAACAATTAAAAAATTCCACGGATATACCTTGCGAAAGCCAAAATAAAGGGCAATAAAATGGCGAAAGAACGATGTTTATACGATAAATAGAACCGGAGATATTGCTTTTTTAATGTACCGCCGATTAGTGGACTACGATAATCTACAACATCTATATTTTGCAAAATATACATTAAGAAATGTATAAAGTATAAAGGGTGTCCCAAATTCACGCAAGATTTAAATTTGGCGCCATTTGTATGGTAAAGTATTGCCAACAAAACAAAAAACACAGCGTGACAGCTGACAGTTCAGGGTTATTAAAAATGGAGCGCTACACGAAAGAAGAACGTGTTTTCATTGTTGAGCAATATTTTAAAAATAATGAAAGTTTGGCAGCTACAGTTCGGAATTTTCGTACAAAATATGGTCGGAATGATGATTTAACCTCATCAACTGTGAAGAAATTAATTGAAAAATTTAGGGAGACTGGATCAATTGGTTATCTTAAACGCTCTGGCCGTCCTTCAACAAGTCGTTGGACACAAAACATTGAAGCAGTTCGTGAGATTTGCATCTTCATGCTTACAAAGTTCAATTGACTCAAGAATTGACCACGCACAACGAAGAGAGTTCGTTGAATGGTTTATGGAATAACAAGTGGATACTGATTTTTTGAAGAAAATCATCTTGAGCGATGAGGCTCATTTCCGTCTTAATGGCTTCGTTAATCGACAAAATTCTCGCATTTGGGGTTCGGTCAATCTATGACTGTGCTGTTGCTAAACAGATGCATCCACAACGTGTCACTGTTTAGTACGGATTTTGGGCTCGAGACATCATCGGATCATTCTTCTTCGAAAATGCGGTTGGCCAAGCAATAACAATTAATGGTGATCGTTATCGCGATACGATAATGCAGTTTTTTGTGCCTAAATTGCAAGATATGGATGTGGACGATATGTGGTTTCAACAAGACGGTGCCACATGCCATGCAGGCCAAGAAACAATTCAATTACTGCATGAGCCATTTCCTGGTCGTGTAATATTCCGTTTTGGTGATCAGAATTGGCCGCCCAGGTCATGTGATTTAACGCCATTGGACTTTTTTCTTTGGGGGTTTTTTTAAGTCTAAGGTTTATGCCAACAAGCCTACGACCACCCACGATTTGAAGGAAAAAATTAAGCGCTGTATCAACGAAATTCAGCCATATTTATGCAAAACGGTCATGGAAAACTTCGTCAAAAGGGTACGTATGTGCCAGCAAAGCCGTGGAGGCCATTCACCTGATATAATATTGTATACATAACCCTATACTATATACTTTATGAATCAATAAAAAAATTACAATTTTTAATTTTAAAGTCTGCGTTTTCTATCAAAATTACTTTCTGCGTGAATTTTGGGACACCATTTATATATGCCATAAAAAATTTTGTTAGGCAAGTTAAAACGTCAAAATAGGTGTACGGTTATCCTTAGCCCTCTTATATGATCATTCGACTCTTAAATAGGCTTCCGATAACTAACTAAATTTTGATTACTATCAAGTCTGAGAAAAAATCTAAGAATTTTTGTATTACCTAATTCTGTTAGCATACTTCATACAATTGTGCCATTATATTTTCAATTCCAGATATTCATTAGATAATAGATTATGGAAATTTGGCTCTTTTAGACCTAATATAACCTTTGCAAATGTATCTTTATATAGAAGAAGATTTATAACACTGCGGAGTATACCCAAACGAACATGCTATTTATTTTTATTATGCAACTTACTGTATATTATAGTTTTTTCTTTTAATTAAGAAAATCGAAGTCCTAAATTTTTATTGATGAGAATCAAATTTCTGTTACTTAAATTTTTGAATTCTATATATTATCTAAAATAAGAATGAACCAACTTTCTCATAACCCAAATCACCTTTAACCCAAGAAACTGAATATTAATACGATACTATTCCAAAAACCAGCTACGAACTATACGTCTCTTTATTCCCCCTTTCGAATTTAAATCTTCTAAAAATTCAACATCTTATACATTATTGAAAATCTGTCTCGAAAGAAAAGGGTTCGATCTTATTTCCCCTTTTGAATCCAGTTTCCTAAAGCGAAACGTCACACACATACACAAAATGGATTGCATAATCATATTGTTGACCGGTCCACTTTGCGGACAGATGGATTCTATCGGTGTTCGCTCTTAACCCTTTTTCTTGCATATGTCCTTGAGATATAGTCGCTAGAGCCGTTGTGGGATGATCGAAGTGCGACGTTGCCACGACAGTTTTGGATAAATGTATCATAAAACTGTAATTAATCTGCGTTAATCTGGAGAAACGTTATAAATAAACCCATATGTTCAAAAGTTAAGGGAATTGATTAAATAAAACACACTATTACCTTATTCACTCGAATCTGGTCCTTTCAAAGTAGTCTTCTCGCACCACAACACACTTATGCAAACTTTTCAATCTTCAAAATATTTTTTATCCTCAATTTCCAATATTGCTGTCAAAGAGACAGCCAGTTCTCTTTTATAGCCTTTCTAAATTCCAGATAGTGTCCACGAAGTGATACTTTCACCTTGGAGAACAGGACCAAGTGGCATTGGGTTATATCCAATGAGTACATTGCTTGTGAAATGGTCATTGTTTCCTTCTTATTTAAGAAGTTATGAAGAACTATTGCATTGCGCCATGATTTGTTATCGCGATCAAAATCTATGTATTTGTCTGTAACAATTCACCCCTTTTTAGTGTTCCGTACGGATCACTTCGGTGTCTGTCTGTCTGTCTGTCCGTCTGTCACGCCCGATTTTCTCCGAAACTATTTGTCATAGAAAGTTGACATTTGGTAATAATAGGAATTGATGGCCTCATCAGAGCCATGTAGTTTTGAAAGTTAAATTTTGACTTAAGGGGTTAGTTTTGGGGGGTGAAATCGGAAATGAAAAAAAATTTTTTTTACTAGGTAATCGAGTGTGGTGTCAAATGAAAGCTTGTGAAAACACTAGTAATATATATATATATATATATATATATATATATATATATATATATATATATATATATATATATATATTTTTTCAATTCTTGGGCTTTGGGTTCGTTTTATGAATATTTGGTATTTAAATGAAACTTAAATTGACGTTTCGCCCTTTGGTTTAGAGCATTTTCGTTTTTTTCTTTATTTCTACAAATTATACAACAACAGTTTCCATCAAAAATTGCAATTTACTTCAGAAATCGAAAATAACAATGAAATACATTTCTTGGATACAACTTTAATTAGAAAACATAACAAAATAATCACTAAATGGTATACTAAACCAACGTGGTCTGGCAGGTATTTGAATTTCTACTCTAATCACACAAAGGCACAAAAGGTAAGTGTTATTGTCGGTTTAACAGACCGGGCAATAGCGCTAACCTCACCAAATTTAAGACCGAAAGCACTGAATCAAATGAAATCAGTGTTAATACAAAATGGATTTAGAGAAAAAGACATCAACCAAACAATAAAAACAAGAACATACAAATTCTATAATAAAAAAATCAAAAAAGAGAAAACCAAAGAACAAAATCAGAACAAATTTCTCCCACTACCTTATACACGCGATTTATCAGAAAAACTAGGGGCACTCTAAAAAAATATGACATAACTATTTGTCACAAAACGCAGAACAAACTAAGCTCACTATTTACAAACTTGAAAAGCCAGGTACCAACCATGAACCAATCCAATGTAGTTTATTCGGTACCTTGTGCAGATTGCCCAATGCGTTATATTGGTATGACGACCCAATTATTAAATAAAACCGGTCAAGTGCAAGTTGAACTTGCACAATTAGTGTTCCGTACGTTGATTGTTTTTAAAATAAAAATTTTTGTTAGGGTGGTATAAAATGATCAGTGACTTCACAAAACACACCCCAAATGAGTTTTTCAACAAAGTTTGTTTCCAATCTTTACTGAAAACTGGTGACCTTGAAATTTTGTTTTTTTTTATATACCAGATAAATTATTAAAGGTAATGTACTCGTGATAATTTTCGTTGAATCTATACACCGTGAAGAATATTCCAGAATTTTTTCAAAATTTTTTGATCAGTACTTTTCGAGATAAGGTAGGGGACAGCGATTTTTTAAAAGTAATACGAAGAAAAGTGTGCGCAAGTATTACATTATATATATATATATATATATATATATATATATATATATATATATATATATATATATATATATATATATATATATATATATATATATATATATATATATATATATATATATATATATATATATATATATATATATATATTTTACTCGTGTTTTCACACGCTTTCATTTGACACCACACTCGATGACCTAGTAAAAAAAAAAATTTTTTTCACTTCCGATTTCACCCCTCAAAACGAACCCCTTAAGTCAAAATTTATGTTACGGTGGTATAAAATGATCAGTGACTTCACAAAACACACCCCAAATGTGTTTCCAACAAAGTTTGTTTCCAATCTTTACTGAAATCTGATGACCTTGAAATTTTTGTTTTTTTTATATACCATATAAATTATTAAAGGTAATGCACTCGTGATAATTTTCGTTCAATCTACACCCCGTGGAGAATATTCCAGAATTTTTTCGAAATTTTTTGATAAGTACTTTTCGAGATAAGGCCCGGGACAGCGATTTTTTGCGAATTTTTAAAAATAATACAAAGAAAAGTGCGCGCAAGTATAATATTATATATATATTTTTTTTACTCGTGTTTTCACAAGCTTTCATTTGATACCACACTCGATGACCTAGTAAAAAAATTTGTTTTTCACTTCCGACTTCACCCCCCAAAACTAACCCCTTAAGTCAAAATTTAATTCTCAAATCTACATGGCTCTGATGAGGCCATCAATTCCTATATTATTACCAAATTTCACCTTTCTATGTCAAATAGTTTCGGAGAAAATCGGGTGTGACAGACAGACAGACAGACAGACAGACAGACAGACACCGAAGTGATCTTATAAGTGTTCCGTACGGAACACTAAAAACAGACTCAACGGACACAAGTATACAAAAAATGCAACAACGGCACTTCATAAACACACAACGGAACTTGGACATGACTTCAACTTTAATGAAACAAATGATCGAAATTAAAAAACATGAGAAATTTACAGTCAATGATAAAAGTGATATAAAAGGAATTAGCCATATTTATACAAATTTAATAAGGTAATATTTTAAAGTGTATACTCATCCTTAATATATTAACAAAAAGACTACCTGCTTAATATTCAAAAAACAAAAAAAAAAAATTACGGATCAATAATACAAAATAAAATCTACATTCGATAAGAATGCCACTACGACTTGTCAGTAGTAAATAAAATATGTGAGATTCAAGGTAGGTCCCATGCGATTTTAATTTTTAAAGATAGAACTAAGAATTTATGTAAATGGTTTATGGTTGTGTGTGTTAAATAAGTTGTATTGTACTAGTATACCTAAATGTAAATTATTTTTATACTTTTATATTTTGTATAATTTGTAGAAATAAAGAAAAAAATGAAAATGCTCTAAACCAAAGGGCGAAACGTCAATTTAAGTTTCATTTAAATACCAAATATTCATAAAACGAACCCAAAGCCCAAGAATTGAAAACAAATATAAATTGATGGTTCAAGAAAATTTTTAAGTATATATATATATATATATATATATATATATATATATATATATATATATATGTAATACTTGCGTGCACTTTTCTTTGTATTATTTTTAAAAAATCGCTGTCCACCCGCTTTATCTCGAAAAGTACTGATCAAAAAATTTTAAAAAAATTCTGGAATATTCTCCAGGGGGTGTAGATTGAACGAAAATTATCACGAGTGCATTACCTTTAATAATTTATCTGGTATATAAAAAAAAACAAAACATTTCAAGAAACAAACTTTGTTGAAAACTCATTTGGGGTGTGTTTTGTGAAGTCACTGATCATTTTATACCACCGTAACAACATTTTTTATTTTAAAAGCAATCAATGTACGGAACTCTAATTGTGCAAGTTCAACTTGCACTTGACCGGTTATTTTACAAATTGCCACACGTAAACAACGCATAACGCTTAAATAATGCTCCTTATTAACTGGTTGGTCAGTTGGAAAAAACCGTTTGTGCACAGCACAACGGTAATTGAATAAAACAGTTGCATATTACTTTTTTTTACACACTTTGCAGTAATATTTGCTGTTTTCGTTTATCTTTTGCAGGATGAGTGTTTCCGAATTTTATGAATATATCCAGTTCTCATTATCATACAACTTCTAAGTCTTCATCGAAAAAAGCATCTCATCAACACTAAGATTATTTTCCAGAAAATTCAGTTACTTTGACGCCAACAATGCATCAAGCTCAAATGGTCCTTTATAATTTGTATTGATCCAAAATAAACTTCATTTAGGTCTGCAGGGTTTCTAATACTTAAATGGCAATTACTGAATGGAAGATCCTTAATTTTGTTGATGTTTTCTTCTGTGGTTATGGCAGATGATGTTTCAGGACGCGGTTTGTCTTCTACATCTCCTCTATTCTCCTAAAATGGCCTGTACCACTTGAGAAGATTCTTTCATCACCATAACACTTTTGTAACATATTTAGTTGTCTGTGCATAAAATTTACTGCAAATTTTTTATTCAATAAATATATTCAATTTTAAAAATGCCAAGAAGAAATCTCCATAATTACAAAACACACTTTTATCTCTAACCTAATAAGGCAAATGTCATGAAAATGTTTGTCAGACGTTAGTAACAGTTCTACCGACAAAAAAAAACAAATACTTTAATAGATAGTACGAGGGCTACCTTTTAAGTTTTTACAAAAGCTATAAAATAAAAAAAAATTTGGTACAAATAGTTTTACTGTTTCTCAAAATATTCGCCTTTCAGATTTATACACTTTTCCATGCGTTCGAATCAATTCTCGAAACATTTTTTCCACTCTGAAGTTGGTACCTCAAAAGGTTTTGGAAGGATTCAACAGCTTCTTGAGGTGCTGAAAATCGCTGTCCACGCATTTTTAGATTCGAGAACAAAATGAAGTCGTTAGGGTATAAGTCAGGTGAATACGGGTAGTGAGACATTAATAATTTGATGTTTTTCTCCATTAAATATTCAATTTTTTGACGTGCTGTATCAGAGCAGGCATTGTCATGATGAAGAATGATGCGATGTTTTTGATTGTTTTTCCTGATTTCGTCGTTGACTTCTGGCAAACATATTGTTGTATACCATTCAGCAAAAACTGTTCTTCGATCCTCTAAAGCAATGGTTGCAACATTTCCGGTATAACCAATGCAACAAGCGAAGATTTTCTTGGAAGTGCTTCGCGAACGAACCGCTTTTGTCGGATTTGGTTCGTCTTGGGACACCCAGTTGATTGTTGCTTAGTTTCTTGCTCATATGGATATATCCAAGTTTCGTCTCCTGTTACGATGTTGTATACGAATATTGAATTTTTTGAGTATTTCTTTCCACCAATTGAACCTCTTTTTGAGTTTTGGTAAAATTGTGCGGAATCCATCGGGAACAGATCTTTTTCACAGCACATGCAATATTGAATGTACCGCAGTCTTCGATATGCCTAAGGATGTCTTTACCTAATGGTAAGTCACATGCCGATCCTCTTTAATCATCTTTCACACAACATCGATGTTTTTTGAAACAGCAAACGATTTTGGTCGACAAAATTCTCTAAACCAATTGTAAACAGTCTTTTCTGATGGTGATTCATTATCAAACGTTAAACGCCTTTACTAAAGTCGTAAAAAACCTGTTTTTTTTTAAGCTGCCACTATTTTAACAATACCAGGTGTGCAAGTATGAAATATGGATTTTTTTTCTAAAAAAAACATGTTAAATTCGGAAGAGTGAAAAAAAGTGCTTTATTCAAAGTATGTTCCATCGCTTGTTATACATTTTTCCCATCTTTCGGGCAATTTGTGAATACCACGCCAGTAAAAATCTTCCCCTTTTGCTGCGAACCATTCATCGTGCCATTTTTTCACATCTTTGTAAGAACCAAAGCGCTGCTTAGCAAGTGCGTGACCCATCGATGCAAACAAGTGGTAATCGGAAGGAGCCAAGTCTGGTGAGTAAGCCGCATGTGGTAGAATTTCCCAGCTGAGTGCTTCCAACGTGTCGCGAACTGGTTTTGCCGTATGTGATGGAGCATTATCATGAAGAAAAATGGCTTTGTGTTGTCTCTTTCGGTATTCTGGCCTTTTTTCAAGCAGCGAACGGTTCCAATCGGTCAATTGTTGTTGGTAACGTTTAGTATTAACCGTTTCCCCAGGTTTTAACAGCTCATAATAGACCACGCGCCTTTGGTCCCACCAAACATAAAGCATCGTCTTTCTGCCAAAGCGATTCGGTCTTGCGGTCGATGTGGATGGTGCGCCTGGGTCCCCCCATGATTTTTTGCGCTTGGAATTCTCAAAATAAATCCACTTTTCATCCTCTGTAACTATTCGATGCAAAAACGATTTCTTTTTGTACCGAGCGAGCAAAATGTCACACGTTGTCACACGTGTTTTTGCGCTTTTCCATTTGCCTGTCGTTCAACTCATGTGGTACCCATCTACCAGTCTTCTGAATCTTTTCCTTCTCTCGTAGCTGATTAGAAGCAGCTTGTTGACTAACGCCCAATTGCTCGGCGAGTTATTTTTGTGTTTGCGAATCATCTTCGTCGAACAATGCTTGCAATTCCACATCTTCGTATTTTTTTGGCGGTTTTCCACGTTCCTTGTCTGCAACATCGAAGTCACCACTTTTGAAACGCCGAAACTATCGTTCACACGTATCTTGCGATGGAGCATATTCACCATAAGCTTCTCAAAGTAATTGGTATGATTCAACAGCAGTTTTCTTCAAATGAAAACAAAAAATTAATGCTGTCCGTGAATGCTCTTTATTCGGTATAAATTTCGACATATTGAACACAACAACACAACACTATGCACACACTTTTCCAATTTATCACTCGTGCGCGTCTGGCACTTGTTGATGACACAATAAAATGGCGCAGTGTCAAATCTTTATAGCACAAACTGCACTGGTGCATCATCTGTTGTCTGAAATCCGCATTTCATACTTGTACACCTGGTCACAATTGTCAAATTTTACAACAATGGTAATGTCACATCTCAATAGCACCATCTAGTGATCGTTTGTAAAAACTTACATGGCGACCCTCGTAATAGCGCTAGCGATTTTTTCTTAAAAACTTCCTTTAATTTTTAAAGTAATAGTTTGTTACATATTCACACATCTAATGCTTAGCAAAGAAGAGTGTATACAATGTTTTGAGACATTGATTCACTTAAAAGAGTTAACTTTGATCTAATCTGACAAAAGAGCTTCAAATTTTATTTTGATAAAAATTCCATAACTTACTTAATAATGAAATAATTTTAGAAATCTATTAATGTATTTATTTCTAAGTACCGCTATAATAATCTGCGATAGGAACAGTACATTACAATAATTTGCAACTTGCAATAGTACTTTTTTATTGCAATTAATATTTAATACCCACTATAAACATAATAAATCAATAATATATTTATATTTTTGTTATTTTATTCCTGCACCTGAACCCAAATTCGGAACAATAGAAATTTTGAATAAAACAATGCATAAAGCTTCATTATGTATTAATATATTGTTTTATATTATATATGAATCCCGTAGGGATATGCATCAAAACCATTATGGTAATTTTGGGATATATCATTTAAAAACAATATGCCTGTGTGTGCAATCAATTTATGAAATCTACCTGGGATCTTAAAAAAATTGCAATAATATTATCTTTAACGTCTTTAGACATTATTTCATTATGAATTTCTTGCATGTCCCTTATTCTTATTAAATTTAGATTAAAATAAAGATAATTTTTTTGGTAAATATTTATTTCTGGTTGTTTTGGTGTGACTGCCGGTTACTTGCTTAAGACGTTACATCACCTTGGCGCTCGGAAAAATAGGTATAAAAATAAAAAACAATTTTGACGCAGCTGTTAAGTATATAAAATAATTTTTCTTTTATACATATACGTAGTAGTTTTATAAATAATTTGAAATTTATGAATAATTTGAAATAATAACGAATAAAAAAAATAAATATCCGGTCAAGTGCAAGTTGAACTTGCGCAATTAGTGTTCCGTACGTTGATTGCTTTTAAAATAAAAAAAAATGTTACAGAGGTATAAAATGATCAGTAACTTCACAAAACACACCCCAAATGAATTTCCAAGAAAGTTTGTTTCCAATCTTTACTGAAATCTGATTACGTTGAAATTTTTATTCTTTTTTATATACCAGATAAATTATTAATGGTAATGCACTAGTGATAATTTTCGTTCAATATATACCCTGTGGAGAATATTCCAGAATTTTTTCAAAATTTTTTCATAAGTACTTTTCGAGATAAGGCGAGGGGACAGCGATTTTTCGCGATTTTTTAAAAATAATACAAAGAAAAGTGCGCGCAAGTGTTATATTATATATATATTTTTTACTTTTTATATTTTATATTGTTTTCACAAGTTTTCATTTGACACCACACTCGATGACCAAGTAAAAAATTTTTTTTCTCACTTCCGATTTCACCCCCCACCCCCTTAAATAAAAATTTAACTCTCAAAACTGCATGGCTCTGATGAGGCCATCAGTTCCTATATTATTACCAAATTTCAACTTTCTATGTCAAATAGTTTCGAAGAAAATCGGGTGTGACAGACAGACAGACACCGAAGTCATTTTATAAGTGTTCCGTGCGGAACACTAAAAAGGACGGACATATGAGTCATCAAGTAGAACCATTTTTTGAAAATCCTTGCTGATGGTGTACTTATTTTCTCTGTCAGGCATCTTCATAAAAATGAAAAATAATGTTTTTCTTATTTAGAAAGGTAATAGCCAAGATGTAACATAGGAAAAAAAATTTATTTTTTTTTTTGTAGAAATGACTGTTTAAAAAAAAAAACTCTGATTTTTATCGAAATTTTGAGTTTAAAAAATTTATAACTTGTGAACGTGACACCCAATCAGAATCCTATGCTACATCTTAGATAATATTATAAAGAATATCGTAAATTTTAACAAAATCGCTTGAGCAAATCCTAAGATATCTTGTACACCAGTTTGAAAAAATTAGTTTCGAGAAAAATTCAAAAAAGAAAAAGCAATACGACGTTAGCGTCTTAAAACCAAATATTTTTTTAAATTACCTTCAATCTGCGGTTCCTGGACCGTACATGAAGTCTTCCATTGTTGCCGCGATGTCCTCCGACCCCTTTTTGAACAGCTCTTTCCAATTTCCTGGCCTCTTTAGTCTCCTGTTGGGCTCTCATGTTGGCTATAGATATTCGTTGGGAATCCAAGTTCTCGGTAAATCGCAGCGGGCTTTGGCCAATTACAAAATTACAAGGTTTAATAATTGCATTATTTGTAATACACTAGCATATCCATCATTAAATATACTAGCTGCAATATAAGATACAATCTCAACAATTTTTGTGCCACTGTAATGCACTTTTGAAGCCATAGACCATATGACAGCGTTTAGACTTTCGTTGTTATTCTGAGTGTATCCTTCTAAACAGCGTTCTAACAAATCGGTATCAGTTAATCTATCTATAAAGGAGTGACTAAAAGAGCAATACCCTTTGTCAGGGCCCTGCCGGTCCGATTGCTGAGTTTCGGGCCGACTCTTTGCCACGCTCACTTCTAATTGCTATAACTTCGGAAATAATTTGAATTTTGAAATGGTTAAACGTTTAAAATATTCTTAAAAATTGAAATAATCTATCTAGCCAAAAAAAGTAACTCGATTTTTGAAAATCTCAAGGTGGTGTAACCTCTTAAAGCACTCAAGGTTGAATTTTTATTTACATGTTTCTGAGTAAAAAGTAAAGTAAATACAGTCTGTCAAGTAAGAACGTGACAGCTCGTATTCTTGAAAAAATGTGATTCGAGAACATTGTTTGCCATCAATATATTCTTTGGTGTGGTAACAATGGCACAATTACCTTAGTAAGTTGTCCAATCGCTTTCTGCATCAGTAATCGCCTGACATCTTCAAGGTGGTGACATGATTTTCTGCATACTACGGCAGTGATCTGAGATAACTGAGTCAAGGTCCTCAAAGTCTTTCCTCTAAGCTTTCTCTTTACAAGGGACCAAACGTTTTCAATAAGGTTGCGTTCGGCGATTGTGAGGGCCATTCTAGTATCTTATCGTGAGCCCAAGCGAGCCGCATCGCGACGTGATTTTTGCCCAGCAAAGGTTACTCCAACGTGCTTTGAAGTTTGACATCATGAGCACGAAGATGTTGTCAAATTGTCTCATGGGACACATTTAAACCCTATTTTCTTAATTTTGCTGTTCCTTGATGCAGCATCAATTTCGGGTCCCATGAAAACAAAGACACGATTCTTTTTTCGACTTTCGTAGTGATTTTGCCTACCGAACCACGTTTTGACAAGTCCTTGACATTTTTTGTCACGTTAAAACGATTTACCCACTTCTTCACAAACGATACCGGCTTTTTATTATACTTCGCGACCGCGGAATGTGTCATCTTGGGCCCTTTTGGATGGGAACAAAGAAAGACTACCTCGAACCAACGCGCTAACAAGTGACTCATTTTGGATTTTCCGTAATTTGGACGAAAGTTCGGAATCGACTGACACTTTTACTAAAAGGCGTTGTAGACAAAGGTTCCCTCTACCGATTTTTTGTTGAATCGCGAGAATCGCATCTATCGAGACTGAATTATGGCGGACACGTTCTTGACAGGCTGTACCTGGGATCTTAGAAAAAAAATTGCAATAATATTATCTTTAACATCTTTGGATAGTATTTCAGTATGAATTTCTTGGATATTCCTTGTTGTTATTAAATTTAGATTATAATTTTTTGGTAAATATTTATTTCTGATTGTTTTGGTGTGACTGTGGGTTACTTGCTTAAAGCAGTCAAGGTTGAATTTTTATTTACATGTTTCTGAGTAAAAGTTAAGTCAATATCTATTACCTGATGCCATGAAATGTACAATAAATAACTTCATATCATTTATAGTATACCTAAGAAAATTCCATCTAGTCAAAATGTAGACTAAAAATCACATGCCCAAAAAATTATCGTTTATATTTATTAAATGCATCAATTGAATAATACTACAGTCGGTTAAGTAAAAACGTGTCGCCTATAACTTTTAGTTGGTTAAAAGCATTTATTTTCTTGAGCATCCCTGCAAACAATGCTTTGTAGAAAAAGTTTCATTTCTAGCCTTATTTATGGTTAAATAATACATTGTCGAACATGAGTGGAGCAATATAATTTTTTCCGATGAAGCTTCATTTTGGGGTTATGTTATTACGCTAGGAGCCTGGTCAATTTCCACTAACTGATTGGTTCAGCGGCCCGTAAAACAACCTGGGAAGATCTATGTTCGGAAAAAGGTTTTGAGAGACTCTTCCGTCTTTACCTACAATTTAAGCGCTGAAAAAATGCTCCAGATTTACAAGAAGGCATTAATATAGACCAAACGGTGGTTTATTTGTAAAAATTAGGAATGAATTCTTCAAGAAATAACGACCCCAGACATCGCAGTAAAACGTGTAGCAAGTGGAAAGGGGATTCAGTATCGTCACACTAGATTGGCCATCCCAATCGCCCGATGCACACCCAATCGAGATCGTATGGTCGTACATTAAGCAGAAGTTTCGTAGTAAAAAGATGTACACAGTAAAGCAGCTGTCACGCCAAAATCGCGCAATTTGGAAAGCTTTGCCTTAAGAATACGCGGAAAATCTCGTGGAAAGTATGCCCCGCAGATGCCACGCGATCATCGACGCTAATGGGGACTTGACGAACTACTGAATCATTAGAATTTTAATGGCAGTCCTTTTCTGTCGAACGCTGTAAAAAACTTTTAAATAATTTCCTTTTAATGAACAATGCGTACACGTTCTTACTTGGCCTACTGTATAGTATTTTTTTTTATGGGTCTAGCACACGTGCTGCAGGAAAGTCCCTAAAGCTCTACAGAAGCGACATGTGTGCGGAAAAAGCGATTCACATTGTTCTTGAATCGCTGTAAATTGTACTCGGTGGGAAACACAGTCCTGGGCAAATTATTCCAAAGGGATGATGTTCTCCATATAACAGACTGCTTGAAAAGCGTTGTACGAGGAGTAACAAGCTGAACCTCATACGGATGTGAAGTATTAGAGCGGCATGTATTTCTAACATGCACCGCTCTGGAAAGAATTAAGCGGGCTACATCCTTCGAACACTTTCCATGAAAATACTTGTAGAATAGGCTCAAGTCGAACCGTTCTTCGATGTTCCAGCGAATCAAGGCCGCCGGTCAGTTCCGGGTCTCCAATCAGACGAACAGCCCTTCTCTGAATAGAATCCAACAAATGCAGTGTATGTTTGGAAGCGGAGCCCCAAACATGGGAGCAGTATTCCATAGTTGGTCGAATTTGAGCTTTGTAAAGAATTAACAGTTGTTGTGGAATGTACAGCTTTCTGGTTCGAAATAATATTCCCAACTTTTGAGAAGCCCTCCTTGCTATGCCTGCAACATGTTCATGCCAGGACATATTTGCTCCCAAATTAACGCCCAACAAATTGAGTAACGATGTTAGAGTGCCACGACATAACTATGTTGGGTTCAGCAACGTTAACTTTTTTAGAAAAAACTGCCGCCTGGGTTTTTGGAGCGTTAAATTCCACTTGATTACTGTCACCCCAAGATAGAATTTCTTCCAGGTCTTTGTTAAGTTGAATGACTGCTGATATTGGTCTGAGTAGCCGATGTCGGAGCGTTCTAAGTGAATGAAGAGATGAGCGTACTGTCATCTGCAAAGCTGTAGATTGGATTCCCGATCTTTTCCAGCAGCTCGTTAATGTAAATGAAAAAGAGAGTAGGAGACGGTATGGAACCTTGGGGCCCATCGGCATTGATAGTGAAGGTGTTAGAAAGAAAGCCGTCGACTGCCACTCGTAAAGAACGCTGTCTGAGGAAACATGAGAGCCATAAACAGAACTTTTCAGACATACCACAAGAACGAAGCTTAGCCAACAGTCCATCGTGCCAAACACGGTTGAATGCCTTGGATATGTCAAGAGCAACCACAGTATTCAATTGCGTTGTTCTAAATATGTGTTACATAAATCAGAAGATCTCCTGTTGATTATGTTTACGAAAGCTGTATTGGTGGTCTAAGAATTCATTTCAATTTTCTTTTAAAAATATGTTCAGACGTAATGCTTTTTATTTAGTTGTTGGCTACTGACATTTTTTTGTGTATGCTTCTTAAATCTCTCCTGCTGTTACTGTGAGTTTGCAATTTGCCTCTTCACCTATGCTGTGTGAGACATGCATATCCTGGTTTAGTAATCCACAGATGGCACATCTAGGTAGTTCATAACTTTGGACGCTCGTACTTTGATGCAAAAGTAAAGCACTTTATGTTTTCCTCGACCACAAATATTTGCTTTGATTCTAAAGTAATGTTATGCCCACCGAAACAATTACATTATTTGGTTGACTGTACACCAATTATTGAAACATCAGTTTTAGGATTACCTAAGTAATTGAGGGGAAGGTTTGGCAACGGATGACTGCTTCTTGAACTTTAGAGTCCTTTGCTAAAATTGTTTATTATTTTGTCTGTAACTGCCTTTAATTACAACTGATGACTAAACAGTATTTTTAATAGAATATTTTTTATAATACTCGGTATGCTTTACATGCTTGCCAAATATTGTTTGATTAAACAATATTTGCCGTGTCACTCTATTATGTATAATTCTAAGTGAAGTAAAATAAAGTGATCCTTCGTACACAAATTAAAATGCTTTTTAGTGTTTCGTACCAAATTGAAAAACAGTACACTTATGGAATCACTTCGGTGTCCGTCTGTCTATCACAGTCGGTTTTCTCCGAAACTATTTGACATAGAAAGTTGAAATTTGTCACAAATATAGGAATTGATGGCCCAATCACAGCTGTGTAGTTTTGACAGTTAAATTTTGACTTAAGGGATTAATTTCGGGGTTCGCAAATAAAAAGAAAAAAGTACTCAAGGTCTTTGAAAATATGTATGTTGTAATAGTACGCAAACTCACGCAAACTTTTCTTTATATTTTAAAAAAGTTGCCAAAATCACTGTCTCCCCACCCTATCTCTGAAAGTACTAATCAATAAATTTCGAAAAAAATTGTAGAATATTCTTGATAAGGTGTATATTGAATAAAAATTATCACGAGTGCATTATTACCTTTGATAATTTACCTAGTATATAAAAAAAATATTTGGAATGTGTAAATAATAGTCTATCCACCTATTTGCATAACTTTAGGCTTATACAAGTGATAAAGGATACTACTTCTACTCAGTGGCGTATTTACCCTAGGGCCATGAGGGCCATGGCCCGGGGCGGCAGGCTGCGAGGGGCGGCGCAAGCCGTTCTTCGCGCTCAACTTTGGGCGCCTTTTATAATCGTTACCTACACTGAGAGGAAAAATAACTTTTTTAAAACCAATATTTTCTTGATAGAAGAATCAAGAATTTTTTTGTCTTAATCAACTATATATATATATATATATATATATATATATATATATATATATATATATATATATATATATATATGTATGTATATATACATACATACATATATATATGTATATATATATATATATATATATATATATATATATATATATATATATATATATATATATATATATATATATATACATACATATGTACTGTATATATATACATACATATATATTGTGCGTATATAGTGTATATATAATATGATAATATATATATATATATAAATATATATATATTTATAATAATTTATATAGTTTCCAAAATTCTCCAAAAGGTGTCGACACAGACGTAGAGGTAGTTTCCGGGCTCATCATTTTCGTAGAAAATAAACTGGAATCTTTTGATGCTTTCGAAGAGGCTGGTAAAAAAAAATCCTCAGAAGAATACAGAAGCGATCATAAGAGAATTATTAAGAGGAAGAAACAAGACGATGTGTGTCGCGAGGGAGAAGTGTTGTTATAAGGACGTGACCATTTCAGGGTTAATGCCTTCTTCCTAATATGCGACCAATTGTTGGACGAGTTGAGGAGGCGCAAATCTTCGTATGACGCAATAACCGCCAATTTTGCATTATTATTCAAATTGGATACTATGTCTGAAGCGGAAGTTAGAGTTAACGCCAAAAAACGCCGAAAATTATACCCGATTGATCTTGTGGATGATTTACAAGAAGAATGTGTTCTTTTAAAACAATTCTTGATGTCATATGAAAACAAAATGAGTTTAAGGCATTTTAACCTATTTATTAAGCAAAATGATTTGAAGGAAGCATTTTCATATACGGAAATAGCATTACGTATGTTCTTGTGCACTGCAGTGACAAATTGCAGTGCAAAACGTTTGTTTTCTGTACTCAAAAGAATAAAACATTATCTACGTTCTCGGATAGACAAAGAACGTTTGAACAGTTTAGCCATCCTTAATATACTCGTAGAAGCCGACTTAACACAATCCATTAATTATGACGAATTTGTCAACCAATTTGTGCATCGCAAAAAAAAATGTAAGTATTTAATAAATGGTGTATGGTCTTTTTCATTATTAAAAGATTTTTGCTTTTTTTTTGTTAATTTAGAGGGCGGCAAACCTTAAAGGCCCGTGGCGCTAAATCTTAAAATACGCCATTGCTTCCACTATAGACAGAACCTTGTGTTTTGCAATTTTCCTAATGAAATAGAAGTTTACGTTGTAGGAATTTTTATAGTCATCACAAACAAGTTTGTATCCGAATCGTAGATACTGATTTTTGAAAACTCACTGGGATGTGTTTTGTGAGATCACCGATCATTTTATACCTCCGTAACAAAAATTTTTATTTTAAAAACAAGCACGGTACGGAACACTAGTTGCGCTAGTCCGACTTGCATTTGACTCGTTTTTAATAATGATATAAATAGTTCTCCTGCACAAGAAATTCTAAGGATGGTTCATATTTATCCTATACCCTCGGTTTCGCTCACAATGATATGTGTTTTCCATGGAAATTTATCATATTTCTAAATATTTCTACCGACTATATTCTATTTTTACCCCTTAACTCGTAAATACTACAAAGGAGCAAACTAATATCTGTTACTTCTATCGAAAACGCTTAAAAATGCGTTATATTACCTATACGTTCTTATACCGTTATGTAATAAGTAACTATTTGTGAAAGAATTTTTCAATTCTGTACGATAAAAATAGATGTCTATTTGTGTCATATACGCTGTATATAATTTTTTGAGAACAAATGTCACGTATACCTTAACCTGGAAACTATATTTTCCTAGAAAATTCTGATGCTCTAACAGAGAAAATGCCTGCTGTCGGCCTCTATGTGTACTTTTCGAATCAATAGTCAAAGTACAGACACAACCTCTGTTCAGATTTTTGTTTACTAGTCTAAAGAAAAAAAAATCATGGACAGGAAAAGTGCTAATTAAATATATTCTCTAATTAAGCATTGCTTAAAAATATTAGTATCATAAATAATTCGTGTTGTTTTAGAGAGCTTAACATTTTTTTTGTGGTTTATAACACCAAACTCAGTCAATAGTTGACATTAACACGTAGGCTGAAAAGAAAAGAAAAAAAGCCAAAATTTCATGACATTTCGACGATTAGTTTACAAGATACAGTGGTTTTAGTGACGCTACTTTTGATATTTTCAAAACAATGGAAAAAATCGAACTTCATGTGTTGATTAAACACTGTTTTTTGATGGGAAAAAATACCGTCTAAGCAAAGCAATGACTTGATAAGTGTTCGGGGACTCTGCAACTGGAAAATCATTCATCATTTACTGGTATGCTGATTTTAAACGTGGTCGTACAGATACTCTGTTCGAATGGGTACCGCGTTAGCTCACAGTGGACCAAAAACAACAACGTGTTGATGTTTCTGAGCGCTGTTGGGACCTGTTTAAGCGCAATAAAAAAGGATTTTTTCATATGATGTGTGACAATGAATGAAACATGGATCCATCACTACACACCGAAATCAAATCGGTAGTTAGCTGAGTGGACAGTAGTCGGTGAAAGCTGCCCGAAGCGACCAAAGACATAACAGTCGGCTGGGAAGGTTTTGGCCTTTGTATTTTGGGATACGCATGGAATAATTTTCATCGACTATGCCGAGAAGGGAAAACCATTAATAGCGAATATTATATAAAGTTATTGGTGCGTTTGAAGGCAGAAATTGCAAAGAAATGGCCCCAAATGAACATGAAAACAATGCACCGTGTCACAAATCCATGGTTATGATGACAAAATTACTTGAATTGAAGTTCGAATTGCTTTCTCATCTACCGTATTCTCGAGATTTGCCCCCCCCCCCCAGCTTTATTATCTGTTTGCAGACCTCAAAAAAATGTTCGCAAAGAAGAGATTGGGCACCAGTGAAGAAGTTATCACCGAAACTGAGGCCTATTTTGAAGGCAAAGACAAATCCTTCTACAAGAAAGGTATAGAAATGTTAGAAAAGCGTTAGACTGATTGAATCGTTCTTGAAGGAGACTATGTGGATGAATAAAGTCGAATTTTGCAAAAAAAAAAGTGTTTTAAATAGCTAGACCAAAAACTTTTCAGCCTATCAAAAAATAATTGTATCGCTCTTAAAGGAGACTATTGATGAATAAAGTCGAATTTTGCAGAAAAAATTGTTTTAAGTAGTTAGATCAAAAACTTTTCAGCCTACGTATTCTAGAATTAAAGTATTGTTTTCCACTATAGTACTACTAACGGTCCATTATAACTTTAGGCAGTAAATTATTTATTTACCAACAATATTTGTGCTTTAGTGCTAATACACTTATGACATAATATGATATTCTGTCCTTGTCAAGCGGCAGTATAAGACTTGCAATGTTGTCGCTTGTTTTTTCAGTAGATATAGATTTTTTGCAAATATTATTTCTGAACCTATCTAAAAAGACCTAACTCCTCGGCACTACGTAGAAGCAATTTTTATGATTTTTTACTTGGCAGTCAGTTGAAATCACCTTTTTTATAAAAATTACTTAATTTTTAAATGATAATAAACTAGTCATAATGTAATTCTTTACTCTGATTGTTTCCATTACACAAGTTATTTTTTAGGGTACCCTAAACGTTAGAATAAAAAATAACAGAATATGAATTTTTATGTAACAGAATGTATATGTTGATGTGATGTTAACGCATATTTGCGATAAATATTTTAATGTGAAAGATCAGTGAAAACAGGAATTTTTCCGTTTTATTCCTTGTTTATGACGGTTTTAAATTTATATGCCTATTTCCGTAGATACTAAAAGTTTATGGTTTTCAGTTTTAAACTTTTAATTGGTTTTGTTTTCGTATAGTTTCTTTGAAAGATTTTGTAGTGAAATATTTAATATTTTTTACTGTGGAATTTTTGCACACATAAATGCTGTTAAAAACGTGCTTAAAAGTTACCCTTCACTAAACTTTCTCACTTTTTCTGTTTAAAAAGTTCAGGATTTATTTTGGTTTTTGGTTTGGCATTTGTTATAACAATTTACATAAAATTAAAATGCAATTGGCTGGTCCAATGTAATATGAAAAAAAATAAAATAACCGGTAAAGTGCAAGTTGAACTCGCACAATTAGTGTTCCGTACGTTGACTGCTTTTAAAATAAAAAATTTTGTTATGATGGTATAAAAAGATCAGTGACTTCACAAAACACACCCCAAATGAGTTTTCAACAAAGTTTGATTCCAGTCTTTACTGAAAACTGATGACCTTCAAATTTTTGTTTTTTTTTATATACCAGATAAATTATTAAAGGTAATGCACTCGTGATAATTTTCGTTCAATCTACACCCCGTGAAGAATATTTCAGAATTTTTTCATCAAATATATTTTAATACAGATCAAAATCCTGTAGACTAACCTCCGTACGTTTGAAAAATAATTGCATAAAAATGTAATTATTTCTTCTCGGGTTATAAACGAAGACACACACGCTCACTAATGTCCTTCCTATATTTGTCGCTTGTGATTGCAATGTTACTATCGTGTTTGGTTCCTTTATATAAACAAGATAATTGCCTCCCACTTAATCCAGATTATTTCCCTGTTCTAATGAGAAATATAAATTCCATTCTCTTGAATCACCCTGTATAAATAAAAAGCAGCTATTAGGTTAATATTTCGTAGAAATCTGTTCAGTATTTTTAAAGTTATAAAAATCGAACAAATATTTTAAAAATTGTCATTTTGCCATTTTCTATAATTTATAACATATACAAAACGCAATGTCTCTCTGTCTGTCTATCCGTTAACGCGCTTATCATTCGAGAATCACTTATCCGATTTATGTGTTTTTTTATTTAATTCATACATATGTTGTGTGGCTAGGCTATAGGACATATTTTATTACGTTAGATAACATAAGGAATAAGCAGTAACGATAATAATGAATCAGTTCCACGCGAGCGGAGCCGCGGACACTGTTAGTACATAATAGTAAAGAAACTTTTCATTCCACTGAAACTTAAATTCTTTATAAATTATTAGTGGTAAAGGTTGACACCTACATACACATATGAAATTACTATTAGTTAAGTGTCGCTTCTGAGGAATCGTGGAGATTAGACAGCGTAAATTTTCATTACTGCTTCGCCTGCAAGAGAGACATCTTCCGAGATCTTTACGCTTCGAGATTAAAACGCTGAATATTTAGTTCAATACTCAAGTCAATAATTTGAATATGCCCCTTGCCGTCGTAGGCAAAACATCGGAAAGTTATTCCAAATTGACATTGTTTAATTCCAAGAATTACGATTTCTCATCTAATCAGAATCGAGTAAGTTTCCATTCTATATATGTCGGTAATTTTATAAAGTCACTGTTATATTACCTTTTTATATTTCCGATTCAGGTTAAATATTTACTACTACTTTGTAGTATGAGAGCAACTAGACATCTCTGTCGGGCACCTTTGAATTGCGGTACAATTTTTAGTGTTTATAACAGAATTATTACGCCTCATGGCCAAGCACTGTCCATTCGAAGGAACAATTATAGGGTGTTCTATATAAAAATTGAAATGCAGATGCTTGAGAAAGGATGTGTAAAAACAACCATTTAAGTGATTATTCATAACATCCGTCAACGTTGCTCATGTGCCGAAACATAACATTTGTATACAATATAATATAATATATATTCTTCGCACCTCAGCGCACAAATCATTGAACTACTTATTTAGCAAGGGTGCAATGATCATCGTTTTGCTTTTTCTGTAGTAAGTTATTATTTTTTTAGGGATTTTATGTGTTTTAGTTAATTTAATGTCCGACAACTTTTAGTAATTTTGAAAATAGTCCCGTCACCAGGAGTTTTGAGCTCCCATTAATGCTAAAAGGCTACATTTTGGCACACGAGTAGTTTTTTGAACATAGAATATCATAAAAAAAAGTTTGCTAAAGTTTGATGTACGCTAAGCCCACAAAATCCAAAATAAAATAAGAAATTCGATTTTTCAGTAATATCTCAAAAAATAAAAAGAAGTTGAAAAACGAATAACACCATGTGAAAGATCCGGAAATATTACAAAACCTTATTTTTTATCACCGTGAGAATTTATTAAAAATTAGGATAGGTGATTCAAGAAGTCTAGCACAGTTCGAAGGTTAATCAATATTACTTGTTTTCAGACTGTAAAAAAATTTTTTTGAAGATGAAACTTTCAGCTTTCCGATGATACAAATACTTTTTATTTTTGTTCCTTTATAATTTGTAAAAAGTAAAACGAAATTTTTGTTTGCATGATTTTAACGGGGATACAGTAAATTACAAATATTTAATAAAATATAGTATTGAAAAAAAAATCCTTGTGCATATATCACTCAAGTTTCAATATAAGAATAATTAAAAATACCCACATTGTCTGTGTTATTTGCGTTTGCGTCGCCGGCAATTTTACGTTCAAAGCGATACGAAATAGTCAAAAAAGTCGGACCATTTTTTTTTTTGTTACCGATCGAAGTATACTTGATATCAGAAAATCATTAAAAACTTTCTCTTTTTTTGTAATTTTGCTCTTAAAAAAGTGTTCATGATAAACGTATTTTTTGCTTATTATTTATTAATCGTACAACTTAAACTTAGTCTTAAAAAATATTTAAAGGTGAGAAATGAAAGATGAAAGCTTTAAGTATAAAGTAATTATATTTCATTTAAACATCCAGGTACAAAGAAAACATTTATTGAAACCACAAAAATTCTAAATTACTCGAAAAAATTAATTGAATTACGTACTCTCTGGCCATCATATTGGATCCGCCATTTGGAATTTTTCAAATCTGTCATCGGATTCTTAATCAGCACCCCGAGAAACCCCTTAACAGCTAGTTTAAAAATATTTAACGGTATACAAAAACTTTAATTTAATCATAAAGAGTTTGGAAACAACTACAACTACTACTGAAGGGGTTAAACCAGCCATTTTATTTTAAGTTTTTTTTTTACGGTAAAACGAAAAAAGAAAAAATAATCTATATACCATTTTTGGGAAAAATTTCCCGTTCTTTCACGTGCTATTTTTTCGATATCTTTTTTATTTTTAGAGATACAGTAGAACCCCGGTTACCCGAGGTAACGTGGGGGGCACCCTCCTCGGATAACCCAAAACTCGGATAATCCGGATTTGTTTTTTATTCATTCAAAAAATAAACACCAATACGTTAAACCGATATATTAACGCTTTTACCATATAAATAGGTACATACATTATAAAACAGTGAAATAGGTATCTATGCGCTTCTGTTTTATATTGCATCTTCTTTTTCTCGCTGCAATGTTTCTCCATCTATTAAGAAGAAGCAAATCCGCTGGGGTTGCCTCTGGTTGTTGTTCGATATACCTCAAAGCTTTTTCCAAAGAAACAAAACCTTCTTGATGAGATATCTTAGTGGAAGACTGTTCATCCACCGCCGCTTCATCATCGTCATCTGATTTTGCGGTTTCCTGAAAGGGATTCGTTATTTCTTCAATACTCATTTCTTCTTCTAAATCATCTGCTGTAATCCATTCAACAACATTTTCTCTTGTCACATTTGCACAACCTTTTAATTTTTGCATTAATTCAAATAAACTTTTTTCTTTTTCTTCTATCTCGCTGTCAAAATTTGAACAGGACATTTCTCCATGGCTTCTCAATTTCAAAGCTAATTCATTTAATGGAGTATAATCTTCACTGTCATTTTAGTCCTCAAAATCAATAACTTTTGACCAAGATTTTTGAATAGTGGTAGTACGCACAGAATCCCAAGCTTGACTTACCCAGTAAATAACATTTTTCAGTGTAACCTTTCTCATCCCATTGATAATGTCCTCCTTTTCTGTGTATTCTAACAGATGTTCAAGATATAATTTTTTTTAATGTTTTCGAGGATGCCTTGATCTATTGGTTGCATTATGCTGGTTACATTTGGAGGAAAAAATTTTACAACAATTTCGCCCACATGAAGTGGGGGTGATAGGGGACATTATCCATTAACAAAATTGCTTTAATAGGAAGACGGTTTTTGTTCAAAAATTTGGTCACAGATGGCACGAACTCTTCTTCAAACCAGTTAGTAAATAAGGTCGCATCCATCCATGCGCTCTCCTGACTTTTGTAATAGACTGGTAGGGCTTTGGGTGAGATGTCTTTTAAAGCTCTTGGACGTGCAGACTTGCCAATCACCATTAGTGGGATTTTGTGCTTGCCAGATGCATTGGAACATACTATTATAGTTAATCTTTCCTTACTTCGTTTGTGCCCAGGAGCTGATTTTTCCTGTCGAGATGCCAATGTTTTTGATGGAAGCATTTTATAATTCAGACCAGTTTCGTCACAGTTGTAAATTTGATCACATGTGTATTCACAATCTCCGATTTGCTTTTTAAAGTTCTGCTTAAACTTCTCAATTGATGACACATCAGTAGAAAGTTTTTCACCACATACAGTCAGTTGTCGTACACCGTACCGTTTTTTTTTAGTGGTCAAGCCATCCAGAACTGATGGTAAACTGATCTATCTCTGGGAATTGCCTACTAATCATTATTGCTTTCTGTTGTAAAATTGGACCTGACAGAGGCACACCTTTTGATCTCTGTTGGTTAAACCACATGAATAAAGCTTCGTTAACCTTTTCATAGTCGCTGGTTTTCATTGATTTTCTTCTTCTGAGGACGAGGAGGCTTGATGTATACACCACTCTTCTATTTTTGTGCGGTTTCTTTTCCAATCTCCAACTGTTACCTCACCTACTCCATAATCTCGTGCAACAACTTTAATTGTCTCTCCTGCTTCAATTCTTCTGATGGCTTTTAATTTTTCTTCAATAGGAACGACGATTTTTTTTTACGCTTGTTTTGCTCCATTATAATACGACAAACAAAAATTCAAACAAAGCAGTTCGTATTAATTACACTTAACTACCAGAACTCCAACCAAATAAATTATGTGAGTATACTCGTACTTCTCCGTAGTAAACGCTATAACGCACTGCATTCACGCAAATTTACATGCTGAAAGAGTCCAAAAACATAAATAAAGGAACCCCTCACATGGGCCAGGGGGATTCCGCGAAGGCCCTGACGGTTTTAAATGGAAATATGTACATACATATTTTAGAAGCTCGGTTAATACGCAGCATAGACGCGCGTACCTTGGATAATCAGGTTTTTAGATTGACTCGGTTAATCCGGAACTCGGATAATCGCGACTCGGTTAATCGGGGTTCTACTGTATTTGCAAAAAAACCTAATTTTTCATTTTATATTCGATTTTGTAGGCTTAGCGTACACTTAGAGCAGCAAACTTTTTGTTATTGTATTCTACGTCCAGAAAACTACCTGTATGCCAAAAAGCAGCCTGTTAACATTTAAGCGGCCCATAGACGGTCAATATTATTGTGCAATATGGATTGCACAATATTTTGACAGCTGCCCATAGACGTTCGATATTATTGCACAATAATTGGGTTTGTACAATAAATAGAATCATATGGAGGCGATATTGATGATTGTGTAATATTTTGCGCAATCACCAGTACAGATGTACAATGTGCTTGGCAATATTGTCAGTCCCCGCCGGTATTGTGAAGTGAAGTCATGTTAAGAGACACTGAACTCTGTTGTTTAATTGCTGTGGGCTTTATTAGTGCGAAAAAAAAGAAGACACGAAGGAAATGGGCCAAACATTGGTTTATTGATAGGGAGAAGTACACCCACGAAACATTACTCAGTGAACTCAGAATGTGTGAACCGAATAATTTTCGCAACTTTTTACGCATGGACGGTGAATTATTCCAGTGTCCTCAGCTATGTTCATCGTGCGGTTGGTGTTTCTTGAGATTGAAGAAACCTCACTTCTTCAAAGTACCATAGTGAAGGTTCAACATCTTCTGCACCTGCACCACTCTTTTCAGCATCACGAATTCGCTTGAGTTCTTTCCGGAAATTTGTCCGCAAAGAATTTACCTTTTTGACAACATCTTGCTTCTCGGCATCCGGGTATTTTTCGCGATATTTCTCTACCAGCACGTCATATTGCTCATCTTTTTTAACGCGATTAGTATAATCTTTGCATTTAACATCCCATAGAGCCGGAAGTCCATGGTAAACTTCAATAAATTCCATAGTCAACTGTTTATCCAATTTTTTATCCGCCATCACGACGCGTTGGCTACCACCTAGTGATACCGACTGACGAGATATTGCACAATCCTGCCCACTGACGGTACAGTATTTTCCAGGTTGCGCCATATATTTAAACAAATTTTGATTTCGTACAATCTATTGCACAACCTTTCAATACTGTCTACACACGTTCAACTATATTGCGCTAACCCAATTATTGCGCAATAATATTGACCGTCTATGAGCCGCTTTAATGAGAGCTTCTCGTCAAAATTTGCCTCTGACGACTGGGCTATAAGTGATTTTGAATTTTATATGAAGATAATTCTTTAGCAAATTATTTCACGTAAATTATTTTAAAAGGATAACCTATTTTATTATTAAACTATTAATGCAGAATAGAATATTCTTACCACATATGCACTAGATGATTTAATTGTTAGTTATTAATGTTTTAACATTGTCAATAAAATCATTGTTTGCAAAATATATTGTCATATAATATTCCACAGATCAAGTTGTCATAAAATTTAATATATCTGCGAATAACGTCACTGTCTTATATGGGATTGTATTTATAGCTTGTTATATTGATCTCATTAATAACTTAGAATTGCAGTAGTATATAGAAGGTGGTGGTCATAGATAGTGAGAGGTGACAGTAGTTAAAATTTATAGGTAGGTCACTGTTGTTTTGTTGGAATATTTATTCTGAAATATTTTATTCCATTCTTGACCTTTACTTACTTGATGTAATAATAGGCGTATCATAAATTTTCTAAGAAAATAATTGAAATTTAAATTTGTAACATAAATGAAGGGTACGATTTTCAATGTTTAACGAGTTCTTCGAACATTATTTACTTTACTAAGTTGGGAATGTGGAATCTTTGGGACAATGACATTACTTAGTATATATCACCACTACAACAAACACTTTATTTTTGCGCTCGACGCGCGTTTCGCTAACCATGTTAGCTTCATCAGGAGCAATGATTGACTAAAGCTAAACTTTACATCTACCATATTTATACTTAGCCTAACCCTTAAATTACTCAGGCGTAACTATTGGCATAGGTGAGGCCATCAGTTCCGGTCAAGTAACCAGTAGAGGGGAGTATAAGGAATAGGCTCTCTGTCTTTATTTAAACTACTTTTACATATTATAATTTCCATAACTTCGTATGCGTTCAACAATCTCCTATCAGATACATTTTTAATTAATCTTAGATTATCTAATGTTACAGTATGATCAGCTTCAAGGGCATGTTCGGCAATGCTAGACTTTTCTGTTCTACTGTATTTTAAGTGTGCTAAAT
This sequence comes from Pachyrhynchus sulphureomaculatus, assembly GCA_019049505.1. Classification (NCBI taxonomy): domain Eukaryota; kingdom Metazoa; phylum Arthropoda; class Insecta; order Coleoptera; family Curculionidae; genus Pachyrhynchus; species Pachyrhynchus sulphureomaculatus. Next base: position 211,943,303 of record CM032447.1, on the reverse strand, counting down.
GTTTTTTAAATCGTGTTTTAATTAACCTTTTAGTTTGCCCAACATACTTTTTGTCGCAATCATTACAAGTAATTTCGTAAATTTCACTTTTCACACACATTAGGAATCTTTGGGATTTCCTAAGATATTACTCCTTATAGACTAAGGTGAGGCCTACCTGATTAAAAACCTTATTGAGTCCCCTGCTATATTTCGGATTATATGGTATGGAGACATACTTAGTCTTATTTTTTTCGCGTGTAAAAAGGTGGAATTCTAAATATTTAACCTGAACTTATGTCTATTTGTTAACTTGTTTACTAAGTCATCGTCATAAACCATTAACTCTAGTTATATTTCTAATACGATTCCTTTCAATATTGAAGTTTACTCTGTTTGGTATAGTGGTGATATATACTAAGTAGAATTATTTACTTTAATGCACTTATAATGGCACAAAACACGCACTGCAGCTAAGGCCCCAAATTAACGCTGTTTTTGAGGTACTGCCGGTTGTACTCGTTCAGTGTATTTCAAGAGTCAAGGTTTTTCTTTAAAAAAAAGAAGGTGTTAATAGGAATGGCAAGCGGATTCGAGTCTATTAGAACGACTTGTCATCCTACACAACTTTAGGAGGAATCAATCGAGCACATCCGTCGAATACTTCCCATAAAAATATTTATCTTGGTTAACCACTCTCGTGTGGATTTAATCTAATAAATTCCGAGTATGTTTATAAACGGAGTCTCTGTTTGCCCTTTGTATAGCATTAAGAGTTGTGGAATGTAAAGTCCTGATGTTTTAAGGTTTTGTAACCAAAATGCTGTTTGTGTGTTTGTAGCGTTAAATGCTACTTAGCTGTCAATTAAAGATAAAGAAATTTCCAGGTCGTTATTAACATATAACTTCTTGCTGTCGGCAGAAATTTGCATGGGAGTGTGAGGGTTAATCATAAAGATATCGGTAAGAAATCCATCAACTTTCATAGAACGATCTCTGACGATAATCAAGAGCCATGAACATAATCTTTCAGACTATAAGAATATAACTTAGCCCATAATCGGCTAGACGAACTTTCTGCCCGGATAATACTCTGGAAAAAGTACTATCGTTGATACTATGTCACAAGGCAGATATTTCATATCTGTTACGCAAATTTTGAGAAATAAATAATCACTGTTTTGTTATTTTTTATTTTTATTTATGGGAAAACACACAAGGTACTATACCCCAACAGTGATAGTGTTGTGGTGAAGCTAACAATAGTATCCAAGATAATTATTGTGATAACACTAATAATCCACATTTATTTCGATATTATTGGCAGCTGCAACTTGAGGTTAAGCGTTCACCTAACACTGAAAAACCAGTCCTAAAATAAGCTCTACTTAAGGAGATTTTACCAACCATATTTATTTCAACTTTCTTGTTCTCGGCCATATTTTAAATTAAAATAATTTGTTTGCTGAACTGACAAATTATGGCTATCAAGTATGGAATGTATTTTAAATAAATTACAAGGAATACAAAAAAAATGTTTGCCCTCATAAAAAATTATATACTATAAACATTTAGACATTTATTAATTTGCACTTTGGTCATTTTAAAAATGAATGCAGACGTCATATTATATATATATATATATATATATATATATATATATATATATATATATATATATATATATATATATATATATATATATATATATATATGTATAGAGGCGGCCATAGCGTAGTGGTTAAGATATCTGCCTTTTACGCCAGCCACCCGAGTTCATATTTCTGCTTCGAAAATAATAATAGGTGAGGAAAAAGCGATTTACGTTGGTCTTGAATCGCTGTAAATTGCACTCCTGGGCAAAATTATTCTGAAGGGTTCTTCATATAAAAGACTGCTTGAAAAGATTTGTACTAGGAGTAACAAGCTGAACCTAATACGGATGTGAAGTATCAACGTGACGTGTATTTCTAGCATGCATTGCTTTGGGAGGAATTAACCGAGCTACGTCCACTGAACACTTTTTCATGAAAATACTTCTAGAATAGATTTAAGTCGTCAACCGTTCTTCGATATTCCAATGCATCAAGGTTGTTGGCCAGTTCTGGGTCTCCAATCAGGCGAACACCTCTCTTCTTAATAGAATCCAACAAATGCAGTGTATGTTTAGTAGCACATCCCCAAACATGGGTGCAGGATTCCTTCGTTGGTCGAATTTGAGTTTTGTACAACATTAACAGTTGTGGAGTGTAAAGCTTTCTAGTTCAAAGTAATATTCTCAGCTTTTGCGAAGCTCTCTTTGCTATGCTGGCAATATGTTCATGTCAAGATATATTTGCTCCCAAATTAATGCCCAGCAAATTGAGTGAGGTACTAGAGGAATAGAGTGGCCCGATATAACTATGTCGGGTCAGCATATAACTATGTCGGGTCAGCATATAACTATGTCGGGTTAGCAACGTTAACTTTTTTAGAAAAAACTTTCACTCCAAGATAGAATTTCTTCCAGGTCTTTGTTAAGTTGAACGACTTCCTGCTGTCTGCTGATTTGCATGAGTGGCCGATGTTCGAGCATTCAAAGTGAATGAAGAGATAAGCGTACTGTTAACTGCAAAACTCTAGATCGGATTCTCTGTCTTTTCCAGCAGATCGTTATTGTAAATGAAAAAGAGAGTAGGAGATACTATGGAACCCTAGGGCACCCCGGCGTTGATAGTGAAGGTGTTAGAAAGAAATTCGTCGAGTGTCATTCGTAAAGAACGCTTCTTGAGGAAACATGACAGCCACCAACACAACTTGTCAGACATACCAGAAGAGCGTAGCTTAGTCAACAATCCATCGTGCCAAACACGGTCGAATGGCTTGAATATATCAAGAGCAACCGCTCCAAAGTATTCAATTGCGTTGTTCCAAATATGTGTTACATAAGTTAGAAGATTTTCTGTTGATCTATGTTTACGAAAGCTATATATATATATATATATATATATATATATATATATATATATATATATATATATATATATCAATCAGAAGAGGAATTATCGGGTGTCAGTCCGTATGAGGTTGCCAAGGAACTTACATAGGGCAAACATCACAGTGGCTAAAACAAAGAGTAACTCAACATAAGAGTGACGTCAAATTGGGAAAAAATTCGTGTGCAGTGGTATTGCATAGTCTAAATACGAACCACAATTTTGATTATGATAATATAAGCATTTTACATAGAGGAAATAATTATAAAAAAAGATTATTTTTGGAGATGTATTACATTAATAAAAATTAAGGAAGCCATAATCCGACATTAATCAATTAAGTAACATTTATTGTAACATTTTAAAAAAATAAGTGTACAGACATAATTAGTATTGGTAACACACTATAGCAGGGACGAATAGAGTAAGTTGTTATATTAATAACAATAGAATCGGAAAACAACAAAATTATATAAAAAAAAGATCAACACACTAACTAGATAGACATCTTTAGTTGGTTTGTGAGTTGCAATACAGTATATATGAGGCGTTGCGGATAGTAAGGGCGAACTCAACATTGGGTCAAATTTTTTTTTTTATATAATTCTATTTCATAGTACTTTTCCTACATCACATACCGGTCTAATTGTTGAGTTCGCCCTTGCTTCGCCTTCAAATATCAGTATCAAATAAATGAAAAATTTCGAACAGGCGATAGCCGGGCGGGTAGTAAGGGCGAACTCAACAATTTCGCGCGGAGCAACCGCCGGTATTGCGTCACTAAATGAGGTTTACTTGAAATTTTACGCTTTCTGCGTGTTAGTTCAAGTTAATTTTGAAGTTAATACGTTTATGTTTTGTTTGGTTTTGTTGCTTCTTTTTTTAAGAAAAGTATGGCGCAACCTGGACCTTCTAGTAGTGAAGTAAGTGTACAACATTTAGATGGTAGTACTGTGTCGGGTTATTCGCGAAAGAGACCTGCTAAGATGAATGATTGGCAAAAAAACGAGTGTAAGTTGAAACGAAATTCAGGAAGTGCTTACATTTCAAGAAATAACAAAAGGCACGTTGTTGCCCGCAAAATTGGACCTCCTTGCAAGTGTGGATGTTTTGAGAAAATAGGCGCTGAACTGGTCACCAATATTTTTGACTCTTTTTGGCAAATTGGAAGAACACAGAATGCTTACTTATCAAAATTGTTGATCTGCAATGATGTAAAAAGATCTTACGTAAAGGGGCGTCCAAGTCGTACCCTGAGAGGCATTCAATATAATGTGACTGTTGATCACGCTAATCGTGAAGTTTGTCGTACTGCGTTTTATAACATTGATGGCATCTCTGAAAAGCGCGTTCGAGTCGTACTTGACAAAACCAGCAGAACTGGAACTGTTACAACGGATCAAAGGGGGAGGTGTGAACCCGCGAAGAAAATAGGAAATGACGATCTTTCTAAAGTAAAAGAACACATCATGTCACTACCTACTGTCACCAGTCATTACAGTCGCGCCAAAAGCCCTCATCGAAAATACTTACCTGTTGGACTTAATATTAAAAAGCTCTATTCTCTTTACAATGAATGGCTTACGGAAAATTACCCTGGTTACAGCCCGGTAAATCAGCACTATTATCGTGATACGTTTAATATACAGTTCAAAAGTATAAGTTAATGATTGAAAGCTGTCGCCGAAAAAAACCAGTTTTGCGTTGTCCAACTTAGACAGGACATGATTTTCAATTTCTCTAATTTTCAAAAGAAAATTACTAAAATGCAGATGGCTGGTGCTAAGTTTAAAGATGGAAAGATCTTTGAATTTACAAATAACTTTAAGCAAGGTTTCTACATTCATTCTGCTTACAATTTGGATGTCAAAACGGCAGTCAAACTACAAAAAGGCAAGGTGAAAAACTATGATCCTGATCATTTTCATTTGGCCAGTGAAACACTGACGAGACTTTACAGTGCTCCCATTAAAATACCAGCCCCCAAATTAAAGGACATTCAGGACTTGTTACCGTATGTTCCCCTACCTTGGAGTCGGTACTTTACTAACATTATAGCCTCTCAAGACGCAGCAACGAATAAGAGCACCGAAAATGAAGATGTTATGGACGATGACCAAATAGATTACAACTGAACTTGGCTAATTATTTGTTTCTTGTCTTTAGTTTTTTTTATGTTAGTTTCAATACCATATTTCCACTGTTTTGTATGTTGTGTCAAGTAACTATTTTGTAATAACAACACCTTTAATTAAAACAATAACCTTTAAATTAAATAAAATGTGTTCAAAATTTTTAATACCGGTCTAATTTTTTCCCAGGTATTGCCAATTTTAGGTGATAGTGTAGCATCAGAAACGAACAGTAAAATATGAAAAAAAAAAATACACAAATAAATATTTAAAAAACATTTAAAAATTCACGGAATACACTATTCTACTTAAGTAAATAATAAAAAGCTAATAAATTATAAATAAATAATAAAAACCTAATTTTGCCAATATTTTGTTGAGTTCGCCATTTAGATTTTTCTATAAATTCAATTTTTTCGAAACTTCATTTTGTTGAGTTCGCCCTTACTATCCGCAACGCCTCATATGTTGTGTTCAGTTTACAATGGATTAACCCTTATTTTCGTACGTATTTTTGTTTTATAATTTGGTAAGGATTTTCACATCATATATTTTCTTGTTGATGGTACAATTTTCTGTATTTTATGAAGTTTTTAAATGTTTTTTTTTTTGATTGTTATATGTTGTTATAATGTGTTAAAATTTATATATATATATATATATATATATATATATATATATATATATATATATATATATATATATATAAGTTATTGTAGAATGTGTACACGCAACTAGTAAAGATTTTGTTTTGTAGTTAACTCCTGATGATGTCGAAAATAAATTGACGAAATATTGAGTTTTAAGAAATAATTGAGTTTCATATCCTCATAAGGACCGACACCCGATAATTCCTCTTCTGATTTGTAAAACCGTACGGTCGATAAAATTGAGCTTGAAATTTATATATATATATATATATATATATATATATATATATATATATATATATATATATATATATATATATATACCAGGTGTATGCATAAGCTTTTGCCAGTTTTTGTGGTAAAGAAAACACGTAATTTTCGAGGGAAATTAATTTTTTATTTATTCAAAATATTGGCCATTGGGTTCTACACACTTCGCCCATCTTTCAGGTAAATTATGAATACCATGCCAGAAAAACTGCTTGTCTTTTGCGGCAACCCATTCGTCGAACCATTTTCCAATTTCCTCGAAATTGCTGAAGTGCTGCTCTGCAAGCGCGTGCCCCATTGATGCGAAGAGGAGTACGGCGGGTGCGGAAGGATGTCCCATCCAAGCGATTTCAAGGTGTCTTTCAGTAGTTTTGCTGTGTGAGACGGCGCATTGTCGTGTAACAAAATCACTTTGCTATGTCTTCTGGCCCGTTCCGTCGTGTTTCGATCAATGCGTGATTTAAATTAATCATTTGTTGGATCATCACTCAGTAACACCTGCAATTCCTCGTCTTCGTACTTTTGAGGTCTACCAGAGCGCGCACTGTCTGTCACATTGAAATCACCACGTTTAAATTGTCGAAAACCATGTCTCACATGTTCTAATCGATGGAGCGTCTTCATCATATGTTTCTACCAGCAAACCATGACTTTCCGCAGCATTTTTCTTTTGATTAAATAAGAAAAGCAATGCGTGCCGCAAATGTTCTTTTTCAGGCACAAAAGTCGACATGATCACTGAACGATACAATACAGACGCTAATGTTTGGCAGACTCAACTTGTGTATGTTGGTTAAGTTAATGTCGAACAAACTGACGTATCTATCAAATTCATACACTGCGTACTGTTCGCTGATGCCATCTCTTAGTGAAACCGGCAAATATTTTATTGACACAGCTCTAAATATACATTAATAACTTATTCTTAAAAATATAGGTAGTTCTGCTAATAAGTAGATTTCACCCTCTTTTTTTCAGATTATTAAAGTTGAAATCCCTTATGCGCTCTAGTAATTTCTTAAAAAAATTTGTCGAGATAATTTACGAATTTTTGCAACTGGCCAATATAAGGTACTAATTTAGTAGCGATCCTAGCCTTTATATAAATGGCAAAATGCATTTTTAGCAAATATGTTATATATCTTTTTAGTAAGAGCAGCAACTTATATTATTATAACTATACAGGGGAAAAGTTTTTATTATTTTTTGTATACTGAGGCTTGCAGATTTCTCTACCGTTAGTGAGGTTTTAACGGAGAATTATGATTTATGAACGACAGGAGTATACTAAGGTAAAATGTACATCCAAACATATTTTGTTAGACATCATTTCCTTAAGACATATGAGATTTTAAAAAAGTCCAAAATTTATGTACACTGCCTCTTCTACGTTTAAAATTAAATTATTCTTACGGAAAAGTCTTGTAGAAAATAAGATAAATAACATTCATTTCTCAACATAATCTCCATTTGGTGCAGCGAGATTTCAATTTTTTTATTTTCTCAATTATGCATAATACTATTTACAACTCAGATAACTTCTTCATTTGATGAAAATTTCGTCCCACCAAACCAATTTTTGAGGTTTTGAAACAAAAAAGTCACTTAGGGCGAAATCTGGAGAATAGGGTGGGTCGGTAACTATTTAGAAGGTTACCTCGTGCAATTTTGCCATTGCTACGCCCGATATATATATATATATATATATATATATATATATATATATATATATATATATATATATATATATATATATGTATATCTATGGTGGTAATTTTAACCACAATAAATGGCAAATGGGATCTCCCAATACTGCAACTTGGATCTAGACCTATTCAAATCCATAGTACAGTTTATTTTTGACTCCAACATATTAGTTTTCAATGATCAATATTATAAACAAATTTTTGGAACCCCTATGAGATCTAAAATTTCACCTATTCTTGTCAATTTTGTTCTTGATGACTTGGTTAGTGGTTGTCTGGAACTTATGCCTTTTTATATACCTTTTATTAAACGGTATGTTGATCCTGGCAGGTAGGCAAAAGGTAGAATTGATGTAGCACTGGATATTTTTAACTCCTACAACCAGCATATTCAATTCACCAAAGAAAAAGAATGAAACGGTGGCATTCCTTTCTTGGATATGTTGGTAATCCGTACAGATGACAACGTTCTAAGAACTAAATGGTACAGAAAACCATACTGCTCAAACAGATTTATAAGTTTTTCCTCATACCAATACCATACACCCAATGAGATCCAAAATAAACCTCATACTAGGTATGAAAACTAGAGCAGTCAAATTAACCCACCCAGATTACAGAGATGAGTCGCTCAAAAAACTTAAGGGCTTTCTACTTGACAATTCCTACCCAGTTCATTTAATTAATAAATTTCTTTTTAGTACATCTTATAACATCCCAGAAAATATAATAACATATCAATCACAACCTCACTTACTTTACAACGCTCAATACAAAGTAACAACCAAGAAATTCATATTAATCAGTCCTCTACTCAATTAAACAATCAAAATTTTTATTTCTCTCTTCCTTAAATTGTCAATTTTACTGATAGACTTATTAATATTTTCAAACCGTTTGATTTCAAAACTGCTAAAAGACAAATAAAAACCATTTCTAAACTGTACACCAAAACCAAGACGCCTCTCCTAAAAAATGAAAAGTAGGACGTAATTCAGATTGTAATAAGGTGTATATAGGTCAAACTTCCAGAAATTTGAAGGGTAGGATTACATCACACAAAAGTGACTGCAGACGTAATGTATAATCTTGTGCTTTAGCACAACATGTCATTAACAATAACCATCGGATGAGCTGGGATGAGACTGAAGTCCTGGATCGCTCTGATTCTTACTACAAACGAATTTTTTTAGAAATGGCCCATATTAACCGGGAAACCTACGCCATGAATAAAAAGAGTGACAGCCAGGGACTCACTTCCATATACAGTTACATCCTCAAATTAGAATTAGAAAAATACCAGTCACTAACAGATCGTCCTGTACCAGACGAATAACACTTGGACAAAATGTATTTTCCATCCAGTTATTTTATTTTCCGAAAACTGTAGTGCATTGTTTCTTTCTGTTACCCCGGTATGCAGATTCACATATGCGCTATTGAAATAAAAAATCTACATTCTCAACGATTATTTCTATCTTTATTCATTACACTATTTGCCATTTAAATAATTTTTCAACTGCAAGCATATCTCAGATCGAAACGAATCAATATCTTCGATCTTTCTCTACCACATAAAAGTTATATCGGTCTATCACACTCCATCTTTACCGCCAAAAATTGATAATTTTTTGTTAATTTACTGGTTTACGGGATTAGCAGAGGGTACTAAAGCCAGCCATTTTGGCCGTTTTGTATTTTTTCCTTTTAATTATAATATTATGTAGTTAACAACAGTATATTGGGGAATGTCCCTTTATGCTAATGACTGCTTGTTTTGTTATAAAAAACCACGTTGGTGAGTCAATCTATTTTTTCATCATGCCTTCTTTCTTTTTTTTTTTGTTTTTTTATCATATGAATGTACTTAAAAAAGTAATTTTTCACTTAATAATATAAAGAAAAAGGAAAATTTTGTCTTTCCAGATGTCCTGAAAAAGAAATAAATATAATATCGAAAGCTCGACTAACAAAAAATGTTGTTGTTTCACTACCCAAGGCCATAAATATTTAAATATAGACTGCAGCCCCACCAATTTGAGAATATGTATATATATATATATATATATATATATATATATATATATATATATATATATATATATATATATATATATATATATATATATATAGAATAAATAATTTAAAAAATGTTAGTTTTAAAAATAGCCTTCTTCACGGTCATAATTATAACAATAAAAAAAAGCTTATTACTTGTAAGCGCAGCCTTAAAACGTGAAGAATGTTAAATCAACCTACAATAATATTATACAAAATCAAAGCTTACATGCTTTATAATAAGAACTGGTTTGCTAGTTTTTTTACCCCCTTTAAGTATTTTATGATTGAAGTAGATGCTAGGATAAGCGATCGTGTCGGCAACATCGCTCGGCGCACAGCATCTCGCGTCTGTAGCCGGCGAAGTTGTCTCACGAGCCGCCAGTAGAGGTGGACCTAATTGTTGCTTTTGCTTTGCAGACAGAAGACGCACGACCGTCAGCATCCACTACACAAGCATCAGGAATTGCAACATGCGCTAGAATCTCTCCGTAAAATCGACAATCGCTTCGCTTTTTTGCATACCCGCTTGTGCGATTTTGTAGTAATAACAGTAAAAAAAGTCAAAGCAGCAATCCGAAGCTCCTTTTCGTCTAGTCCGTTGTTTTAAGGAACAAACATTGTGTTGTGATCGAGTTTAGTTTATATATAACCGTCAAAGAAGCACCGAAGTTTACGTGATATTATCAATCTGTAACGTAGTTACTTGAAATGGACAATAATTCTACCTGATTCTGAAATAATTGTGAAGCCTTTTTGTGTGTTTCTGCCCACGTCGCGCTACGTCCTCAGTGATTATTCGCGTCCACACTATCCCGTGTATTTTAGAAGATTTTACCGCTTTAACATTTAAACCGAGTAACGTTTAAACCGATATTTGTTACAAAATGGCAATGGTGAATTTGTTAAACGGAAAAGACTCACGCTGGCTGCAACTGGAAGTTTGCAGGGAGTTCCAGAGACAGAAATGTTCCAGACCTGACACAGAATGCAAGTTTGCACATCCTCCAGCCAACGTGGAAGTTCAAAATGGTCGAGTGACGGCTTGCTACGACAGTATTAAGGTAAGGACAATTTAAATTTACCCATAATATACTCTAATATTAACAGTTTAAAAGTGTGGTTGTTTTGTAAGCCACCCAAATAATCTGAACAACGACGAGAAAGATGCACGAGTTTTGTACTGCTTCCACCAAGCCTTGAGATTTTCAGCGGATGTTGTGCAGAATGGAAAATTCAAAGTCAATGTCAAAATTATTAACATCGTTTATATAGGGTCTTCGGATTAAAAAAAAATACAAATCAATAGATTTTTTCGATGCATTTAATGCAGTTAAAAATTACCGGTAGGAATTAGATTTTACCGGCAAATTACCAAAGACGCGAAAAATAAATTATCGGCAATTTTACCAATTCTGCTTAAATCCCTTTTTTCGAGGATTTATGACAATGTGTTGCTACTATGAGATGAGAGTGTCAGCATGTTACTATTTTATGCAGTTTTGGTACGGAAATTTACCCATAAAAGGTCACTATCGACGTCGATTACAATTTGTTTGGCGGCTTTTCCTTTTTCGTTATCTATTGGCTATAGTGTGAATGTGAAAATCATATATACGTGTATCTAAATATACAAAATATATCTAAAAAGAAAAAATGCAGTTAGGGAACACAGTTCAGTAAATATACACTCATCAAAGGTAGAATCTCCATGATCCTTTTTTATTCCTAAATTTGGACTCCAATTTCACCAGTATTCTACCGGTAACTTTACTAATGGTACTACCACCTCAAAATCTAAAATTTCCTATTTAAAAGAAAACTTTGTTTTTGTTTCGTTCCGGTTAAAATCAAATTTAAAAAAAGGAAAACTGATCCACTAGTGTCCGCACAACGGTCTCAGGGCTTCTGCAATTTAAATGCTTTGTCTTCGTAGCTGAGCCGCTACGATTCTACTGCTTGAGTTGTACAGAAGCTGCTGGAGAGCAGCATACTTTGAATTTTAAATAGATTATTGTAACTGTGACCCTTGACTAACAAATGTTTTAACTGAAATTTTTTGCTTCTGCAGAAGACCGCAGATCTTCATCGTACCGGTGCGAAAGCTGTGCAGAAGTCTGCGTCGTTGTTGTTTCACTTATTTGAACTTTCATTAAATTATTGTTAAATATAATTTCGACATATTACTTCACACTAGCACTAAGTTATCGAGTTTTGCTCAAACATTCGTCAATCATTCGGGTTTTAAGATTTGACGCGCCTTTATACCTATGATTCTTATACTAGGTGCATTCATTCCATTAAATCCTAGTTGGTCCACTTTTGACCAGTTATTGTTGTTTATTTTAATATTTATAGGTTTATCTAACATTGATGAAAGTACTGCCCACTTTTTCAAAGTCATGTGGTCTTGATTTATTGTAGAGATACCATGTTTTATTTGCATTGGCAAGAAAAATGTAGATTGTTTAAGCATCGAGACCGGTACGCCACCGGTAAATTTTGCTATCTTTGTTTTTTTACCAATTTTAATTCATTTGTATAAAGCAGAAAGATCCTAACAATAGGCATGTTTGATTTCTGAGTAATGGCTAAGATAACACCGACTCTTGCATTGTTGAGCAGTTATTCACTAATGTTGCCAGTTACCTTTGTCATGTTTTTGTCGATTGTAATACAATTATCTTTTACATTAACTACTATTTTTAAATGATTAATTTTTATTGAATCACATTAGGACCATTTATAAATTAAAAATCTGTTCAGTGCATTATTATTTATTCTGCCCCTATGGCTAATATTTAGGTCTAGAATTAGATTCAATTAAAATAAATGTATAATTTACAGCAACCAAAACTATGCCGAGGCTTGCCATCCTTTTTTTATTTCTTAATTTTAAAAGTTAAGTTGCACACTTTATTCTCTAGGAGGAAGACTCCTTAGCATTGAACACTTGAAGTTAAGGAGTTATAATAATTTAATTTAAAAACATTTTACCTGCTCGTATTACTCTTAAACATTTTTTTCGTTTCTTCGGTAGGTTTTTTCTCTTTATCTTTGGTATCCAAAGGAAATTTGAACATTGAAAAAGATTTCACTCATCTCAAACTATTATTTTCTAAGTTACCTCTTATTTTGGTTTTTAAGACTATAATAATTAAAGATGTAACGGATACCCGGTCAACCCGACCAAAACCGGATAACCGGCTGGTTTGGCTGAATTCTTTATTACCCGGCCGGGTACCCTGCCAAATTTTTTGAGCAAAATAAAACCCAATTAAAAGTAACAGTTATTTTGAAATATGCATTTTGAACATAACAAAAATTTCATCATTTTCAGACCACAATCAATTCCTTTTTCTTAATATATACGAAGGTTGTATCATAAGAACCTGCCCTTAACAAGAAAAAAACATTTTGATGTTTAAAATGTATTTTATTTTTCAACATAATCTTTTAGCTGGATACACTTAGTCCATCGTTTTTCTGTCTTTTATGTTCCATCTAAAAAATACGATTTCTCCAGCCCTTCAAAGTAGACTTTTGTTTCAGCAATCACCTCATCATTTGAGTTAAATTTTTTCCCGCCGAGCCATATTCGGAAATAGGAAATAATCGCTGGGGGCTAATTCTGGCGATTATGGTGGATGCGGAAGCACTTTGTATCCTAACTCATGAAATTTTGCCATGGCGATGACACAAGTGTGCGCGCGTGCATTATGTTGACAGAGAATATTTTTTTTCGTCAAATGCAGACTTTTTCTTTTACAGCGTAGTTAAAACGATCCAATAAGTTAACATAATACTTTCCATTAATCGTTTTGCTCTTTTCATGGTAATCGACGTAGATCATGCCGCGTGCATCCCAAAACAGTGTTTGCCGATAGAGTCGCTTTGTCCTTCTTTGGCGGCGGTTCGCCACGGTTTGGACTATTCTTTGGTCTCTGGTCTGCTGTGATGAATCCATGTTTCGACAACAGTTATGATTCGACGACAAAAATCATTCCGATTGCGCTTTAACTTCGCCAGAATTCTTTTGAAGTTGACACACGTGCGTGTTGATTGTCAATTGTGAGCAGTAGCGGCACCCATTTTGCGGAAAGCTGTCTCATATCCAAATGTTGTTAAAATGTTCTTCACCCTTTTTAATGTTGTAACTATGTTTTTTCATCACATAGGAATCACATGTTCGGTATTAGTTATCATTGATATTAGGAGGCAGTGAGATTTGAATTTTAAAAGATCTTCTGAAAGTCCACGGCATTAGCGTAGAACATTTGGAAGCAACTTGTCGTCCGAGACATTATTCCTCTAACAGCCATATTTACTGAAGTTTTCGAATACTTAGTTATTCTAACCCACGAACAAAAGAATGCTGTACTCATAACTCGAAATTTAAGTCTTTTAATCCGTAACGAAATAACCAGATCACGAATAAGGAGGTTCATCGGGAACCAAGCCACTTACTTTGTCTTATTTATATATTTGGTCTTCTTTTATATATCACTAATATTAATCCTTAATATTTGTTGATGTCATTCAAATTAATCATGGTTTGAATTTAAGAAATAACGTGACTGAAAGTGATTAAAAATATACGCGTATATATTTTCCTAACATTAAGGATGGGCGATAATGGTTTTTATCAATTCACAGACGATACTAACCCATTTATCAATAATTGTACCTGACTGGTAGGTCGATTATTATCGATATGTTGGTAACTAACCATATAGCCATAGTTCTTGAAGTATTGTTAGTTCTTGATATTTTTAGGTATGAAAAAACATTTATTTGAGATAATTTAATTTTTTTTTCAAACAGTATGCTGGTTTCTAAATTTGACCTAACAATACCTAATATTTTATTTATTTTTAAATCTTACATTATATTTTTGCTAAGTACTTACAGGCAGTGTTTCAACTAAATATTTTCTTGGATTTATTACGTAATTTTTAGAAATCTATTACAACGATATAACTAAAAATATAGGCTTCTATATACAAAAATTATTGATATGTACTGAAATTATTCTTCTTAAGCTTCAAAAATGGGACCAATCAGGTCCACAGAGTATGTGTAGTTTTATAAGGATAGAAAGTTTTGTTGTTTTTCTTGAAAACTTTTGGATAGTGAATGCAATGTTAAATTTCTAACAATTTGTAGATCCCAATTGATCTAACAATGGTCGCATCCATTTTTTCTCCATATTCTAGAACTGTCGATACATCAAAATATCGATAGGTGTTTATCAACCGAAAAATATTGTTATTCGATAAATTGATAACTATCGGTATATCGAAAAAAGTGCGTTTCTTTACATAAGAATCCAATGCATGTAGAACATGATATTTCTCTAATTTTTAATGTATAGTTTAATTCGTATTATTTCGCGTATATTATGTCGTTCCTTATTGGCTAGTTTTAATATTATTAACAATTTTAATATTAACATAATCAAGATATACCTTAAATCATTTAGTATATAACAGTTTATAGAATAAAAACATAAATTGATTATTAATCCTTTTTTTCTAAATAAATATTCATACATTTTTCATAATTTTTATTCGAGATAAAAATTCTAAACTTTAAACATGGTGCATTGGTAACTTACCATCGATGGGGCAACAAACTTGAGACTACAGGAATGGATATATATTTCATTTTGGATTAACTATCTGCTATACATTTATCTCAAGTTGTTTAGGTTAGCTTAAGGTCTAATTAGTCACGTTTGTTTCAATTAATTACAATAATTTTGTTTAGTGAACCTTTTAGAATTATTTAGGGGCTGAGTAATCTGTAGAAGAATTTATTAAAGTAATTAACATTCAGCCTATCCGTAGTTTATATTTATATATATATATATATATATATATATATATATATATATATATATATATATATGTATGTATATATATATATATATATATATATATATATATATATATATATGTATATATATATATATATATATATATATATATATATATATATATATATATATATATATATATAACCTTATGTTGATACTGGTAAATCGTTGTATCAAGGACAATTGAAGAAAAGTAATAACTGGCGCCTCTAAGGACCCTGAGGTATTAAGTTTTTAAGCACGAACGTCAATAACTGTAGCAAAAACCATCAAAAACAAGTGACACGGATCTCGTCGACATGAACTGTTGCAGTGTTGCTATAACTTAAAATCAAAAGTTTTTTATTTTACGTGGTGAGATCTAAAATGACTCGCGCCGACAGGTGACGGTAGGTACATCCCTAACAACGTCTCGTGATAAGAGGCAACATCCTAGCTCATTCAGATTGTTCTGTGTGCATGGTTGAGTCAAGTTCTAATTGTGACTCACTGCAATTTTTACAATGGTCACAATAAAAAAGTAGTCAGTATCTGTAAAATTTTCTGTTAAACTCAGAAAATGTAATACTGAATGTATGCAATCATTCGGAAAATATTTAGTAAAGCAGCTCTGACCCGTGCCTAAATTTTTGACTGGTTTTCGCGGTTCAAGATAAGCCGAACTTCGGTAGAAGACAACCAGCGTTCCGAAACAAGTTCAACTGCAACCACGCCTGAAATTATCTCCAAAGTTCAGTAAATCATTCGTGAAAATCGTCGTCGGACAATTCTAAGTATCTCTGACGAATTTTCTATTGGTTAGAAAACGGTCAAAGCTTTCGAGCGAGAAGAGTTCTGCATCACAATACCTATATTGTGTGCTGTACGCAACAGTTTTTGGTGAAGACTTCCCTGTCGGTCCTCTTTCACCCCCCTTATTCTCCTGATTTGGCACCTTGTGACTTCGATCGGCCTTCCAATATGAAAATCAGGTTAAACGGTCGCTGCTTCGAGACAAATTCAGAAATTGTCTTATTTTCAAAGCCAATAATAACTATGATTGTTATTGCCATTGTAATTAAGAAAAAACGCCATTTTACAATACTGTTAATAAAAGGGTGTTGAGAAGATGTTTACAGCAAAGAGAATTTGACGGGATTAATATATACATACATACATACATACATATATATATATATATATATATATATATATATATATATATATATATATATATATATATGTATATTTATATGTATTTATGTCAGATTAGACGATGCTATAAGATGTTATTGTATTATCTGATTTGGGGTCTTAGTTGGTCATAATTTTTTTTTCTACGCCTTGTCACAGATTTATAAATGTTTAATGGCGTTTAGTAGCAGCTCATTCATGTCAACTGCAAGAAAAATCATCCTAAATGTATTAAAAATAAATTATCATTTCTCCAAAATGTAAATTGAACATGACATTAAAACGAAATTTCTTAATATTTTTATTGACGATAAATTTAAATAAGAAATGGATAGTCCAATGATATAGTCATCTCATTATTTAAATTGAAAACAGGAGTAAAGTTCTTTTTTTCTAGTAAATTCTTAGGCTAGTCTTTAAATCTAGCTCGCAACTGGTTTTATAAAAAAAACATTAATCGGCTGGGCTCTTTGAAAAGAGAGAATTATTACGGTCCATGGTGGTTTTAGTTTTCTAAAAACTGGACTTTGCAGATTCTGGCTGATTATCTAAATTATGGCCTATTTTATATTGTATTAATTTTACAATTTAGAATGTTAAGTAATTGATTTAGACCATAGAAACATACAAAAACCTACCTAGTGGAACTAGTGAGCAAAGGTTTGAAACCTTTGCTCACTAGTTCCAAAACTGAATATATGTTGAATTTTATCGTCAGCCCTAGTTCCGATTTTCTTTTATAAAAACATTTTATAAGAACATAGGCATTATATAACTTTAACATTTCTTTTTAACTTTACAAAACAATAACCAAATCACATAAATATTGCACTTATAATTTATGTATATGGGATAACCCTGCTGACCTCACCTAATTATGTCTACACGAAATTTGTTAAGATTGTTTTTGTCACCATATAACAGATACTATTTTTAAAGTGACTTTAACGTCCATAACTTTAAATTTAGATAAATCACATACACTTGAACATACATAAATATTGTGTAAGTTTTTATCGTAAAAAACATGTTTTATTTGTATACCGCAATAAGAAACCAAAAGAATATTGGTTAATAATTATTGCTAATGAGGCCTAAGTATATAAATTTTATGTTAGGCCTATTATTTTTCTGTTGTATTTGTAACAAAAATCACTAAATCAATCAGCACCAATTTTAAATAACCTGTCAAGTGCACGTTGAACTTGGGTGTGACAGACAGACGCCGAAGTCATCTTATAAGTGTTCCGTAGAGAACACTAAAAATATAAAAACACCACTTGTTATGACAAACAAGAGCTGCAGATTTTATATCATAATTGTGCCAGGTTTTCTGCAGGGCTTAAAAATTACGATCGTTCGTCACCAACATCCAAACAACATAACTTGATAAAACTAGAGCATAAACTTGAAATCCACCACAGAAACCTGACTACGACGGTTGATTGATAAGTCTGATAAATTTCTATGAAATGGCGGGAAATTTTGTTAAG
Source organism: Pachyrhynchus sulphureomaculatus (assembly GCA_019049505.1). NCBI lineage: Eukaryota > Metazoa > Arthropoda > Insecta > Coleoptera > Curculionidae > Pachyrhynchus > Pachyrhynchus sulphureomaculatus. Next base: position 211,924,989 of record CM032447.1, on the reverse strand, counting down.
TTGCATTACTGTTGGTAAGCATGATTCTTTTACTAGTTGTGTTCAAAGTTCAAAGACCATCAGTTTGGTGCTTCACTGTATATTTAGTTAAATACTGTTGATTTTCACTCTTGTCTGTATATTTTCCTTTGTCTGTTTAATACAAATATAGTTTTGACAATAACAGTGATATACGGATTTGGCGTACTTTGGTGTCTTTATTCGTTAGATTTTGTTACTCTCAACACAGCTTTCCGTGGTTTGATTCATGTACAAATTTCGTGGTTGTGTTCAACGTTTCAAACAGATGCAACGCGTACTTGGCAGCCATCGTAAGTGATCAGTCGTTTCGTAGAAATGGAAAAAATCGTGTAGTGATAAAACATTTTAATTAAGAAAGTGGTATAATTGAGGTGTCCGTTACTTTGTGACAGTAGATTTTAAAATGAAATGAAACGAATTACTTTGTTATTTTTCACTTATTTTTTTATTTATCTGCTACTGCAGTTTCGTAGGTTTTCTACATTTTCAAACGTGATACTACAAACTAAGGTTTATTTATGATTAATAACAAATTTCTATGTACCATTTGGAATTACCCATCATGAAATTACAATGAACTTAAATTAATTTATTACAGAGGGTTAAATGACATTATTGTTTCAAGTTCGAAGAAATACTTTTCAATATTTTCTTAGAACTTTTTACAAAAATTCCTTCTTGAAAGATATATCTAAAAAACTTTTAAAATATGCCAAACAGGGTTGAATTTTGAACATCTGTTTGATTATTTAATATCAATCAAATATTTTTATTTTTACTGTGCTTGTAGATCTCTATAGCTTCTAAAATATTTAATTTTATTTCTTTTTGTGCTTTATGTAATATTTGTAGATTATTCATGACTGGAAAAATATGATTTGTTTGATGGAAGTGGTTAGCAAAGATGGAGTTTTCTTTGTTTAATCTAAAAAATCTAGTCTCGAAATTTCTCCAAAGGCCAAACAGGGAGAAATTTCGAGACTAGATTTAAAGAACACCAAACATCTTTTAGATTAAACAAAGAAAACTCCAACTTTGCTAACCACTTCCATCCAAAAAATCATGTTTTTCCAGACATAAATAATCTACAAATATTACATAAAGTACAAAAAGAAAGAAAATATTTTAGAAGCTATAGAGATCTACAAGCACCATAAAAATAAAGATACAATCCTATTAAATAATCAAACAGATGTTCAGAATTCAACCCTATTTGGCATATTTTAATTTTTTTTTAGATATGTCATTGAAGAAGGGATTTTTGTAAAAAGTTCTAAGAAAATATTGAAAAGTATTTCTTCGAATTTGAAACAATAATGACATTTAACCCTCTATAATAAATTAATTTAAGTTCGTTGTAATTTAGTGATGGGTAATTCCAAATTGTACCTGGAAATTTGTTATAAATCATGAATAAACCACCTTAGTTTGTAGTATCATGCTTGAAAATGTAGAAAACCTACGAAACTGCAGTAGTAGATAAATAAAAAAATAAGTGACAAATAACAAAGTAATTCGGTTTATTTCATTTTGAAATTTAAGAAAGTGGACTGAGGCCCAGATAGAAATTGAACTGAAGGAAGTTCATGGGGACTGGATAAATGTACGTACACTGCAGACGCTGCACATTCAGGACGCCCGATTGAGTTTCGGAAGTAATAGTCGACAAAATTTGTGATATTTTGATGGAAGGTTGTCGTATTAGACATTGCACCGGAAAAAGCCAAAACTGTTTTATCGACGGGAAAAGTGATTGCAAGGATTTTTTTTGGACTCACAGGGTATCATCATGATTGAGTATTTGGAAGAGGGTAAAATAGTGACTGGCTCTTATTACGCTAGGTTATTGGATTGTTTGCATAGTGAGTTGAGGCAAAAGCGAATCAAATAGTTCCTCACCCACCCTATTTCCGAAATTTGGTCCGTAAGTGGAGGCATCATGTAGAGAGCGAGATTGCAAACGACCGCTTTTGTCTCTCTCCAAATATTGGGCACGTTGTGCGCTAACAAATATTTTCGTAGAACGGCGCGCATTCGTATGTTAGTATACTTGACGCATAGCCTGAGCATGCGCGTTAGATTCAACGATCCACAAATCGAAGACAGACAGTCATATCGTTGGCAATGTAGTGAACTCGCTCCTTCTCGAATATTAGCAATACAGGAGTATTAAATAATTGGTCCCAAGTGACGTTCTTTTTGTTTCCTAATCTCAAAAATTTACTTAGGGGAACACATTTTTGTCGAATGAAGGAATTATCCGTGCTATAAACGAGTATTAGGCACAGTTTGAAACAATTTTTCTTTTCTGGAGGAATAAAAAAATTGAAATACCGCTGGGCCAAACATATTCAAGCTCAAGGGAGTGTCTATTGTCTTTGCAAAAAAAATGTTATTTTCCTTATTTTTTTTACGACACTTTTCAATCCACGTCGTAGTTATTTATAATCCCAACACAAGAAATCACGATAATTTTAAAATACCTTCATCTTCATTTAAATATTTTCTTCCAATACTTTAAAACAGTATCCATCCATCTATTTTATTTTCAAAAATAATATTAAAAAAATCTTTGGGAAAATTCGAACCTTTTGTGCGACTAGTATGTTAGTGTTGTTTTTGGTTTCTTATCATTATGTTTAATTGTAATTCAGTACTGGTTGCACAAAGAATTACATCGAAATATCTTTCACTATTTGAGTCAAAAAGCACAGCGTCCCTTAATAACACTCAACTTATACTGCTAGGAATCTATTCCTCTTTCTCTTACTTAGTAAACTAAAAGCTGTGTATATATATATTTATCTGCTGATGCAACGAGAACCTGCGCCTTTTTCACATAGTTACGATCGAAAATTATTGGAAAGAATGAAATTGACTCGTCATTCGATTACCAAGTACCCGATTCTTGAAATCGTCACTTTTTTCTGAAACTAAATTGATCCAAAAGATTAAGCACAGAATGTGTTTCCAATTCAGTTTACTAAAAGTTTCCTGGTTTTGAGATTGTAAATGTGTGTTTCAAATAAACATAGTTCACAGTACAAGCTGGTCTAATGAAAATAGATCCTTCGAATTAAAGATATGTTGTGGTTCAATATTTTATTTATGTATTTATTTTTTTCCCCACTGTTTCTCCCTTCCTTATCTCGTAAGGAACATTTTATGTGGGGGAGAATTGCCATAGGCCACACTTATATTACACATTCTTACCTATTAAAAGGAGAACCCCACCCAGTATTCCCTAAATGCAATAACTCACTGACTATTAAGCACATTTTGGAATCTAACGACTTCCTTGACAAGAAAATAAAATACAACATCAGAGGCCCATTATCGCAAATTCTAAGACCGAAACATGACGGAATCAAAAATCTAATTGACTTTCTAAAGGAAATCATACCTCAAAACAATTTTTAAATTCAAATTGGGCGCCAAATGATCTAGTTATCGACGCGCCCTCATCGAAAAAGAAACAAACAAAAAAATATATTTTATTTGTGTCGGTGCCGCTACAGGGAATAACAGGAAACAACCTTATTTCGTAGCCATGTTCTTATATTTGATAAAAAATGTTCTTTGTTTTATTATATATCCTTTATCTTTTTCGTGCCATATCCGGTACCACGAAATTGTCTGATAGTCTAATAGAAAATACGAACAAGTTTCCTGCGAGTTATATGCCTGTTTAGCGGAGTATTTTTCTTAATCATTTGTTTCATGCCTGACTCCTATCTCTCTTTTGTCTTTCCTTTCATAATTTGCTGGCGGTGGTGATATTTTTCCCCACATATATAGGCAATCCAAGATATCCTACGCATCTGAGGATTGATCGACATTTTAAAATTTTCCCGTGTATTAAATGAACTATCCTGTGTAGAAAACACCAAATATAACACTGAACCATTCGTTGTCGTATTTCAAAATGTTGTTACAAAAGAAGGTGGCCCCTTTCCCAAAGATAGTTTTAGTATGTTCAATACAGCATTTGATCTCAGGGTCTTGGTTTTCCCTAATTACAGATCCCAAGTCCTTGAAGTGATACATCCGTTCACTATGTTGCGACTGTATGATAGCATTAACAATTTCATGTGTCGATTAAAGACCAGGTAGTTTGAGGCTTCGCCGCATTTCTGTATAACTCTGTTATTTTACAAGCTGTACAAGTTACGTCCAAAGACCATTAAAAATCGTCGATCACGGAAAACAAATGTGTCATCCGCATGTTAATTAAATACCGTTGGTTTTCACACCTCTTTGTATATTTTTCATTGTCTATTAAAAATATAGGTTTTGACAATAATAACAATAAAATATAGACTTGACCAACAACTTGGTATCTTAATTTGGGAGATTTTCTTATTTTCAACAGATCTATTCATGATTTGATTCATGTTCAGATTTTCTGCAGTAATATTATTTATCATCGTCTTTTTAGTGTTCCGTACGGAACACTTATAAGATTACTTCGGTGTCTGTCTGTCTGTCTGTCTGTCTGTCTGTCTGTCTGTCTGTCACACCCGATTTTCTCCGAAACTATTTGACATAGAAAGGTGAAATTTGGTAATAATATAGGAATTGATGGCCTCATCAGAGCCATGTAGTTTTGAGAATTAAATTTTGACTTAAGGGGTTAGTTTTGGGGGGTGAAGTCGGAAGTGAAAAAAAAATTTTTTACTAGGTCATCGAGTGTGGTGTCAAATGAAAGCTTGTGAAAACACGAGTAAAAAATATATATATAATATTATACTTGCGCGCAGTTTTCTTTGTATTATTTTTAAAAATTCGCGAAAAATCGCTGTCCCGGGGCTTATCTCAAAAAGTACTTATCAAAAAATTTCGAAAAAATTCTGGAATATTCTCCACGGGGTGTAGATTGAACGAAAATTATCACGAGTGCATTACCTTTAATAATGTATATGGTATATCAAAAAAACAAAAATTTCAAGGTCATCAGATTTCAGTAAAGACTGGAAACAAACTTTGTTGAAAACTCATTTGGGGTGTATTTTGTGAAGTCACTGATCATTTTATACCTCTGTAACAAATTTTTTTTATTTTAAAAGCAATCAACGTACGGAACACTAATTGCGCAAGTTTAACTTGCACTTGACCGGTTTTTTTATAAATATTATCATGTGATGGTGATAAATCGAACGAATGACAATATGATAAAACTAAATATTTACAAATTAACCCACAGTACTAAAAAAAGAATCCTAAGCAACTTAATATTTCTTAGTTTTGTCCACCAGATTCAGATTTGTTGCTTCTGCTTTTCATCTAGATATTTAACTAAATAACATTTAACGTACGAAGCCCGAGATAAAATTAACATATTCAATGACTGGGTTTATTCACCTTTTAAGTGAACAGTAAATGCACCAAAGCTGAGCTGACTTCGACATCATCGGTTGAGTACTTTCACATTGCGAAATGAAGGTTTTTAGTTTGAAAGGAGCTAATTAGCGAGTGCAGAATTAAATTAAAATTTAAGCATCATCGCTCAGTGACCCAGTTAAACAAGAAGTGAAATAGTAAATTTAGTTTTAGTTAATACATTGTGGGAGAAATTCGCAATAATAACAACGTCTTCTTCCTAATTTTAAATAACACAGTTAATTTAATTCTCTCCGGCGATTTTAAAGTTTCGGTCATAATTGTCTGCTAAATCTTAATAATTATGCATTTGCGTATATAATATATCATAACGTGATGATCTATCTATCTTCGAAAAAGTATTAATAATTGGCGCGCCTCTATAACTAATGAAAAATCAACGGTGCAGGTATACTGATTTTCAATATATTTGGCAATGGTTACAGTCAACAAGGACGACAAAAATAATTAACTGGAACCTGAGTGGTTGCTACGTTGGAATGCTTAAAATCCCAATTTTATTAGATTGTATTATCAGAATTCAATTACCTTTTTCAGTTTAAATAGACAACATAAATATATATGTATATATATATATATATATATATATATATATATATATATATATATATATATTTATAGTGAAACTCTATATAGTGAAAAAACTCTTTATAGTGCAATTTTTTTCAAGACCTAGAATATTTTAATGAAATTTCTTGTAAAAAGCCCTGCATATAGTGAATCAGTAAAATAGTAACACTCTATATAATAAAATTTTTACCGGAATTTTATGTATAAATTTTTATGCATTTATTGAGATCTTGGCCATTTCGGGTTTCCCATTTTTATCTAACATTAGCACGAATTCCATTTTTATGACGCATTCTTTTGAAAAGGTTCTTAACGCGTTTATAATGCCTAATGGTTGGCAATAAATCAGGTAGATTTCTGTGAGAAACCCGAGGAATAACCCATTTTATAGAAACCCGGGGAAAAACCCAATTTATAGTCGAGGCCTAGTAATTCGCAAATTCAGGTTCAGTTTCTTTTTGTTTAAGAATTAAGTAAGATGTCCAAGCGAATGTGTTTAAGTTTAGCTGAGAAAATTAAAGTTTTGGAGGAAGTTGATAAAGGCTGCAAAAAAATTGATGTTGCTGCAGAATTTGGTGTTTCTCCAAGTTGCGTCTCTCTGATAATAAAAAGTATCATCAAGAAACCTAGTGTTCCAAGCAGTCGAAAACGAGTACGGGTGAGTACTTACGAGGATGTAAATGAAGCAGTTTTACGATGGTTTCAAGTGGCCCGTACGCATCAAAACATACCAATATCGGGAAATTTAATAAAGCAAAAGGCTCTACAATTTGCTAAAGAATTTAACTGCGTTAAGCTAGTGAAGGGTGGTTAAGTGCCTGGAAGACTCGCAATTCAATTGTTTTCAAGACGGTGTCTGGCGAGAGTGCAAGCGTTAGTCAGGAGGACTGTGACATTTGGACTGAAACTGTTTTAAAAAGTGCATTGAAAAAGTACGAGCCAAAAAACGTTTTCAATTGTGATGAAACCGGTTTGTTTTTTAAATGATTGCTACTTTTGCTTTTAAAAGTGATAAATGTTTTGGTGTTAAAACAAGTAAAGAAAGGGTGATACTTATGGTTGGAGCAAAGATGGTTGGCTCAGAAAAACTGAAATTACTGCTCATAGTTAAAAGCAAAAATCTCCGTTGTTTAAAAGGAGTTAAGTCTCTGGAGTTAGATTGCGCTAATAATAAAAAGACATGGATGATATCTCAGTCTCTATGTACAGACTTCTGAGATTTTCGAAAGATGGATCAAAGAACTGGAAAATGAAAAGCCAAAAGCGAAAGATTGTGATGTTTATAAACAGTTGTCCTGCACATCCAGTTACTGTAAGTAAAAAATTAAGGAATATTGAATTGATCTTTTTTCCACCAAACATGACCTCCAAATTGCAACCTATGGACCAGCGTATTATAAAAAACATAAAACATCATTACCGAAACAGAATTGTTCACAAAATTGTTAATGCGATTGATACCCTTAAAGAGTGTATAACCGAAGTCGCTAAAGTATGGAGTGAAAATGTTTCTCAGAAAACTATCAAAAACTGCTTTTCTAAAGCAGGTTTTACTGAAAAAATTGACGAATGAGAAGAAGAAGACGAAATGTATCTCGCTACCTTAAAAAGGCGATGGGGTATTCTACAAAAAACTGCTACCGTCGACGCAGATTTTTTACTTGAAGATTTCTTAGAAATCGACAATGATGTTGGCACGACAGATCTCCCAACTGACCAAGACATAATTGACGATATAAAAAGTATAGAAGAACATGAAGAAGAAACTGAAACCGGGAAATGTCCTACTAAATTTAGTGAAAATGAAATAAGAAATGCATTTGACATTGTGCGAACTACTCTCAGGGGCCAGGAAAGTATACCTGATCAAATCTTTATGCATTTGAATAAATGCGAGAATTTTGTTGAGCAACAATTATTTTTCAAAAGTAATGTTCAAAAGAAAAAAAACTGATTATTTTTCCTAGTACGTATGTACGTAGTATGTACATATGTATTAACAGATTTTGTATTATTTTTTTTATTTCGTATGTAGTACATACATACATAAAGTCCGTACGTTATATCTTTACACGTGCGTCATAGTTTTCAGGCAATATCCCAGACGACTATTATATTTTTTGTCTCTTTTTACCAATACCTACGATTTATTGGTGAAAAGAGACAAATAATATAACAGTCGTCTGTTATATGGCCTGAAAACTATGACGCACCGATAAAGATATAACGTACGGACTTTATGTATGTATTTAGCCCTGTACATGCTATGTACTATTTAAACTTTCAAATGTTTAATAAAATCTTTTCTAATAATTCAATTTTGCAATTTTTTTTGTTGCTTGTTGCTAAAATACAAGTAAATGATTACCAATATAAAATACATACATAGCAATATATACGGATTTTTAGTGAAAAACTTTCTATAGTGAAATTTCGGTCAACATTTTGGTCTTTCACTATATAGAGTGTCGACTGTATCTTTATATACATATATATATATATATATATATATATATATATATATATATATATATATATATGTATATATATATATATATATATATATATATATATATATATATATATATATATATATATATATATATAAAGATCTATATTGCGGACAAAAAAGAATATGGCACATGCTAAGGAGTAGGAAAAAACCAATCAATGAAGAAGTACAAGTGGACACACAGGTCAGGAAACCTGGTTAACTCATCTCAAAACTGTATATCAGGAACAACTGGAGGAAGGCTAAAAACCAAACCAAAATGAACAGAAAAATAACTACATTGTAAATGATGATAACATCAACATCACATCAGAAGAGGTGTCCACATATATTAACAAACTCAAGAACTGAAAGTCACCCGGAATAGACAATATCTGTAATGAATTAAAAAGTTATGGAGAATCTGAAATTGTACAAGAAATTACAGCCACCTTTCAAAAGATTGTTAACTCCGGAAATATACCAATAGAATGGAAAACCAGCATAACCATCCCAATATACAAAAGACGGGCCAAAAACAACCCCATGAACCATAGAGCAATAACACTACTAAGCTCTACTCTAAAAATATTAACGATATACCTCGCGGTCAAAATCACCAACAAAATACCTTTAGCAGAAGAACAGCAGGGATTCCGAATGAATAGTTCGACAGTAGATGCTATATATATTATACGACAGTTGGCTGAAAAATCGATCGAATTCAACAAGCCTATGTTCATGTGTTTTGTTGATCTAAAGCAAGCGTTTGATCAAATATACTTAAATGACGTAACAAATATCCTAAGAAAGAACAACGATAATGAAAAGTACATCAAGTTGATTAGAGAACTTAATAACATCAATAAAAACTGATAATAGCCTAACTAAGGAAGTGGCCATATCCACAGGCATTAGACAGGATGACAGTTTAAGTCCAACATTATTTACACAGCAACATTATTTGTACAGCGTAAATGAGGTCTACGCTGGATATTGTATGGGAGACGAATCCATACGAGTCTTATGCTATGCTGATGACGCTATATTTACAGCAGAAAGCGAAGACGATATACAACGCCTTCTGAAAAAATTTAAAATCACAGCAGAAAAATTCAACATGACTAGATTAACAGAAAAAACACAATCAGTGTTAATATCCAGAGATCCAGTTAGATGTATACTAGTGGTGAACGACAAGATAAGCCAACAAGTTATGAACTTTAACTACCTCGGAGTGGAAATGTCAAGCAGCCGGAACTTAATTAAAGTACGTTGACAAGCTAATGAAGTCGCGAGAATATCAGGCTATCTAAGAGATATCATCTGGCCCAACAAATATATGACACCAGAAAGTAAGCTCCGAATATACAAAACATGCGTTAGACCTGTGCTCACAGACGCGGCAGAAACGAGAGTCGACACCTCAACAACGAAGAAAATATTACGTACCCTGGAAATGAGAACGCTGAGAAGCATCAAAAAAGTGACCCTAAGAGATAAAGTAACCAACCAATCAATAAGAGAGGAATTTAAAATACAATACGTTGTCAGATGGGTCAGAATTCGGCGGAGAAACTGTAGGGATCACATAGATCGAATGGGACCAGAGCGGCTAGTAAAATGGGCAAAATCAGAAAAGCCGAACATCCGTCGCCCAATAGGAAGACCATCTAAGAGGTGGCATGAATGCTGGACATCCGCATCTCAAGAATGCTAAAATAAAAACAGAAATACTTACAGTAGGACTTGTCCTACTGTAAGAGGAAGAAGAATAATAAAAAGTTTAAACAGGGTACCTGATTCTGAACAAGTGCAAAAATTCTTCACTAACGAAAATGGCATCACCCCAGCAATTATTAATTTAAAACTGAAATTTTGCACTTTTAATCAGTATATTTCTTTTAAAAAACAATGTTTAACTGTAATTAAAGTTCTATTAACGACACGAAACAGTGTAAAAATATCCAAGATATAATTTTAACACTAACTGCACTGCTCCAATCGAAGTTGGAAATTTTGGAAAAAATTACAAAGGTTGTTATCCATTAGCAAGTTTACAAAATCGTAAAATTTGTAGTTATTTAAGACATAGTCAGTTTAAATTTCTGAAGGAGAGTTCGCGTCTGACTTTAATATTTAAAGGATTGTTAAAACACGTCAACTAACAAGAAGCCAGCAGTGTCCACACTTATCCCGCACGACCATAAAAAACTACTTACATTTCATTTTACACTTTTATTACGAATTTTTAGCTGAAACAGCAATCTTATTAGTTAAAAGTTAACATTTACTATTATTATTTTTTTTCTTGAAAATACGATCTCTTAAGGAATATATTTCTTTTCAATGATCATGTCCCTTAAAAAAATGAATTTTTGACAACACTGTTTTAAACTAGCAACTCTCCGATTACAGTACTACATACAGTATTTGCTTCGTAGTTACTTAGATGATTGGAAAAGGGTCGGGGCATGCATTGGAAGCGCATAGTTCATAGTTGAAAGAGGCATATGTCCAAAGTTGGGTAACAGAGGGCTAGAAAAGGAGTTACTTAGGAGTAATCCATAAAAATCAATCATAAGAATAAGAAATCAATAAGAAAATGCGTTTCCCATAAATTAGGAATGACACAACTGATTTTATTAGAACAAATCAACTATGGAATCTGTATTGCCTTGCGGTTGTGGCACTAATTTGATTTAGTGATTGATCTAGTGAAATGATAACGACAAGCGAAAACAATTAATTAACATTGAATGCACCAGAAATTAATTTTTTTTTCCTCTCTGGCATTGAAAAAAAAATGCTGCACGCTAATGATTGTAACTTTAACTTGAATTGGCTAACAAATTAGCTATGCCGAAATTCTGCGGCTTCCGCGTCGGCGACTTTTCGGTGTGAGTAATCGTTTACAAAAGTGGCCCAATATTATTATTTTTTTTAAACATTTTTCGTGTTAATTTAATCAACCAGGATATATATTTTTATCATCTATTATTGTCTGTTACTGCCCAACCTTAGAGATCGTGAGAAGCTAGTCACAGCAGATATTAATCAACTTCAGAACTTCAGATTGTTTTGAAAAATATTGAATATTCTCTATAAAACCTGCAATATGAAAATTATACATTTGAATCGAATTTATACGAAATTTGAAGGATCCTTCAGATTTTTACTGCCATTTTAAATTTTTTATGACTTAAACTAACATTTGATGTGTGGTTATCAACGTCTGAAAACTACATGAACAGCTGTATCTATACAATTTTATTACCCCAATACCGTAAATTATTACAGAATAATTGGCTAATGTACCATGAATTTGTTTTATCCATTAAATCATAATCATAAAACTTGTATTTGATATCTAAATAGAGATAAAAATTTATGTCTACAAATACCGGCAATTGGTTGCAAAAAATTTACATAAGATGCTTACGTAGAATTAGCAATATCTTGTGCCTACGTTTTACTATCTATTAACTTAATTGAATAAGCGTTATTTCTAACTTTAAATGGACTGACTGAATTGCTGCAGCAACGATCCTCACATATGCTTTTAAGAACACTATGCTGCTGTTTACATGTAATTCTTAGCGATGATCTTATATAATAGTGCAGCCTAGGTAATAAAATTTTTCAACTTCCTCAAATCTGTCTACTTCGAGTCGAGTTGCATCGTCACCTGGTAATTTTAGTATATGTACCTATATTGCAGATGTGCGCGATACATATCTACGAAATATGCTTACCAAATCGTGCAGATGACACAGTTGTGTCGTCTCCGAATCAATGGGTGGCTACTTCATAGTTCTATGTAGAAATTATGCTATATCGGAAGGCCGCAAAATACCATTATTTTGCGCGGATAGGTGGCGTAAGTACATCCCTAACAACGCTGTATGGCAAGTTTCAATTTGCTAGCTGCAGTTTGTTCTGTATGTACGTTTGCGTAAAAGTCTAATTGTATTTGTGAAATTTTGTTTAAACTCGGGAAAAGAGCTACTGACATGCATAAAATGATTTGGAAAGTATTTACGGAGGAAACCCTGTACGCAAATTTTGAGTGCTTTTCGAGCCGGCCGCATTTTGGTTGACAACGACTGAAATCAGTATCCAAGTTTAACAAATAGTCGGACTATTCTGAGCATCTCTGACGAACTTTCTATCGGTTATGTAATTTAAATGGAAGAATTAGGCATGCATGGAATCGCCGCAAAGTTGGCCCCACAGTTCATTCTGTATGCCAGTTTATGGTAACAAATTCAATAACTGTCGTCCCACACTTTCATTATTCTCATGATTTGGCACTCTGTGATTTTGCGTTGTTTCCTCATATGAAGTTAAAGAGTCACCACTACGAGAGGGTAGAGGAGATACAACGCGAATCCAAGGGCGCGATGGAGAACGTGACCTTCCAAAAACGGTGGAACTGGTGCATTCCGGGGTAGTGGGACTACCTTGAAGGTGTCAAAACTCACGAGGCCTAAGAATAACTACTCCGGGAACTTGTAGATCGTACCACATACGTTTCCATGAACCGACTTGTATCTGTTAGTTTACTTAAGTTATTTTAATATTACCTAATTACTTTTCATTAAAACATTCATGCAACTCTTTTCACCTGTAACTAAACAAAATTACTGTTCCTTTATCTGATTCTGTTACTTGCCGAAACACAGTAAACTGTACTAACTGCTGAACATATGTGAGAAAATATTTTCGTTCTATTTTACCATCATCAATTAAAAAAAAAATAGAATTGTAAAATCTTGTTATTGTATTTTTTTTTTAGTTTTTTTTTTGTTTACACATACATTTAAGTATAGACTTATGTATGGTGCGTCTCGTTGTTAAGAATAAGTTTTTTTATGGACATAGGACACGTGCTACAAAGAAATCCCTAAAGAGTTACAGAAGCCACACGTGTGCCAATAAGCGATTTACGTAATTCTTGAATTGCTGTCAGTTGTTCTCGATTGAAAACTGGGCAAATAATTTCAAAAGGTTCTACATATAAAAGACTGCTTGAAAAGGGTTGTAAAGAGAGTGATTACCTGAACCTCATCCGGATGCGAAGTGTTAATCCACCTGTATTCCTAACAAACACCTCACTGGGAGGAATTAAGCGAGCTACATCCATCGAACACTTTCCACGAGAATCCTTGTAGAGTAGACTCAAGTCGTCAACCGTTCTTCGATGTTCCAAGGAATCAAGGTTGCTGCAAAGTTCTGGGTCTCCAATCAGAAGAACAGCTCTCTTCTGAATGTAATCCATCAAGTGTATGTTTGGGAGCAGAACCCCAAATATGGGAGCAATATTTCGTCGTTGGTCAAACTTTTACAAAATTCACACTTGTGTGGTAAAGCTTTCTAGTTCGAAATATAGTAATATTCCGAGCTTTTGAGAAGCTCTCCTTGTTACACATGCAACGTGACATATTTATTCCCAAATTACCGTCCAATAATTTGAGTGACGATGTTGGAGGAATGGAGTGTCCCGTCATAACTATGTTGGTTTCAGCAACGTTAACTTAAAATTGCCACCAGGGTTTTCGTAGCGCTAAATTATACTTGGTTATTGTCACCCCAAAATAGAATCTCTTCCAGATCTTTGTTAAGTTATTCCGGCTCTCTGCGGATATTTGCATGAGTAGCCGATGTTCGAGCATTCAAAGTGAATTAAGAAATAAGCGTACTGTCATCTGCAAAGCTGTATATTGAATTCCTGATCCTTCCAGCATGACTTTTTGACGTTTTTTAACATTTGTCGTCCAAACATTAAAATGAAAATGTCATTTATATTAATTTTCCAAATCTCACGATCGTTTGGAATACGTATCACTATATCACTCGGATATAAGCTGCCCGCAACAGTTTTTCTTATCACCTTTTCTTAATCTTACTAAATAGAGCAAATTTCAAAAAATAGAGTTAAAACTGAAAAAAACTGAACCCCGATTAATGCCAACAAGACATTTAAGAGAAAACAAAGATAATTATGAAGTGAAATTTTATCGGGAGGAGCGATCTTTCAAACGCTTCCTCCCTTTACCTTTCTTGGGAAACATATCCGCTTTTGTGGGTAGGTCTCTGGAGAAATTGAACATCAGCATTAAAACTTATTATAATTTGGTGGGCACAATGGCTTATTTGAACGACAAATTAAATACTTTGGATAAGAGCAAGATTTATTTGTTGTCGTTTGACTTATACTCTGCTGAATACATAATAGAAACTAGTATATCTTTTCAAATTAGAAGGGAAGGACATTTGAGATATTCATAAAGTATGTTAACTGGGCTCTTTCTTTTTTTCTTTCTCGCTATTTTTCTGTCTTATTATTATTTCATACCACTGTGCGTCGCAATGTATGAGCGAATATACTTGAAAGGCAGCTTACTCGAGAATGAAGTGGGCAACTCGAGAGATGTAACTAATGATAGCTTTTTCACTCGAGGCTCTTCATTAACATACATTTAGAAATGTTTATGAACACTTGAAGAGACTTATTAATAGTTTTTTCGGGTGATGTATAATGAAATATGAGTAATAAATTAACAAGAGATATGTATTTTATAAAGTTGCGGGTTTTCCACGGTAAAATTACTTTATGTGTTTTTGTAAAATTGTGATAACCGGCAACAAAGGAGAGGAATGAGTTATTACCGAAGGAATATTTGAGATACGTGTACAAAACTGCTTTGTAATATTTGATTGTGTTGTCTGCTTAACAAGGATTTAAAAATTTATTATTATTTTTGTATGTTTTCAAAATAACATTTATGGTAAATCACCCAGTAAGACATATATAAAAGTAACTCCATTTTGGATCTTTTTTCTCAATGCTTTTCCTTCAATACCAGCTGATAAAGAATAAAAATATTGGTGTCAATGCATTTTTCAAATATTGTTAGCAATCTTATGGAATCGGGATAAGCTGGTCCATCTGGATGTAATAACTAACTTATAACATGTCCAGTTTACATCATATCCCAGCACTGTTAGAACAATAATTTATTAATTGGTTTAGCTTAAGAATTTTCTGATATTCTGCTGAAAATAATAATGCGTAGTAAAATTGGCTTATGGATTGGTAATCATAAGGTATTAAAACTTCACCATTTTTAGAGGCAATAGATAAATTTCATTCCGACACCTTTACTGTAAACATCGGTGTACTCTAGGGCTTTATATTCTGCCATACACCTGTTTTTTTTTCTGCTAAATCTTTGCGTATGACAGCAGGCGTTTTTTTTTCATTTAGCGACTACTACTTGCCAATGCAAATATCCTCAGACAGACGACTTCCACTTTCAGTTTTAATCCCTATTTCTTTTAGCAACCTACCAGTCTCGTCGGAAAATCCTCTCAACTCAACAACTCCATACCCCCCCCCCCCCTCACTTAATGGGAAGACCGGTCGACCTAGGCGTAAAGGAATAATAAGACTTCACTGCGTTTGTCTATTCAATAATGCTTCTAGTATTCCTATAAAACTATAAGGCAAAATTATCTGACGCTGTTCCTTCTCGACACTCATATTCTAGTCTAGTACTAAACGTACTGATGTACCAATCGTCACACTTTACTACCATATATGTGGTTTATCGTCTTCCGTCTCTTTCTTTCCAGACGGTCAAGGCTTTAAACGTCATCCATCTTTTCAAGCCCTCCTGCTCTCTTTCGGTTCTTACTCTCGTCCTTACGTTTTCTTGCGTGCCACGTGGTCTATGTCTTTACCACCTGTTTACGTTCGCATATCCCCTCCGTTTTTCCTAGATTAAACATTAGCAGGTACGCATAACGCCTCAGCAGTTGGGTGCCTTTGGATGACATAGACACCTCCTTGTCACCCATTTCCCGAAACCACTTATGTGTAACAGGAAGTTTCACGATTTAATAAAAATCTTAAACACAACCTGTCCTGGGATAAGTAAGTAAATATTCAAGTGTAATTGTAAAAGGGGGCACATTACAAAACTCAAACTTTTGGCAAATTAAAAAAAAAAACATCATATGTGAATCACATATCCTCCTTCAACACTGAACTAAACTTCTCATAACCAAATACTCCCCCATTGCCGTCTTCAGCACATGCCCCGGTTTAACTCAGAGTGCTGCCTTTACGTCAGTTATGTGTAGTAGAACAAAAAAAAAATCACCCCGACACATATCCGCTTTCAAAAATGACCAATTCAATTAAATTCTTCACCCAATGTAGCACTTTTTTTTTAAGTTAAAGTTGCACAACCCGACTTACTTATATCATTATACTATGTTTAACTACCATAGCTAGATTGAGAGGAATTTTTGCGTTGCATTCACAGCAAAGAGAACTTCCTAAAATATTGGATTATTGCATACTAAAAAAAAACGGTGTCCTCCCCAACAGTTTTTATTACTAACAGAGCTAAAATTTGTGCATCTACTGCTCCTACATTTAAGGTATTTCTTACGAGAAGAGACAGAACGCATTATAATTTGGTTTTCAGGGTATAATGAATGTGGCAACGTAGCTTCTCGCTTGTTTCCCGCCACAGGCAATCACGTGTTAGTTATAATAAATTTGATACTTTTACATGTTATGTTGTTATGTTAATTATACACAATAAAAATTATGTATAATTAATTAAAACGATATTTTACATTATTAAAAATATATCAGTTATTAAGTATTGATAACTGAGTAAATGTGCGTGTAAGGCACGCGTGTATTCTAGTACCTTTTAAAAGAAAGTTCGAGCAGTGCGGTGTATATATGTGATTCAAAATTTGAAAAAAAAACGCCCGCGTTCGCGCGCGCAATCTTCTTCAATATACGTTGCCACGGTGAAAATTCACTTCATGATATACATGAAAAAGTAATATTTATCTAATATTTTTGCAACAACTAGGAGGCAAACTGCTTTCTTTTAACATATGAAAGCAAAGTAATTTTTTAATGTACATATTTTTTTGTGACTTTTTACTTCTTAATGCAATACGACAACAAAGTTTTGATTGAAAAAAAAGTATGGATTCCTATCTTTTACGTGTCAAATATCTGAAACTTTCACAATTAATTGTGGCAATACGGTATGGTAAACCATCTTTATATTGAAACAGTGAATGCCTGATGCTAAAGTCTATAATTTCTCAAAATTTCAAGCAAAACTCTTTTTAACAGTTACTCGTAAGAAATGCCATAATGTGCTCCAAAACAACCCGCAGCATTTTAAGATCAATCTGGATGGCTAATTTCGCACAGTGCCCTCCTTGTAGCGATTTACCGGCCTGTGATGATTTTATAAAAAAAGGTCAGAGTCATTGAGTAGACATTGGTATAACAACTAAAGACGAATCGAAAGATTCGCATTTTTAGAAGTCACCAAAAGCCGCTATGCTTGAAAAGACTTTGTAAGTCACCGACAGAGTGCAGTATAAGCATCTATTTGTCATAGTCATTGAGAAGACGTTGTATTAAATTGAAAAAGTATAAAGATATAGTCATTTATTTAATAATTTATTCAATAATCAAATATGGATAGTATTATCAAATCGGCTACCTTTCAACCGAACACCTTCTATTTTGATTTTATTAATTAAGGACCAGTCACTAGACTAGAGCAAATTTCGACATAGCAACCGTGTGTATATACTAATTGTACTCAATAATTTAAATTACTGTTCCAACCTGGGTTTAAACCAATTTTGCTTTCTAATTGTCACGACTATGCGAAACTAATTATACCCTTACAACCGGTTAAATTACGCAATGATGAAGCTGATCCTATTTCTAAAATAAATGATCTAATTTAGCTTGCGCTGGCGGGCTGCAGGATAACGTAATTTTAGGGTAGGCGAATAAAATTATTTTGTTTGATTTGTTATATTCATGTTTTTTTAGTTGTTTTATGTAAGAAATAATCATTTTTAATAACGAGCTATTGAGTTTAGCAATTTTAAAGTAAACAATGATCACTTTTGACATATATAAAATAGGATATAGATACAGATCGTCAACAGAAAAGGAGAATTACAAGACATGCTGTTGGAATTAAATAACAAGTCTCGAGAAATAGGTTTAAAAATAAACTTCACCAAGACCAAAGATTTGAACAGCGAAAGTGAAGATAACAGCCAGGAACTATTAATAGAAGGTGAATGAATAGGAAAGGTACAAACCTTCATATATTTAGGACAAAAAATCGAAATATTAAAAAAATAATTTTAAGGCTGATAGAAGCTAGGTCTGCGTTCGGAAAGGTATCGATCGAAATTTAAATTGGACATCCTAAATACAATAAAAGTCACGAGTATTCGATTAATATGTACTGCCAGTATTAACATGTGGCACTGAAACGTGGGCTTTAGATAAAGGTATAATAAATAAACTCCAGGTAACCCAAAGAGCAATGAAGAGGAGAATGCTAAATATTAGACTTCAAGGTCGTATTCCTAATATCGAGATACGAAGGAGATCAAAAGTGACAGATGTAATACAACGAATATATATATATATATATATATATATATATATATATATATATATATATATTAAGGTGGAATTATTCGGGGCTATCGCAAGAAAGAATGATAACAGATTGACACGCCGTATAGGTGAATGGAGGCCTAGAGAACACAAGAGATGCAAAGGTAGACCACAGCTTGAACGGACTACATAAAAAGAGTAGCAGGACACGATTAGATGTACAAAGCAAATAACAAAGCTCATTGGAGACAACTTGGAATGGCTTACATCTAGGGTTGGAATAAGCTAGTAATGATGAGGATGATAGATACAGAGAAACAGTTTAAAAAATTTCCAATTCAGATAGAAATCAAAAAACCGCTAAAATCTGACAGAAAATACGATGTCGTTTACTTTAGTTACTACACAATTTCTTACTGAAGGTGGGTGATAAACCCGACTATGAAATAAAGACTTAACAGATGGGTCGCGAAAGCCTCGAGTAAGAAAGCCACGAAAAAAAATAAAATAAAATTGACTCAGATTGAATTAATAAATAAAAAATGTTCCATACATTAAATTTTTAAAACCACATGAACTAGAGAAAAAACTTCTAATCTAATTTCAAGGTTATTGGCGTCAGATTTTTTTGTCGCATTCTTGAATTTTATTTTTTTTATTATTTTTTGTGGGATACTTTCTAATGCAACTGAAATTAATAGTTTAAGTATTGTAATTTCAAGAAATTTCCAGATATAAAAAAAAATTCTAGTTTTCCCAATAAAGTTTTTACAGGCCAATAATGTAAAACTTTCAAAATAAGTCGGAATCCAACAAAGTTGCAGTTGCATTTCCAAATATGTTATTTTCAACTCTATTAGCAGCTTCTACGTTTCTCTTACTACAGTTACAATATTGAGCCCCTTAATACTGCATAGTCGTTAGGAGTTTAAATAGGATCAAAGTTATCGAATAAATTTGTTATCGAACGGATTTATCTTTAAATCAAACCTCGTCCGTCAAATTTGAGAAAAACTCTTTAGGTATTCTTTTCGGAGGTTACAACTGTCAGACTACTTCTTCTTGTTCTTCGGGTGCTGTTCCATGTGAAGGTTGGCAATAAGCATGGCTATACGTCTTATCGAGACTACCGAGCCAAAGAATTGGTTTATTGTGCTGTTAAACCAGCCTCGTGAGTTCCTCAATCATGAATGTTGTCATCGTCCTACGTTTCTCGGTAATTCCTACGTTTCTCGGTATTATCAGATGTTCTTCTCATTCCTCATAAACGTGCCCTTAGTAATGCAGTTTTCGTTTCTTCGCTATAATTATTTTTTCTTTTCTCTCTTTAGTTTTCTTAAAATTTCTGCAATACAATTAAATCTCAAGTGCTTTTCATATTCGAATATCCCATTTCTTTAACGTTCATACATCCATAGAACTTTGGGACTACATAACGTCCCACCTTAACCCAATTTTCAATCCTGGACTGATATCATTGTTACGCAGTACTCGTTTTCCATAAAAATCGTTGGTGCTTGTTCTCTTCTCATTTTTGTTCTATTT
Source organism: Pachyrhynchus sulphureomaculatus (assembly GCA_019049505.1). Classification (NCBI taxonomy): domain Eukaryota; kingdom Metazoa; phylum Arthropoda; class Insecta; order Coleoptera; family Curculionidae; genus Pachyrhynchus; species Pachyrhynchus sulphureomaculatus. Next base: position 211,904,485 of record CM032447.1, on the reverse strand, counting down.
TACCATCATGACTTTTTTACTTGTAGAAATATAGGTATTTAATAACCATTTTGGAAATGATAAGAATTCACCGTTAACAATTGCCTCCTTCGCCAATTGGTCAACCTTTTGGTTATGCGTAAGACCAGTGTGAGCTTTAACCCACATAAAGACAATCTCTTTTTTTCTTTGCATTCCATTCCAAGGGAAAGTGACTAAAGGAAAACCCAAAAACTTAAATTCAGCAAGCCTGCATAGTTTACAATCGATAGGAATATACTATTTGATACAGATAGAAGTGACAATAGACAGGGATACAAATCAGTTAATATAAATGACTGGGTATTAAACAGAAGGATCCTTTCCTTTTTGGAACAAAGATATAGATTTTATCTATACAGAAGAAATAACTTCTAGAATTACGATAGAAGTGGAGCCTGTAGAAAATAGAAGCCTGGGTAGATCTGGAAATCATTTGACCGACACCCTTTCTAGTGAAGGGATAGGTGATATTTCTAGCCTTTTTGATAACTAAATATCACTCGAAAATGGACAACTGGAGTTATAAAACTTTAAACTGCCACAAAATATGAGTAATTTTACGACTTAATTATATTTTCTAACTTTACTTCGTTGGAAGAGAGTAACAAATATTTTGCTTGATACTTTATTTAACCTAATACACCCTACGTCTAGCTTTATATAAAGCTAAAGGCTATAAAACAATGAAGTCATCCCACTGCGCTTTCGAACAATAGCCCAAGAGATCGAAAGCCATCGAATGCGTCTGGCCGATTCGAGATGGCACCGTAATTTATACGATAAAGAAGTCAATGGAATTTTCGACAAAAAAACAGGTGGTATGCACTTAGTCTCCGATCAGTTTAATTTTAGCCATGTGCATGGAATAGTGTCGGGTAAGAACAAAAACAGTGCTCGATCCAAGCGGCTGTTAATTAGAGGCAAAAATAAAAAGGATGTTAGACAAGAATGTAGCCTTTCAGCATTTAATGCTAGTATTTAATTTATACATAAAATAAGTGGAGTTCTGAATCAAGGAGAGCCAGAAGTCACGTATCAAGGCACAAGGTGAAAAAACAGCAGTGCATCGGTCTGCAGGCGACAAAGCTGTTTTAGTGGGAAATGGGAAAATGTTGCAGGAATGCCTGCTTCAGGTTTTTTCTTTAATGATATGGAAAATAATACTCCTAATATACCAATATTATTTAAAAAACAACAATTCTTCTTAATTGTGTACTTTGTAATATAATTTTAATTTTAATTAAAGGACCCCGCACTTTTCTTATGCGGTCAAATTGGGTGAATTTTTGATATGTTGAAGTTCCCAGCTTTTTGAACAAAAGTGTCCATGGGCAAAACCTTCAAAAATGGGCAGATTTCGATTTATTTTCAATTTAAGTACTCATGAAATCCATTTTTTTAAAACTATTTTGATAATTATTAAATTAAAGACACAAAAAAAAAATTCGAATTCTATTTCAACACCGCAAAAATACACGAATATTAATAAGTCAATTTTTTTAAGATCTTTGATTTTTTTTTTGAACTCCATTCTAGCTGGGTTTAACCTGTTTTTCAAGGAAGGGTCAAAATGATAACGCAATAAGTTAATTTCAACATCGAATTCGGTTTTAGCGCCCCAAAACACGTATAGATATGATGTTTAGTGAATAAGTGCGAGACTTTTTTTCTCGTGTCTTTAATTTAATAATTATCAAAATGGTTTAAAAAAAATGAATTTTATTAGTACTTAAATTGAAATTAACTCAACTTGAAGGTTGTGCCCATGGACATTTTTGTTCAGAAAGCTGAGAACTACAACATATCAAAATTTCCGCCAATTTGACCGGAACAACTTTTTCATAAGAAAAGTGCGTGGTCCTTTACTGTGTAGGGAAAATTAACTTTTAAGGCGGAATTTTGATCGACATGCATCTAAACAAACAATAGCCCTTTTTGGCATTTCAGTAATAATATAAATTCTCAACATGTTAAGTGCACGGAAACGGTTAAAATTCTCAAAAAAGTATCTTAATTTGACGATGGAAACTGGATATAAAACTCTAATATTTAATTTTAAATTCTACAAGGCTATAACATATATATATATATATATATATATATATATATATATATATATATATATATATATATATATATATAAAGAGAGAAAGAGAAAACGGTGGAGTATAAAATAATGAACGATAATGAAATTTGGTTGAAACATGGATATTAAACTCGGAAAAGGCGGAGACTAGAAAATGCTAAAAAATTCTGCTTTCTAAACAGTGTCTCACAGATACAAAGAGTGTTTTGTTAAAGAAAAAAAAAAAATAATTTGTCGCCTAGACAGTGGAAAACGTAACTGATCAACGAGAAACGGGAAAAGGGCAACTCTTGCAGTGGAACTTTAATAGGTTAAGCCCTTCCCAGCAGAATAAACTAAAAAACAATGTCCAGTGTGTAGGGATTCTTCACAGGGAAACTTTAAAGACATACACCCATTTTAAACATCGATTCCGACGATGGGGGTTTCCCAAAAACAACCTCTCCTAGGGTGAAACTTTAAAAACATAGACCCAACATAAAAATCAAGAGGTGGGTGCGGAGATTTTTTCAAAAAAATGTACTCTTATGCATTATAATTTTAAAAATTAGTGACGGGAAAGTGAAATTTTTTCATAAAAAAGAACCCTGGATAAAAAAGATGTGCTTATAAGGTGACACTATTATCTGCATCAATAAGGGCGCCCTCTGGTTATGCTGCAGGGTATGACAGAAAAGAGATAAAGATAAGTCGGAGATATGTATTCGAAGAAGAAAGAACATTAAAAATAGAAAGAGATGATCTAATAATTCTATCGACATGCGATGTTGTCTAAAATTCATAGTCTTCTTTCATTCCGCGGTTCGAAGAGGAAATTCTGTGTCGAAAACTCACTCGCTTGATAAAGTAATTTTATGGCCGAACCTGTTTTCCCTCGACGGCGAAGAAATTCTTGCTTAGCAACAGATACGGGCGTTATATTATATTATGCGCCGTATATCAGTAAAGTCCTTTTGCTAAAAACGTGGGACTTGTATGGAACGGAAGCTTTCAAAGTTTTGACCAGATGAGAAGTTATCGTTTAGATGGTTAGAGTCAAATTCGAGTCACTGTCAAAATATCACTACAATTGACTGTGACAGATCTGAGAAAAAATACCGAGTTAGCAAAATTCTTTAAAGACCCTGAACTTGTTTTGTAATAAAGTAGCGATTTAAGTATACCTAGATTCTGCAATTGCTCTTTCTTATATGACGCCATCACTTATGTATAACCTGAACACTTTTTTAAACTCTAACCTATAATTTTCTGGTAAGTAAAGATATCTGGTATATAGTTTAGGAACTTGGTTGGAATGTAAGTTGAATTAGAATATGGTTTAAAAATTCATTTCACAAATCGCACATTATAGATAAACTTTTAGTTACTTTATTTGATTTTTTTTCTCTGGAAGCGTGCTTACACACCCTATTAAGACTCAAATTACTTTAATTTACTTTAATTAGCCAAGAACGTGACGCCATCTAATATTAATCTCTTAAATTGGTACAATAGGAGCAAATGCAAGTGTAACTAGGAGGTATGCATATTTCTTTGATCAAACATACAAATTGTTTTATATTGTTTTCGTATTACACAAGCTAAAATACTCGTAGTAAGAAAGAAATATTCAAGCAAGCAGTGCAAAGTACGAGTACGTTCTGTTCAGCAAATATTTCAATTGTGGTACTTAAGTTGACCTAATTAGCAACATCTCGTTCGATAAAAGGACTAACGACATCAGCTATCATAGCACGTTAATACTCTTTGCTTTTTTTCTTTCACGGAGCTCGTAACTTGATCAAAAAAAAAAAAGAAATATGTTGTAACAGTTTTTAAATGACATAGGCCAAATATTGTGGAGCACTACTTTAACCAGTACCTCGATTTCGGGAAAAGTACAAATTTGAAAAACTGATTAGTTTATATTTTAGCGCAATCAGCATATTTTTTAAATCAAACCATTGCTTTAATTTATTTTTCTTCCATGTTTTCGATCGTGAAACCCTTATTCTGTGTTGTAATAAGGAATACGATGTTAGTCTGCTGTCTCCAAGAGACTGTTCCACCAGGCGTTTTTCTTATTCGCCGTTTTCAGGCGACCAGAAAATAGGGATCTTTGAATAATTGATTCCCGTACCATTTGGATTTTGATTTCATTCAGAAAAAAATATACGTGGTGGCATTTTCCAATATCTTCAACACAATTTTAACACAATTTTGAGCCATCAAAAGATCCATTGGTTTTTTTTGCAGTTCTACTTAAACAACGTTAATGAGCACAAGTAAAAAATGTCACCGTAACCGACAAAGTACAACGCTTTTCAAGCAGCCTTTTATATGGAGAACATCATCCCTTTGGAATAATTTGCCCAGGGCTGTTGTTCCCACCGAGTACAATTTACAGCGATTCAAGAACAACATGAATCGCGTTTTCCACACACATGCTGCTCCTGGAGCGCTTTAGGAACTCCCCTGCAACACGTGTGCTGGACCCATCATCGTCGAGATGGGGCCTTAAGGCTTTAGTCAGAGGGACCCACGTAAAATACTTTAAATGAATGCTCATAAGTTCTTCTACGTCTGTCTACAAGATGTATGTGTCCCGCTTTTTTGGTGACATTAGTATATATAGGGCGCCCTTTTTCGCGTCCCGAACATTTTGAGAGGTGATGTAACATTAAAATTTATAAGAAAACACTATTAAGCATATGTTCAAAAATGTACCTTCTACTACTACGATAAATTTGAGGGTAAAAAACAATATTTTTTTATGAAGGAGGTGCGATTATATTTTTTTAAGATGTAAAATGTGTTAATGGCTAGAGATTAATCTTGAAGAACACATGTTTTTCTGTGAATTGTCGTGCACTATCAAATAAAACGTGTTTTGATATTGATCTATTTTTATTAATATACTAGTACAGTCAATAAGTTTTAAAAGCAAAAATGAAACAAGATGAATAAAGGACTCGAAATACATTTATTCTTCAGTATAATCTCCCTTAAACTCAATGAATTTTTTTCCAGCGATTTTCCAATTCTTTTACCTCATCTCTGAGGTGGTTTTCCAGAATACCTTCAAAATCCACATCTACGGATGCTATTACCTCATCATTTGTTGAAAAACGCTTCCCACGTAGAAATATTTTGAGTTTTTGGAACAGATGGAAGTCAGATGGCGCCAGATTTGGCGAATAGGGTGGATGCTCCAACAATTCGTACTTCAATCCGACCAGTTTTGCCGTTGCCAAAGCACCTCTGTGAGCAGGTACATTGTCATGATGAAAGACGAATTTTCTCACTCAGTTGGTCCAAAAAGTTTCAGTAATACTCTCCTGTGATTATATTACCGGTTTGAAGATAATTAATTAACAAAATCCCTTTTGTATTCCAGAAAACTGATGTCATAATTTTTTTGGACGACTTTGACCACTTAGGCTGGTTTGGAGCTAAACAGCCTGGCTCAGTCCACTGTGCGGTTTGTTGTCGCAGTTCAGAATCATACTGGTAAACCCAACTCTCATCTATAGTTACAAATCAACGCACAAAATCAGTTTTCTTCTTTGTGAAACGAGCCAAATATTGTTTAGAAAGTTTTACTCTAGTGCGTTTTTTTCCGATGTTAGTAAATGCTACACTCAACTTGTGAATAGCTTTACCATAGCCAAAACATTAGTTAAGAATTCATGTACGAATCCATGTGAGATGCCTATAATCTCAACTAGATCATCCAAGGTTAATCGACGGTCTTCCATTATGATATCTTGTACTTGCACAACAGTTTCTTCAGTTGTTGGAGTTTATGGACGCCTTGAACGTGGATCAGCATTGACGCTTGTACGACCACGTTTAAACTGTAGAGTCCATCCATGAACAGTTGGAAATGAAGGAACTGACTCCTTTAACATTTTCACTAACTTTACATGGATTTCACTTGCCGATAAACCTTCCAAAACAAATAATTTCATCATTGCACGATATTCGATTTTCTTCATTATTAAAAAATACTCAAACACGTCTACTTTAACCAGCTCACAAACAATGAAAGACTTGACAGATTGACTTGATATTTAGGATGTATTCATATGACAGGTGAAGCTTCAAAATGGTGTTCAATATTTGGTTCAAGTAATGCTCCATATGTGTCGCTTTCAACACTTATTGACTGACCTGATAGATATAGAATAATAGTGTTTTTAAACATGGTGTGCAACTGACACACATGTTAATAGTTTTCTGTTACCCTCTGTGTCTCCGTCAAACAATCTTTCTGCACAAAACCCATTCAGTAGCAAAATTATACAATATTATTTCCATAATAAAGTTGTTAACATCATCACGATTATAAACATTATTTGCCACTTTATTTTCTATTAGTTATGCATTCTAAATTTGCATCATTACTGCATAGTAAATATTACCGGCCTCCAGTGCTGGTCCATAATTTAAAATTGAGGAAGTCATCTATTGTTTCATTTTCCGAGGCTCTTGCCACTCATAATTTGGATTTAACATATGATATGCATGTATGATATTTATTGCTTAGTTAATAGAGAGGATTATTCAAATTGAAAATTGAAAAAATCTGCCAATTTCGAAATTAAAACCCGTTCTCTTATTAAAACCGACTATTTATTTAATTTTATTTGTAAATTATTACGTTGATCTTCATTATTAACAGAATCTCGCTATCCTATGGCCTGTGCTCAAAGGTATTCATAATTTGATTACTCTATCAGCTGATGCCTACATAAATCGGAAGAGAAAGTTCTATAACATCAAATGAAATATGATTTGCGTATTAAGTATTTATGTGTTTGTGTTACAGCAGATTATTATATTCATTAAAGTAGGTAGAAATTGTTATTATTTAATTGCTTTTTAGTTTAACGCCAAATCTGGCTTCTTGGAAAAAGAAAGGGAGTAAATGACTTTACTTTTATTTTTTGAATTAGTGGTCAGTGGGTCATATGATATTAAATGTTAATTTCGGTGCACCATTACGCGATTTCTCAGCGAATACTTTTATTCTTCTTTATCATCGGTTTTTGAGGCTGAAATCTTATCTGCCAAGCTTTAATCATCCGTTAAGCCTATCCCACCAAGATTAGATTCTTTAACTCCAAGTGCTCACTTTCTTCTAGAACTTCCTCTTTCTCTCCTAGCAACCACTGACAATATAATCAGTTTTTCCTTGTTTTGAATTATATCTATACCTGTTCTATTTTCTTTGATATCTTTATTAATCCTGTTGTTCCACCGAATCATAGCTCTTCTTTTAACGCACCGTTTCGATGCATAAGCTTCTGTTTCGGTCGTATCCTGCTTTGTGTAGCGAGGCGACCCTAATCACTTCGTATGGATCACTTTGCATTTCTTAACATAGGTCTGGCAATCTTCTAAATCCACGTCATTATTTTATTAATTGTTATGATATCGCATTCAAAACGCGTTTCGACATTTCCGATGTCTTAATTTCCAAGTCCTTCTGGCATTTCATTGACCCTCTTTTATTTACCTTGAATTCATTGCTCCGAAGATTTCTTCTTTCCAGGTCTTTTTTGGTCTTCCAGGCTTTTTGTGGTTCGATAGTACTCATTTTATAACTCTGTTATTAGCCTTAACTTATTTATTTAAATTATATTTTTTATTTAAATTAATGTTTTTGTACATTACTATAGCGCAACGTATTACAATTAGTTCCGGCAACTAGTTGCCTTAGCAGGTACTTTGGAGGTAGCTACTTTTTACCTCTAGGCACACAACAACATGCATAGAGAGTATAAAATAGCAGCTTTCTTTAATCTTAAATCTAGTATCTAGTATCTACCTGTTTATGAAGGAAGATATAATTTGCAAAAGAAATCTTGGATAGTATCTCTCCAAACGAAAAACGCAAAAAATGTAAGCAATATGTAATCAGTACTTAACCCTCAAAAATAATACGTAGACACTCAAAATTTGGAAGCAGGCGAGAATCGCTCCAGTTCATGTATTTACGTGTAATGTCAGACTAAATTATTTGTATGCAGTGTAATATTAATTTTACAAAATATATATGTAGTGTTTTTTTTCGTTCGTGTTAAAATTAGTTTTTTTAAAGAGGAGGGTACCTTCTTATAAAAAAAAATACAATTGGCAAAAGAAATCTTGGCTAGTGTCTCTCCAAGCCAAAAACGCAAGAAATGTAAGCAATATGTAATCAATACTTAATCCTCAAAAATGATATGTAGCCGCTCAAAATTAAGTAAAATATGGAAGCATGCGCGAGTCGCGCAAGTTCGTGTATTTACATGTAATGTTAGACTAAATTATTTGTCCGCAGTGTAATATCAATTTTGTAAAATATATATGTAGTGGTTTTTTTCATGTTAAAGTTAGATTTTTACAGAGGATAACTAACATATTGTTTTAGGTTAGGTACTTTCCTACTAAGTTTGTGATTACTAATTTATTTTCGACATTAAATGCTAATTAGTTTCTTCGCGAGAGTTGCGCCCACTTCAAAATTATACTTAATTTTCCGTGTTTTACGTGGTATAAATATTTTATTTTGGTATTAATTACATGTTGCTAACATTTCTTAGGTTTTTCGTTTAAAGTAACAACAGCGACTTCTTTTGCTTATGTCCTTTTATAGTCAGGTAGGTAATAACTTCTTGCGATTATGAGAAAATATTATTTTGTATATATGTATGTATATTTTTTAAGTTTTAGTTTTATTGATTTCTTTTCCCTTAATAATAGCAGGTTTAGGTTATATTTTATTTTTACTTATTAAAGTAAAGAATTTGCTGAAAATGGATAGATCTCTAACAAGGAGTACTTTAAAAAAAGGAGAAATACCTAAATACAGACATACTACATAGAAAGAAGAGACTTGATATGCAGCGCAAATTTTTAATCCAAAAATATCGCTGCTCCCGTCTGTGTGACAGTACTTACTGATACCTATTGCAATCAGTTGCCCATTTCATTATTTGTAAGCTTCAAAGCACGTAAATCACAAGTTGTTTCTTTTTAACAAGTATAAATTTCATAGTAAAAATGCAAATAAATAGTTTAAATATAAGTTACAAATTAGGTATGACAGATACAGATTAAAAATATTACTGTTTTTGTTTAGTTATTCAAAATGTAATAAAAACGAATTGCCACTTATCTTTGGCATCTTCTTGCATTTGCAATATTTGATAAAAAAAATAGTTATTTTTGTAGCAGATTTCCCGACGTAAACAAATGGTATTGACTTCTGCCATTTCTTCAATGGGTGTGTAATCTCTTTAACTCACTTTTCAAACTCCTTCTCATTAATTTAGGCCTTCCAATGTTCATTTTAGCTGTGCTAATAGCGAAACATTCTCGGATATATATATATATATATATATATATATATATATATATATATATATATATATATATATATATATATACAAATAATTCTTTCACTGGGACTTAAGTTATAAAATACCCGATCTCAAAAAGTTTCATTAAAATTATTCAAATAATTTTGTAGATATTTGGGGACAAACGTATGCAGATTTGCGAAATTTGGTATATCGGTTCGGAAGCTTATATACACTAAAATACATAAATACTATATTTCAACAATGTTACATTCATACGTATTGAATTAAGAGGCTCTGGAGTCGATTTAAAAGGCGTTGTTATATGAAATTTCGACTATCAGGCATCGAAAGTTGTTCGTGTAGCGAAAGACTTCTATAAAGATTGTCAAAAATTAGCTGCTTGATACAAATACAACTTGCGCCAGGTTTTATTAACTTCCGAAGACCTTAACCATCTATTTGCATTTTATAACACCTTGTAGGTTATAAGTTTTTTTATACACAATCTTGATAAACGATACCTTATTTTTAATTCCATATTTGAAGGTGCTGGAGTAGTTTTGTTCACTACCATTTTAATAGAAATTTTTATGGTTGGATTTTGCCTCGTTTAGCAATTTTAACACCCACTTGGCATACAAAAATAGTCAAACAATTTTCATAAATTTATATGTTTGTTTACCATTTATACGGCTTTCGTGGCGACTAATATATTACGCTTAGAGAAGACAGTTTTGTGTTAATTTTTAACATAAAAATAGTTACTTGCGAACAACACCAACATCGGAATACTAATGTATTTATCCTGATGAGAAAATCTATTTAAATCTTTTAATTTTTTATTTACTAAATGTTGTTACGTATCTAAGATACGGTTCGTTACAGAAAATCTAGTAAAATAAAAATTAATACTCCTAGAGTCCACTGTATGTTTTTATTTGTCTATATGTTAATTCCGAAAACAGGTCATTATCAATAGCATCAATCATCAATACAGTAGCAACATTATTAATGTAATTATTTTGGCAAAAGTTCCACTTAAATATTCCTTAAAAATAAAATCGCACTGTATTTTTAGCTCCTATAGTTTTTTTTTATTGTTTTTGGAACATGTTTCCTGGACAAATCAATTTGGTCCATAATGTAGACGTCTCCGCGTACGTTTAAATTTGTATTTATTGCTAGTAACCGTACCGTACTTGCTATGAAATTCAGTCACCCATTCATCATTAATGTAAGAATTACCAAGAATATAAAAAAAGTCTTTGTAGTAAAAGTTTAATACAAATATTTACTACCTAAATATTTCTTTATATATATATATATATATATATATATATATATATATATATATATATATATATATGTATATGTATATATGTATATGTATATATGTATATATATATATATATATATATATATATATATATATATATATATATATAAATATATATATATATATATATATATATATATATATATATATATATATATGTATATATATATATATATATATATATATATATTTAATATATTATAAATAAATAAAATAAAATTATTTGTTCTCGGTACCTATCTGTTGGTCACCAGTTATCATGGAAACCTATTTTATCTGTGATTGGTCAAATGCTTCAGGCAGAAATGTACTGAAAAGTATATGATCATTTTACTAATTGTAGCGAATACATATTGATATTTCGTTGCTCTTGGTCCTGGTTAAATTCACAACTTTCCACGAAAAAATCTCCACCATATAGTCAAGCAGTTAGTTTTTTTTTATATCAGATAAATTATTAAACGTAATGCAGGCGTGATAATTTTCGATCAGTCTACACCTTATACTCTAGAATTTTTTCGAAATTTTTTGATCTCTCTTAGAGATAGGGTGGGCAGGCGATTTTTGGCTATTTTTTAAAAATTATATAAAGAATAATTTGCGCGAGTATTACATCTTATATATTTTTGAATTCATGTTTTCACAAGCTTTCATTTCGCACCCCCATCGTTGATCTTGCAACCCCCAAAACTAACCCCTTATGTGAAAATTTAACTTTCAAACCTACACGGCTCTGATTGTGTGATCAATTCCTATATTGATGCCAAATTGTAACTTTCTATGTTAAATAGCTTCGGAGAAAACCGGGTGTGACAGACAGATGGATGGACACCGCAGTGATCCCATAAGTGTTCCGTAGGGAACACTAATTGAATAATTTAAGTATTTCATTGATCCTCGGCGGAAAATACTTAAGTGTTTATCCAGGGCATATCCTGATAATAAAAAATAAAGCTCCTTAATAAAAACGTCATAGCCCATTATAGATTTATATTGCTGTGCCACTATTAAATTTAAAACCTTTGCGAACGATTATCGCTCATCTGAATGTGTTCACGCAGTAATAATGGTTTTAATTGGGAAAGCGGCTCCCAGTAACTGTGTGGCTACGTAGAGGCGCAACAGAGTGGCCCATCTGGACAAGTCTTAAAAAAACGTAGTTATTTGCAAACAGCGTGAATGGTATAATATTATTATTAGTAGATTTATTTTATGGATATTCGTGCATAAGCCTTTTCTTTGGGAAGTGGAATTTTTGATACATCGTTTATGGCCTGCAAGAGAATACATAAGGATAGGTCTGGAGCTATAAAATATAAAGCTTCCTAATAAAAACCCTAGAGCCTATTGCTGATTAATATCTTTATGCCTCTAAGAGAGGATTACCTTATATATAACGCAGAGGTTTCTGTTTTACCCTTAACATTAAAAGAGCAATCAAGAATCCTCTAAGATATAGAAAGATGCTGGAATTTATACGTCCAACCTTTTCAGCTTTGTAGGAATTTGATGAAAGGCAAACAACATCGAAAGTATTTAATCTGGTTTATTTATATTTTATTACTTTTAGTCATTATTATCTCTAAAAATTGTTTTGTTTTTTGTTTCACAAATTTAATATTGTTGAGAAATATTTCCAATCAAATACTAAAGAAAACCATTAAAACGCATTTTTCAGAACAGAGTTTAATTTTGAAATATCTATAGTAAAAAAAAGATAAACAGAATAGATTCTCTAACATATAAAATGAGTAAATATCTTACTAATATCCTAAATTCTTTCACAGGAAAAACGGGTTCATTTATTAAACATTGAAATTTGGACCTTGGAAATATTTTGGTCTTATATGTACAATTGTTCTAATTAATGATTTAATTTCTAAATTATCAGACGTATTTCTGTATAATAACCTTGTTTTATCTGAGGTAGATTTAATAGAGATATGTCTGTCGTCTACATATTTCGCTTTCCGAGATACATTTTATGAACAAACTTTAGGAGCAGCCATCTGCTATCTCCTGTAGTGTGCAAATATTTTTATGGAAAACTTTGACGAAATTTTGGTTTAGCTATGTTGACAACACATTTGTAATCGGGTCATATTTTAAAGAAAACTTAAATGCAATTTTGAGTCACTTAATCAACAACAGTGGAAACTGAATAACATGGTACCCATTTTGGGACATTTGGTTTACAGAAGTCTAACTCATACTTATAGATATATGCTTGTTCACATCAACATCCGTCTCAAAGATGTTTTCAATTTATTAGTATTTAGAGCTTTATCAATATGTGATGAATATTCTATCTCATCAGAAACAGATAAACTCGCCAGTGCTTTAAGAAATAAGCTAATTGCACTGACAATATTAAACTTTTTTTAACCGCTTTAAAAATCCGTCTCCCAGACAATATTGTAATAAAGATTTACCAGGATTTAGTGCAATTTTACCTTACATATGATCACCAAAAGACTCAATTCATATGGTGTATCTACGAGAAATTTGAAGATCAATAGCAACTAGAATTAAGAAACATGAAAGATGTATAAAAGAGAAACAAATTGTACAATCAGCTGTAACTAAAGATCAAAACTCTGTAGGTCATACTTGGTGCTGAGTGGTGCGCAGTCTTGTTTATACTTGTGAGTATGCGCTGTTGTAAAAATATTTGAGCTGGAACTAGAGAAGGGAAGAAGTAACTGATAAAGAGAGGTTAAGACGGCCAGTAATGAGTCAAACGGAAAAAATACGTATCACCGGGACTAACAATTGACCAAATGTACTATTTGGTAGTGCTGCATATATATATATATATATATATATATATATATATATATATATATATATATATATATATATCCCTATATATATATATATATATATATATACACAGTGAAATCGCCCTTCGGCGAATACTAACGGGACCGACCGAAAGTGTCCGTTCAAGAGGGGTGTCCGCTTAAAAGAAATACAAAAAAAATTGTTTTTTTAATGAAAACTCCAATTAAAGGATTTGGGACATTTAAAACGTATACTTATGTATGTACATATTTTTAAAATAAACAAAAAACCTAAAACTGAATATAGAATGTCCCAAACACTCGACTATTTCTTTTGCTTTGCATCGTATTAGCAGACCCGAAAAAAATATTAACAATAAGTTTTTTGCATTTTTGTAACGACAAGCCTACTGATACTCTCACTCCTTGTATCCATTCTTTGAATTGATATGAAAAGAAAATCAACATACTAATTCTAGAAAACCTTATCTAAAAAAAATAATTCATAATACCTATCAAAGGAATCTCCTTATGGTGAGCTGCTATAAACCATTTATAACACAACTTGTCAAGAAGCTTCTTTTTTCATTCGAATTGCTGTTCGACATCCATTTGTTTAGAAGGATTGGATAAGTCCCTTACACTTAACTTTTCCTTATTGTGAACTTCAAGAATCTCAATTTTTGTTTCAGCGTGAGAATTTTTCTATTTGTCGCCTACTGTGTTTTTTTTTCGCACAGGTGTCAGACTAATATTAAATCCCTGCGTCTACCGAAAAAGTCAGATCGGTAAATCCCCGGTTTACTCGGGGAGGTCCCTCAGTGAAGGTAGGTAGCGACGTTAGCGCGCGGCGCGATTGGGAAACGCAACAGCGATACTCGTCACAGAAAAATGAGGCAAGGCGTTTATTTTTTATTGTTTTTTGTCCGGTTAAGAGAACATTTTTTTGTGTCCGCGTCCGTTCAAGAGAATGTCCGTCCAAGAGGGAGTTAATACAATGCCAATTACATGAGAGTCGGTCAGGACAATGAGAAACTATCCGTCCAAGGGAGGTGTCCGTGTAAGAGGGGTGTCGGCGAAGGAGAATTTCACTATATATATATATATATATATATATATATATATATATATATATATATATATATATATATATATATATATATATTTATTGCACTTGTAGACAAATATTTTCCCTTGATAATTCTTATAATTAGAGCGGGCCAATTTTCCGACATTTCTGTTACGATTTCCCAACATATTTTGTGTTAGGTACTAATAAGCTTGTAAATACTAACTAGTTTTCGACATTAGGTTTTATTTCACAAATATCTTTTCCAGTGTAAGACGCAGACTTCAAACTATCTCTTCCCCAGTTATCCTATTTATGTTTCAAGCACAAGATTACTTATAGTCTATAAAACTCTTTAACTATAAATAGAATTTTCAAAAGATATCAGTTAAGGTCGTTAAAAAGTATTAAATAATTTCAGTCTATACAAATAGAACATTAGCAAAAAAATGTTATATCGTCTGATGGGCATTTTGAAGCAGAACGCACCAAAGAGAGAGACTCGACAAACCGCATCGCGTTCCCTCTTGAAACAGCCAAGGCCAAGAATTAATTGGCAAATATATCAGCTCAACGAACCGTGGAGTCGAATTTATTATATCGGCCCGAAAGTGAAGCTAACAGACGATGATGCCTACGTCATGGTTATATGTCACGGTCTGTACACACATACTATATGAAATCGAAAATTTTATGGAGTGAACTCTTTTTGCATTACTTTAATTCTTGTATATTATTATTTTATTCATATTCAAGTCTTTTAAGTAGATAGAATAAATAAAAAGAAAAAATTAGGCACTAGTATTAATATTCACATAATTCCTTTCCTATTTATTAAATAAGTGAATACAAAGGCATCTACAGTCGTTCGCCTCCCCGCCTAAGTAGGGATTTTACCTTTTTTTATATCATAAGGATATCGGCGAGGACGTCGTAATACCCGCCAACGTTGTCCAAGTGGCGAAACATACATTTTTGTATTTCACAGCACCTTTTAGACACCGCGACAGTGCTGCCACTGACGTTATTGCATTTCTGCAAACACTACTAGCTATGTACGTGGCTAGGCCAAATATACTTAAATAAATTAATGAATAAGTAACCGAGCTGCTGGATTTGAATCTGAGACCTTCTGCACCGCAAGCAAGTACTACGCCACGGAGCCACGGGCTGCCACAATGGCCCGCTTTTGCTTTTACACATTTCATTAAACAGTCTGGCCACACATCTATCGCATCACGCGCTACATCTAGCGGTATAGAAGCTGCTGTCGTAAATAAATCTACTTTTAGTGCCTCTATATTGCGGGAAGATTTAAAATAAGACTGTAACTTATTTTATAATTAATATACTAAAAGATGCGAACTTTGAGAGGGTAAATCTTAATATGCGATAAATGGGGTAAACTGGCTCCTAAACCACGTTACTCTATTTTCGCCTTGGGTGCTAGTGTGGAGTCTTGTTGGAACATCCAAAACTTTCCCGAGAACAAGGCATGCTTTTCAAGGTTCGCTATAATCCACGAAATTTGTGTTTCACGTCCTGATCTTAGAAATGTTTTTGAGCAACTTCTCCGGAAGACTTCCCTCATCGCACTATCGTTGAAGCTAAATGATGGTCTTTTTCTACCTTCGGAATCTTCGGTGCCGCTTTCTATAATTGTGAGGGCTAAATTTTTCATTTGCAGTAAATTTTTTTTTATTTGTAAATATACTGGCCGATAACAGAGAGCCGCTGATAGAACTTTTCGACCTTGTCAGTCGTTTAATATTTCGTTGATATTCTTCTAGTTTTCTTTAATAGTGCGAGATATGGTTCGAGCCGTTATTTATTTTGTCAGTATTTTCTGCTTACTACTGGATTTCTTCATATTCTTTACGCGCCTGCTTTGACAACCGCTGTGCTTCTTCTATCGCGTGATCGACCGCTTCTTGGTCTGTCATCCAGAGAGGACAACTCTGAATAGTTGAGTGGTTCAATATATTTGCAACAGTTTTAACAATACAAGAATCGCTACAGATGTCTTATTGCACTTTTGTAATGACAACAATACGCTTCCCTTTGATATCCCACTCCTTGTTTATTGTATGACGTATTGGGTCCGAAATGGCTCGTTTAATTTAGTTCGAAACCTACTTAAACCGAGTTAGATAAAAAATATTAGAGTGTAACTTGAAGGTTTTTTCTAGACATCTTCAATAAGTAAGGCAGAAGTTACGACAAGACCAAGTATTAATTCCCAACATTATTATTAATTTAACTACTTTTTCTTCGGAACCATAAAAACTTAAATACCTTTTTCATTAGAATCTGCATTCCATGAGTTTTTGATTGCACTGATTATCATCATTACTTTTTACACTTTCCTAGTCTTTAATTTGAACTGGGGTGCAAAAGTTTTTCTTTTAAAATTAATTTTAAATTAGCACAATTAGAAGAATATGTTTAAAGTCAAGGAAATCCTAATAAGGGCCAAGAATCGATTGGAAATATCATACATATTGTTTGTCAGAAGCGTTATGGCTGTCTGTTCTTGCTAAAGAAAATATCCGTTATATATTGCTTATTGAAGGATAAAATAATGACCACGTCAAATATTCGCAACGTTGCAATAGAACATTCTTTAAATGTTTGGTGATTCAACTATGTTGTGTCATTCAACTATTAAAAGCATATGTAAGTTTTTATTGTATTTTTTCTATGTGTTATTTCTTTTGGCAGAAAACGTATATAATCCTGGAAATAACTACAGCTGCTGACAAATTACTCTAGAAAATATTAAGAGCTAATTAGTTACAATTTTAAATATGTTTACTGGAATGACTCTACGAGGGCGGTTCGTTATGAGCATTATTTAGATTTTCGAAAGTTAAGTGAACTGTAATATATTTTGTGCGTAACATAATACTTTAGGTCTATTAGTGCAGTAAAAAAAGCATTTGAAATTCCATAGTCTAGATACAGCATTATTATGATTTTATTCTCTCTGGGGTATGACCAGGAGTATTTTCCGTAGTTCTAGACTTCGAACTTTTTCAAAACGCATTTTTCGAGCTTAAATTGTGAATAACTCCGGTTATATGAGTCGGATCGAGACAAAAAAAAAACAAACTCTTCGTAATGAATTGAAAAAACAGGCAAAAAGCTATAGTGTTTTATTGAATACTACTAACATATACCTACGATTCTGCCCGCATGAACCTTACGAATTGCGCCACTGAAGTAATAATTGACATAAAAAAAAGTCAGAGAAATCCCATTAATTTACGTCCTCAAACTAGCCTCTCAGGTTTCGTCATATGAAGCCAATGAAAGACATGGAAAGTGTTCGAAGGGTGTAGCCCGCTTGATTCCTCCCAGAGCGGTGCATGTTAGAAATACAGGTCGCGCTAATACTTCACATCCGTATGAGGTTCAGCTTGTTACTCCTCGTATACCGCTCTTCAAGCAGTCTTTTATATGGAGAACATCATCCCTTTGAAATAATTTGCCCAGGACTGTGTTTCCCACTGAGTACAATTTACAGCGATTCAAGAACAACGTGAATCGCTTTTCCCGTGCACATGTCGCCTCTGTAGCGCTTTAGGGACTTCCCTGTAGCATAGGTAATTTTCTTCGGCGGCATCGTAAGTACATAGTTGTTTGATATGCTTCACATTCCGTCATCTATATCGTGCAAATTAACTATGTGCTATATTATCTTTTTGTTACAGATATCTGCATTGCTTTTTTTTTTTTTTCAGTTTTTTGAAATTGCTTCATAGATGTAATGCAGTCTGTCGAGTAAAAACGTGACCGCTCGTATTGAAGAAAATGTGTTTCGAGAACATTTTTTGCCATCAGTGTATTCTTTGGTGTGCTAGCAATGGCGCAATTACTTTAGTAAGTTGTCCAATTGCTTCCTGCATCGATAATCGCCTGGCGTCTTCATGGCATGGTGTCGACGAGATTTTCTGCATACTTGCGCGGCAATGATCTCCAAATTTTTCAAATTTCGCGAAACATCTGAGTCAAAGTCCTCTGAGCTTTCTCTTTACAAGGGACTAAACTTTTTCAATAGGGTTGGCGTCCGGCGATTGTGAGGACCACTCTAGTATCTCATCGTGAGTTCAAGCGAGCCGCTTCGCGACGTGATTTTCGCCCAGCAAAGGTTTCTCCAACGTGCTGCGAAATTTGACATCATGAGCACGAAGGTGTTGTCTCATGAGACGACACATTCAAATACGATTTTCTTAATTTTCCTGCTTCTTGATACAGCGTCAATTTCAGGTCCTCTAAAAACAGAGACACGATTCGTTTTTTGACTTTCGGAATGACTTTGCCTACCGAGCCACGTTTAGGCAGGCGTCGATATTTTTCATCTCGTTAAGACAATTTACTCTACACACGTCTTCACAAACGATATTGACTTTTTAATATATTTGGATGCCGTGGAATGTGTCATTTTAGGCCCCTTTGGATAGGAACAAGGAAAGACTGCCTTTTTAACTGATTTCGGAATCGACTGATACTTTTACTAAAAATACGTCGTAGATAAAGGTTCCCTCTACCGATTTTTCGTTGAATCGCATCTACCAAAAATGAATTATCGCGGACACGTTCTTATTTGACAGACTGTATTTTGTCGAGTGATCTAATACATTTTGGTTAAGAAATCATTTAATTTGGCATTGAAAATAATAACAGGCTTAATATAATTACTGATAATAGCGGATCAATTATTTCTGTGAGTATCAGTATTAATTAAAACTCTTCATTCATTAAATATTAATCAATATTTGTAAGTAATATGGCAAAGATAAATGATCTTGCGCACCTGTGCCATACTTGATGAATTATGTAAGAGATTTTAAGAATTTTAAAAAAGCCGTATTATTATTTAAATATATTGGCTCTGTATCAGTAGCACTCGATAATAATACATAAAACTCACTGAAAGGATCTGAAACTTGTAATCCAAGATCATCGCGCTGCTCTCTGACCGTTAATTCAGAACTACTCGCCTTATTTTACGAATGCAGCTGGTTTAAAATAAGTAACTATTTTTAACAAATAAAAATTGAATTGCTATGCATGAAACACATTAGATGCACCTAAAAAATATTATTTTGTTTAATTAAGCACACTGTAAACACATTTAAGTCACTTTTTGCATGAACAATTTGCAATATTTCGAGAACAATATTTATTTTTGCAGCACGTTTCACCACGTAAACAAAATGTATTGTCTTTTACAGTTAACTGATTGGTTTGCCATATCTCTTCAACCCTCCTTAAAAACTTTCTCTCTGTCTCTCTTTCTTTCTCATTTTGGTATATTTAATATTGTACAAACTGATGCCAATGATGATACACAATTTTTTTAATTACAGTAATAATATTCATTTTCTTTTTATAAAAAATCAATATTAGGAGCGTCTGATATATATATATATATATATATATATATATATATATATATATATATATATATATATATATATATATATATATATATATATATATATATATATATACGAGGCTGGTTTGAAAAGTCCGTGCAAAAATAAAAACTACTTATGTGTTTGGGGTAAACCTTTTTTATTTTTCGACATAGTCTCCTTTTAGGCTTATACACTTCGTCCAACGATGTTCTAGTTTGTTGATCCCTTCCGAATAATAGGATTTGTCCAAGTCTGCAAAACATCCATTAGTGTCTGCAATCACCTCCTCGTTTGAATAAAATCTTTGTCCCGCCAGCCATTTCTTCAAATTGGGGAACAAATAGTAGTCCGAGGGAGCCAAGTCTGGAGAATAGGGGGATGTGAAACGAGTTGGAATCCTATTTCCATTAATTTTGCGACCACAACTGCTGAGGTGTGTGCTGGTGCGTTGTCGTGATGGAAAAGGACTTTCTTGTGGGCCAATCGCGGGCGTTTTTCTTGCAGCTCGGTTTTCAAACGGTCCAATAACGATGAATAAAATTCACCTGTAATAGTTTTACCCTTTTCCAGATAGTCGATGAGGATTATCCCTTGCGAATCCCAAAAGACAGTCGCCATAACCTTTCCGGCCGAAGGAACGGTCTTCGCCTTTTTTGGTGCAGATTCCCCTTGGTAACCCATTGTTTAGATTGTTGTTTGGTCTCAGGAGTATAGTAATGTATCCATGTTTCATCCACAGTGACAAAACGACGCTTAAAGTCCTCCGGATTCTTCTGGAACAGCTGTAAACCATCCTTGCAACACTTCACACGATTCCGTTTTTGGTCAAGCGTGAGCAATCGCGGCACCCATCTTGCGGATAGCTTTCTCATGTCCAAATGTTTATGCAAAATATTATGTACCCGTTCAGTCGAGATGCCCACAGCACTAGCAGTCTCACACACCTTAACTCTTCTGTCATCCATCACCATATCATGGATTTGATCAATGATTTCTGGAGTCGTAACCTCCACAGGCCGTCCAGAACGTTCAGCGTCACTTGTGCCTATATGGCCAGTCCGAAAATTTTGAAACCACTTATAAACTGTTCTAATCGAAGGTGCAGAGTCACCATAATGTTTATCAAGCTTCTCTTTAGTCTCCTGAGGCGTTTTACCTTTCATAAAGTAATGTTTCATCACCACACGAAATTCTTTTTCGTCCATTTCTTGAAAATCACTCGACTTCCTTGATTCACACGAATGCCAAACACAAAGAAATAGACCAATATGGCTGAAACTTGGCGTACGTTCATTCAAGAGATGCTACTAACTAAACATGACCTCGATACGCGCCGGTGGTGCCATCTCTCGGACTTTGCACGGACTTTTCAAACCAGCCTCGTATATATATATATATATATATATATATATATATATATATATATATATATATATGTCAAAAACTCCTGAATAATTGGAAAATATCGTTTTTTTTTGAAAAATGGTGCACCTTTAAAAAAACATATATATATATATATATATATATATATATATATATATATATATATATATTTAGTTTCCTGTTTAATGAGAGTAACAAAATTAAAAAAAAAACATATCCCATTCATTGGTTCAATTTCATCATATGATTTAGTTTATCCAATTATTATGTTTTAATTGATGACATATTAATACCGTCAGACTAATATTGCATGTTTAACTTATTTACAATTATTAAATATTGCATATTGACATATCAGTTTGAAAAATAAAAGGCTTTAAAGATAAATTATCTTCATGTTTTATATACATTTAGTGATATAGAATTATTAGCAAATAAAGGACGATAATTCCTCCAATATAAATTATGTCCCTCGCCGATAATATTACGAATATATTTCTGGGAACAATAATTTAAAACACATCTTAAGAACTAATCAAAAGGTATTTTTGGGGTTTCTGAGTTTTCTTGGGTTTTCCCTTATTGTAATTATTTTTCAGTGTAACAAGTATTATTAATTACGGTTTAATATAGAAAGTTATAAATCAACAAAAAGTTTAATCATTCATATTTGTTTATGCTAATCTTCGGGGAATTATTTTACAATTACATATATGTTAGGTTAAATATTTGCGTTGCTCTAACGAGTGAGTGCATTTTCTTTATAACACTTTTATGATATTATCTATAATCAGTTATCTATTTGAAATTCGTAACTTGCAATTAGTATGTGTGGTGTAGTAATAATGCGAATAAGAATCGGCAACCTAAACTAAGTTTTGTGACTGAAAATTTACTTAATCTTAAAAGTCAAGGAAAAGAAAAGCTTTCACGGCTTTGTCGAATAACGGAGAATTTAATATTGAGAAATAAATCTCTCTCTGTCGCACATCATATCGGACATTATAATTGAGTTTCCAGAACAGTAGGCCAGCAACTCAAAAATTCCAGTCCAATTTTATTACAATTATAATTATGTTTCCCATTTAATTTAATACTGTATGTACATCAGCTACTTATACAAATATCCGCAGACAGCAGAAAGTCTTAACTTAGCACAAACCTGGACGAAATTCTAACTTGTGGTAACCATAGCCAAGTAAAATTTAACGCTACAAAAACCCAGGCGGCAGTTTTTTCTAAAAAAAAATTAACGCAGCATAGCTACGTAGGGACGCTCCATTACTCTATCATCGACACTTAATTTGCTAGGCTTTAACTTGGGTGCAAATATATTTTAACATGAAGATGTTGCATGCATAACAAAGACAGCTTCTCAAAAACTGGAATATTATTTCGAACTAGAAAGCCTTATACTTCTCAACAACTGTTAATTCTATACAAAGCTTAAATTGGACCAACGATGGGATATTGCTCCAATGTTTAGGGCTCCCCTTCAGAACATACGATGCATTTGTTGGATTCTATTCAGAAGGGAGCTGTCCGCCTGATTGAAGACCCTGAACTCACCATCAGCCTGATTCCTTGGAACATCGAAGAGCGGTTGGCGACTTGAGTCTATTCTACAAGTATTTTTATGGAAAATGTTCGATCGATGTAGCTTAATTTCTCCCAGAGCGGTACATGCTAGGACGACATGTCGCGCAATACTTCACATCCGTTTCAGGTTCAACTGGCCTTTTCATGCAACCTTTTATATGCAGAACCTCATCCCTTTGGAATGATTTACCCAGGACCCTGTTTCCACGGAGTACAATTTACAGCGATTCAAGACCAACTTGAACTGTTTTTTCTGTCGCTCCTGTAGCGCTTTTGGGATTTTCCTGCAGAGCGTGTGCTATACCAATAAAAAAAATTTGAAATAAGTTTTTTTTTTTTAAATTTTTACATGAAATTTTTAAACCTCTTTGGCCTTTTTTGAATAAGTATTAAATGTTTATTAATTATAAATGGATCATTTCACTAATTCGTTTATTTGAGGAGTTAGGCAGAAAAATAAATACAAAAACATTTTTAAAGAATTGGATGGCCCATTTATAATGAATAACTTTATACTATAATTGTTTCCATTACACTGGAGAACAAAATCGAACTTTTTTTTGTTGCATGACATCTGTTAAGTGTTATTTACTAATTTGCCGGCGCTGATTCAGAATCTCACCTCAGTTGGTATCTAGCAGCTCTAGTTTCTAAGATACAGGTACCGTGTTAATATTTACTATTCAGTTGACAATTATCATCTGTATCATTCTGTGCATCTATCGTGATGTTTTCGTCAAGAAGAACATGCGTAAACAGTCCAAATTGTTTTTGTGTCATTTATGGCGAATATATGTTGAGATAATTCCGTTTGAATGTGTCGGACTTTGTAAAACAAGCATATGTTGACTACTTTGGGTTTCCACTAGAGACAAACATCAAGCCCTGGATTTCTAGTTTGGTGTGGAAAATCTGTGTTGAGGCTTTACGTTTATTGGCAAATAAGAAAAGACCATCTTTCAAGTACAAAACTTCAATGACCTAGTATGAACCATCAATCATCATGATGACTGTTTTTTGTGTTATGAAAATTGCGGGTATAAACCGCAACAATCGTTCTAAATGGATTTATCCTACCTTACAATCTGCTATTAGACTTGTTGTAAGTTACAGTGATACATTAGTACCACAGCCATCTACATACATCCCAGGAACATTCAAATGAGTTCAGTCAACAAATCGATGATAGTGGCGATAATAAGGATAGTGACTTTGATTACCCCGGAGATCCTAGACCACTCAGTCAAAGCGACCTAGATGACTTGGTCAGAGATATTGGACTGTCTCAAAAGGCATCAGAACTTTTAGTTTCCCGGTTAAAAGAAAGACATCTATTGACAAAAGAAATGAATATCTTGTATTATCGCACTAGGAAAAATAATTTACTCCCTTTCTTTTTTGAAGAGGATGATTTTGTATTTTGCAGTGATATTCCTGGTCTAATGGCTGCACTGGCGTTTATTTATAGACTTGTCAAAACGTAGTCTCTTTGCATATTGCACATTCAACTAAAGTCAAAGAAGACTCTTCTACAATATACGAGGCATGTTTTTTAAGTAAGTACCGTTTTGCGATTCCGCCGCCGCAGCGATACGGTCGGCGTTCCGCGCATGCGCGCTGGTAACCTACATCTCATGTCTACGCACTGACGCCATTACAGTCTGATTCTTCATTGTATACGTTGTTTACTGAGTGTTTAAGATGCCTCCGACAATCGTGAGTCCCGCCGATTGTGAAGTACGGACTGTTATACGATTTCTTAGTGCTAAAGGCGTAAAACCGATCGATATTCATCGTGAGATCTGTGAAGTTTACGGACAAAACATTATGAGTGATGGAATGGCAAGGAAATGGGTGAGAGCATTTAAAGATGGCCGCACAAATGTGCATGATGAAGAACGGAGTGGGCGTCCTTCGGTCGTTAATGAAGATTTGGTGCAGAAAGTGGACGAAAAGGTGAGAGAAAACAGACGCTTTACAATTTCATCATTGTGCGACTGCTTTCCTCAATATTCTCGTAGTGTTTTGTATCGCGGCAGGCGGCAGAATTTTATGAGGAGGGTATTCAAAAACTGGTGCCACGTTATGACAAGTGCCTCAATATTCACGGAAATTATGTAGAAAAGTAGATTAAGGTACAGGCTTTCATGTAAAAATAAAATTATAGCGATATCTTTGCCTCGTATTTAGTTATGAACAAGATCGAGTACAATGAATATAAGTGTATTTTATGTGTGGATCTGAAAATGGTCAATTTCCTCTTGGGCTAATAAGGTGGTTATATGAAATATCCCTGTTTCATATGCTTATGGGACAGCAGAGCTAAAGCTGAGCACTGGACTAAGAAGGACTGGCCTTTTAAGGAAGCTCAATTCCATAGAAGGCTGAATGTTATAAATCATCCACTCGTGCCCAGAGACCGCATAGTATTGCCTCCTTTACATATCGAACTGGGGCTGATGAACAGTATGTAAAAGCATTCAATAAAGATGGGGAATATTTTTAGTACATTTCAAGAATGTCTCCAAAAATTGAGTATTGAAAAGTTAAAAGCTGGCATTTTTGACGGCCCACAGATCAGGAAATAATTAAATGATCCAATTTTCACCAGCAGTATGATAGATAATGAAAAATACGCGTCGGATTAGTGCGTTTGGGTAGTGAAAAATTTCTTGGGAAACAAGACGTCTGACGACTACTCTCAACACATTAAGCACCTAATGCTACACGTCCAGCGACTTAGATCCAACATAAGTATAAAGCTACACTTCCTCCACAATCATCTAGAGCGTTTTCCCGAAAATCTCGGTGATTTAAGCGAGGAACAAGGGGAACGCTTCTACCAGGATATTCGCACTACGAAGGAGCGATACCAGAGTCATTGGAATGTAAATATGATGGCTGATTATTGTTGGAGCATTCAAAATAGTACTCATATATCATTCCACCAAAACCACATTCAAGTTAGGTGTGTTTAATAAAAATGTTATAACTCGAAAAATTGTATTTTTTTTAAATAAAAGTCCCTCCACTCATATCTATAAAACTAGAGCTGCTACAAGAAAACCGACTAGATACTTGAAATAAGCGTGAAAAACATTCAGAATCAGATTTAACATTTTATGCAACAGGAATGCTGTTGTACGGTGTTATTTGGGATTTTAAGAGTTTTCTTTATTTGTAGCCTAAAATTTATAAATGCCAGAAACTATAATTTTACATTTGCGAAAATTTTTTAGACTGTATTTCTTAGATGCTCTGAGGGATTACATACACCTGGGCTCTGCAAAAAGTTTGCATATTTAAAAAAAAATATAAATTTAAAAGGTTGGAAAAAGAATGGCGATTATATATTTTTATTGTACTTTAAATTATAGGAAATTTTTTTTTTTTAAATATGTTTTACATGTTAACTTTATTTTTTATCGGGTTCAATGGACCACTGATCAAAACTAAGGCGCCTCCTTGTCTGCAGGATAACTTCATAAAAAATAATCCAATATGCAAAAATAAAAATTAATCTTGTAAAATAATGTAGTAGTTAAAAATTGACAAAGTGTTTCAAAAATAAAAAATTTACTGTGTTTCAAAGTTTGGTATGCTATTTTCGACCAAAAAATGTATATTTAATTATTTATAAAAAAATTGTCTATTAAAAACATTTAAAAAACCTCTCGACATTTTGTAGAAAAATTAATTATTAAGATTTTAAAAAAAAGTTAAAAAAATATAAAAAATTATTTGAGTAATATTGCATACGGTGTCTGCAAACAAGTAGCAGTCCCAGTCCGACGCCAGGTCACATTTAATGTAACTTTGTAATGGAATGGAATTTTCTTAAAAAAATTTTTTTGAATAATTCTTAGAAGTATAGAGAATAAAAATCCGTAAAAAACCGAATTTTTGGAAATTCGAGGCGTACTTAACCCCTTAACATACAATATTGATATGTTTAATGAACTTTTTTCATGACACTGAGACAATAATAACATAATTATTTAGTATATGGTAAAAGGTAAAGTGTCTTTGGTAAAAGAAAGTACTGTACTGGTGAAAAATGATCCTTTGAGTATACATATGTACATTGAGTAAATTAGCTATAATTTGTAACTCTCAGACTGATTTTTGTTCTTTTTAGTCTTCCGTACGGAACACTTATAAGATGACTTCGGTGTCTGTCTGTCTGTCACACCCGATTTTCTCCGAAACTATTTGTCATAGAAAGTTGAAATTTGGTAATAATATAGGAATTGATGGCCTCATCAAAGCCGTGTAGTTTTGAAAGTCAAATTTTGACTTAAGGGGTTAGTTTTGGGGGGTGAAATCGGAAGTGAAAAAAAAATTTTTTTAGTAGGTCATCAAGTGTGGTTTCAAATGAAAGCTTGTGAAAACACGAGTAAAAAATATGTATATAATGTAATACTTGCGCACATTTTTCTTTGTATTATTTTTTAAAAATCGCGAAAAATCGCTGTCCCCCTACCTTATCTCGAAAAGTACTGATCAAAAAATTTTGAAAAAATTCTGGAATATTCTCTAGGGCAGGGGTGCTCAAACTTGAACTGATGGCGATCTACCTCAATATTGTTAGACTACGATCGATCGACTCTGAGAGGCTGCAAGTAAGTGTGATGCAGGATTGTCGTCTAGGTAGGGTGTATCGTGGCATAGATATTAGTTTTCCGCACAATATGCATTTTTTTAGTCAAGGTAAGTGTAGGTCTGCTCTAAAATGTCAATGAAAAAACTCATAATTATTCAAAATTGCGAGTTTATTGGTTCTTACAAAACAAACGAGTTCTAGTGTCTAAACTTAACTAAAGAGTAACTTTGGATGTTGAAGCGTGGCACTGCATGTCCTCAGCATACTTTTCATAAGATGGTACGTAATTACCGAGAGCTAATCGCAAGCATGATGACATATGTTCGTCAGTTAGTCGATTGCGATGTTTTGACTTAATTATCTTCATTTCAGAAAATGCAGACTCGCACAAGTAAGTTGACCCAAACATTGCCGTCAGTTGAAGGGCGATTTGCCTTAGATTCGGATATTTATCTTCAGATATAAAACACCAGAACTTTGTATCAGATGCTGTGGCTTTGAGATGTATATCTGATATAATCTGCACTAACTCATTTTCAACAGAACATGAGTCCATGTTAAACTGACTTGCTATTTCAGTAGCTAATTCCTCAATGTTTTTACACGAAAAAGGATAATTCATAAATGATGCGATATTTTCCAATTTACTGAAATCATAAAAACGTATTTCGAATTGGCCCAAAATATTTGATAATTCTGCCTCATAAATATCATAATTCAACTGAGGAATCCTTGCTTTCAAAGACGGAAAATTTTTCAGATCATTTCTTTTCAGTTGATCTATCATAAGTTGCAATTTACTTTTGAATGCGTTTATTGCGCTAATCATCTCAATAATAGTTTTTCCTTTACCTTGAAGCTCCAAATTAATGGTGTTTAAATGCATTGTGATGTCTGTCAAAAATGTCAAATCAGTCAGCCATTTTCCGTTTTTCAGCATCTGAGTGTCATCACCTCTTTCGTCCAGAAAAGCTGTTATTTCGGGCAATAATTCTTGAAACCTTTCTAGGAATTTTCCGCTACTCAACCACCTGACGTCAGTGTGAAGAACTAAATCAGTGTGTTCAGCTGACTCACTATCTTCCAACTGCAATTTAAAGAGCCGTCGTTGCAAGCTACGTGCACGGATAGAATTCTCAATTTTTATTGCAATGCCCATAATCTCCTCCATGTTTAGAACTTTTGAACACAAAACTTGTTGATGTATAATGCAATGGAAGGAGAAAAATAAAGGGAAATCATCATTAGCTCGACACAATGCCACAAAACCGTTTTTGTTTCCAGTCATTGCTGGTGCTCCATCGGTTGTAATGCACACTAGTTTATATATTGGTAGCTTGTAGTTTGTTACAAAATTGAAGAAAACGTCATATATATCTTCGCCACGGGTCTTTCCTTTCAGAGGAATCATTGTCAAAAACTCTTCCTTAGCCGACATGTCATTGAATACCGTTCGAATAAAAATACACAGCTGGGCAGTGTCTGTCATATCGGTGGATTCGTCGAACTGTAAAGAAAAGTATGTACATTCCATAATATCATGTTTTAGTTTATCTGCCATGTCCTGACTCATGACTTCAACACGCCTTGTGACAGTCGGACGAGATAACTGAAGTTCTCTAATAGCAGACATAATCTCTGTTTTATTTTTAAAATCTTCAAATAAAGTCTCACCCGCTTCAATAAATGCTTCCTTCACAACCAATCCATCATCAAATGGTTTCTTGTGTTTCGCCAATATATGAGATATTTTAAATGACGCGATCGTTGCAGCTTTTGATTGTTTGGCTGGTCTTGTGAACATGGTTTGTTCCTTTTTTGAAACAAGTTATCAAATCACGTACTTTTCGTTTTCTTAATTCACTCTGTGACGGAAAATCCTTTTCATAGTTTTTATGAACCGTTTTATGATGCCTCTCTAAGTTCCCACGCTTATGTATTGCAACTGACGCACGGCAAATGAGACAAATGCACTTATCCTTTACCATACAAAAGAAAAATTCTTCCTCCCAATCGTTATTAAAATGATAAGTTTTACTTTTCTTCGCCGCACTCATTTTGGACTATTTATTAATAAACTTTGTATCGATGTATCGCCTTCAAGTTACAACTCAGACTGACTCCTATTCCTGCAGGCTCAACATTTATATCGGCGCGAACGAAGTCTTGAATGTTCCCGTCAAACACGCCGCCCGAAGTTTCTAGAAAAATCGGCGGGAATCAAAAACGCGGCTTTTCTTTGACAAGTACCGCGCGTTCCTTTGATAAACCCGCCTTTTGCCGCTAGCAGGGGGTTATTATGATAAAAGAAAGTGATGAGGGGGTTATTCTGGCCTAATTGTGTATCGAATAAATTTTAGTAGTTTATTCATTACATTTTGTTTTAGTTACCTAAAACAAAATCTGTGAATAGTTCTATATCGGAATTTTTTTCTCGAGATCGACTCAAAAAGTACTCGCGATCGACCGTTTGAGCACCCCTGCTCTAGGGGGTGTAGATTGAACGAAAATTATCACGAGTGCATTACCTTTAATAATTTATCTGGTACATAAAAAAACAAAAATTTCAAGATCATTAATTTTCAGTAAAGATTGGTAACAAACTTTGTTGAAAACTCATTTGGGATGTATTTTGTGAAGTCACTGATCATTTTATACCATCGTAACAACATTCGTTATTTTAAAAGCCATCAACATACGGAACACTAATTGTGCAAGTTCAGCTTGCACTTGACCGGTTATTTTTTAAACTATAATTATTTTCAATTTAATTTCATTTTTACGTAGCTTAAGAAACCATATTGAACTGAACTAAAAGGGTTTCCAATGGTATTTACTGGAAAAAGGTTGAGTCGATTAACTTGAACTCACCTCCAAAAAGTTTAAGGAATGAACGAGGTGACAGAAATAACAAAATGTGGTTAAATCTTTGACAAACACTAGTGGCGCTTGACTCGTTCAACTTTTCTTTGTGCGGAAATCAATAATTCTCCAATCATTGTTTTGCAAGGATTGCTTGAGACTTCCTTTAGTTATTTAAAACGTCAAATTTTTATTTTAAGAGGAAAAGGCAACTCCTTCTCCCCTCTCGGTTGCCAGTTTTGGAAGTAGTAAGGTTTCATTTAAGCCAGGCATATTTTTGGCTTTTCCTTAGGTTATCCTTTTTAAGTTTTATTACGAACGAAAGTTTTTTTTTGTTTGAGGCTTGTACGCGCCGGTCACCGTAGTCCTACTGAAGTGGGGAATTGTTCTCTCCACGGCCGTGACGCTCAGTGATGATCTTAAACAAGCGCCTGAGCGAATACGATTGATAAAAATTACTGGTAATTATCATTTAAAATAACAATTCAACTAAATTAGCTCTTACAAAAACAACGTTAACGATTTAAAAGAAAATTCAAATGCATTTTCCTGTTAAAGAGTCCATTCGCACTCATTTTACACCTCTTAAACAATTATCATTCTCTCGAAATCGAGTTCAAAATGACCGGGCAGGAAAACCGCGATGAATAACGAGCGACCGGCTCCCGCTGTTCATAGAAGGACGCCTCGCTCGGGCCCTTCCGCGAGATTATAAACGGCCCCCATACGTCATAACGCACGGCGAGCCGGAAGCGCTATAGTTCGCTTCGTTTATGCCGGAACAACCGTCCAAATCAACAGTTGGTGGGCGAGTTACTTGTCGAGATAGTTTTGGTAAAAACTACTTTATTTTTACTAGATTATTAGGAGAAATTTTGAATATATCAGCGTTATCAGCTTTATTTACAATTTTTTTTTTAAATATAACATCAAATCAGAAAATTTGAAGATATACTCAACTCAAAAACATTTTATACGCAAGGGCCGACAAACCATGTCACTCATGAAATCGCTTCCCGCGAAATCAATCATCTATTTAAAATTTTAATTAGGGTGGTAAGGACAAGTAGAAAACAATGTAGTAAATTAGAATCTTGTCTTAGGCAAAAAGTCACCTTCCTCGGCTTCCGTGTATTGTCGCCTGGATTGAAATTCTGTAAAAAAAAAAATAAAGGGAAACAACAGTCACCATAAGGATCTTATCACTGGAAAGAAATAAGGGAAAAGAATCTTAGAATATGTGTTTACAGAATCGTATGATGCTCTCTTGTAATAAAACCACAATAAACCCAATACAGTAGCGAAAGTGAACTGGAAGTTGGTGACGAGATTTTGACAGCGTGTGCGTCGACAGATCTCTCTTTCAAAATGGCCGCTGATCTGATCTCGGAATGTGCCGATCGCTTCTTGATATGACTGCAGTTTATATGAATTTAAAGACAGAAGAAGAAAGAGAGTTTGTATAAAAAGAGACTATTAAAAACGTTTGTAAGTGAAAAGAATCGAAAAGGTTGGCAAACAACAATTTATATAATCATCGGGAAAGGAGGTTATTGTTGTGCCGTTGCAAATTGTAAAAATAATTCAAAAAGTATGCCTGGAGTGAGTTTCTTCTTCTTCCCTAAAGATGTTGAAAGGTGAGTGATTTAATTAAATAATATCAATTGCGTAAGAATTTGAATAATTGAATAATTCCGAGAAGCTATTTCTTTTATGATATTTTTTGGGTTATAGTGCAAAGATCTGGCTTGCAGCAACCAAACACGTCACTAGTTGTCTAATTGAAAAATTATAAGGTATGCATCTCACATTTTTCTCAGAAGATGTTTAAAAATGATTTGAAAAATCGTTTATTCGACCATGCGTAACCAGACGCTAATATAGGATCAGATAAAGATTACTCTGTATGTCAAAGGCTAATAACACAGGTAATGATCCTTATAAGAGTCGGATTTTATTGTAATTGCAATGAGGCCCAATCAGGCCCAGAAACATTTAATTTGTATTCGGATATAAAATTCCTTGCTGAATTCAAATATATATTTAAAAATTTGGGTTCCAGTTTCAGTTTTCACTTCTGGGCCTTATAGAGTCCCAACAAAGCGTTGGGCCCAAAATCTGATATGCTTAATTAGGTCCAGAAACATTTAATTTGTATTCGGACATAAAATTCCTTGCTAAATTCAAATATGTATTTAAAAATGTGGGTTCCAGTTTCAGTTTTCACTTTTGGGCCTTATAGAGTCCCAACAAAGCGTTGGGCCCAAAATCTGATATGCCTATTCAGTTGCCTGGAGAAAATGCTAAAACGTTTGTCTGCAATATTTTATCTGAGAATACCATCCTGTCAAGTTTTATTCATCTCTTGTTTAACAAAGCGGTCTATTCTTTTTATTTTTAGTGTTCCGTACAGAACACTTTTAAGATTACTTCGGTGTCTGTCCGTTCGTCTGTCACATCCAATTTTCTCCGAAACTATTTGACACAAAAAGTTGAAATTTGGTACTAATATAAAAATTGACGCCTCATCAGAGCCGTGTAGTTTTCAATATTAAATTTTCCCTTGGGGTTAGTTTTGGGGAGAAATCAGAAGTGAAAAAAAAATTTATTAGGTCGTCGAGGAATGTTAAATGAAAGCTTGTAAAAATATGAGTTCAAAAATATATATAATGTAATACTTACGCACACTTTTCTTCGTATTATTTTTAAAAAATCTCGTAAAATTGCTGCCTCCCCCTTATCTCGAAAAGTACTGAAAATTTTTAAAAAATTCTGGAATATTCTCCACGGGGTGTAGATTGAACTAAAATTATGCATAACCTTTAATAATTTATCTGGTATATATTTACAAAAAAATCAAGGTCATTAGTTTTCAGTAAAGGTTGGAGAAAACTTTGTTGAAAACTCATTTGGAGTGTGTTTTGGGAAGTCATTGATCCTTTTTTACCTCCATAACAAAATTTTTTATTTTAAAAGCAATCAGCGTACCAAATACTAATTGCGCAAGTTGAACTTGCACTTGACAGGTTATTTTTTTATGCTGCATTAACTTGACCTGATTTTCCTGTACGGTTACCCCTGAGTTTGGCTACTGTATTGGGTTTACTGTGGTAAAACCTGCCTTGGATATAGTATATACCCATTAACATTTAGTAATTTTAATAGTTGGTTATATAAAACTTATTAAAATACAACTTTATAGAATATTCCGGTGCTACTTATAATCTTATTTATATTCTTCTCTATTAGCTAAAACCTCATTAGATTAGACTTTTAATGATAATGAGAAAGCCAATTAGCTAAGAATTTTTTAAATTTCGGAAGTATGACAACACTATACTTTTGACCAATCGTCAGCAGTCGACCCATTCAACCAATTTTTAGGACAAAATAGTTGTATGATCATATATCATATATTTATATTAAATATACGGCGGCTGAGGTCAAACATTTTGGAATTATAGGCTAAAATACGGAGAAAGTACAAGGTTATGTATTGTAGCCTAAAAAAAAATCTGAAATGACCAGCAGCTGGTGCCAAAAAATATCATTAGAACTTTATAACTATTTCAAATAAAACTAAAAAGACTTTTTGTGGAAAATATTTCTACAAAATGTCGTCTGTTAATAGAAAACAAAAACAAATACGTCATCTTTATTAATGTCGAGCAATACAGGAATTCTGCTATTATTTCTAACGACCTAAAGCACACACAATCATTATAACATAATAATCCTTTCTCTCAGAAGGAATTTTATTGTTTCTTCATTCTTTGTTCGATCGCCATATGGAGAAAACCTTGCCTTACCTCTTTGTTTTCACCCCTTTTCTCGTTTCTAAAACCCGGTTTGTATGTGTATTCGTGCATTTTCGTAATTGAAAGTCCATAGGGATGACCCTGCCCTGCATCTGAAGCGAGCTGCGGTCATCTCTAACAGATGTCCGTTGAGAAAATCCTTAATGGCACGTCGAAATTGCTACGGCAGTCTCGGGAAATTGTTAGTAAATTAAAACTCTTTATTACTTTAGACAAAGAGCCTACGTTATGCAGAAGTTTTTTTTTATGTCTAGACTAACTTATGATTTAGTCTTTGTTTTTTTTGTGTCATTTAAACGAAAAAGATTTATTATACACATGGCATCATGGGCAAAAAATTCAGCTCTATATTGTTCAGCGACCAATGAATTGTCTGTAAAAATTTTTTTTGACGAATGATGCAGGCAATAAATGTAAACTTAAAAAAAAAACGTATAGCACGATATACATGAAGCTATCTTTTTAACTCCTTTTTTCCATTCCTTTAATCCTTTACGTGTTCAAATATAAATGATTAAGCCTAAAGTTTGTCCATGATTTCAATCAAAATACAGGAATAATTCTCCTAATGCCATTGAAACTATACAACCTCTTTCTTCGGAAGCGCTCTCACTCAAGAACTATAAATGTCTTACCTACTTCAAGTATTATATGTAAACCAAATTTGAAATCGATATGCCATATCGGTCGAGAGTTATCGTGCTGACAGGCTAAAAGACAAGAAGTCCAACCGATGTTAAGGGAAAAGCAGGTTTTTCGTGGTGTAGGGACCCAGAATTGTGGAAAATGAAAAAGTTTGACTGCAAATTTATCATGAATAAAATGCTTCTCCTTAGCGATAAATGTAAAAACTTAAGCTTGTTAAGATAATGGTTGTGTCAGACACCAAGTGGTCAAGACTAGAATTTTTACGCATACCTAGTATCATCTAAGCCATCTTAGATATACAGTCTGTCAAGGAAGAACGTGCCCGCAATAATTCATTTTTGGTAGACGCGAATCTAGCGATTCAACAAAAAATCGATAGAGGGAACCTTTATCTACGACATATTTTAGTAAAAAAATCAGTCCATTCCGAACTTTCGTTGAAATCACGAAATCCAAAATGAGTCACTTGTTTGCATGTCGGTTCGAGGCAGTCTTTCTTTGTTCCCATCCAAAGGGGCCTAAAATGATACATTCCGCGGCCGCTAAATATATTTGAAAGTCGGTGTCGTTTGTGAAGAAGCGGGTGGATCGTTTTAATGAAACGAAAAATGTCGACGACTTGTCAAAACGTGGCAAAGTTACTTCGAAAATCAAAAAAAGAATCTTGTTTTTCCAACACTCAAAATTGACGCTGCGTCAAGGAGCGGCAAAATTAAGAAAATCGGGTTTGAATGTGTCCCAGGAGACCATTCGACAACATCTTCGTATGTTAAACTCCGAAGCACGTTGGAGAAACCTGTGCTGGGCGAAAATCGCATCGCGAAGCGGCTTGCTTGAACCCACGATAAGATACTAGAGTGGCCCTTATAATCGCCGGACGGCAATCCTATTGAAAACGTTTGGTCCCTTGTAAAGCGAAAGCTCAGAGGAAAGACTCTGAGGACTTTGACTCAGTTGTCTCGCGAGATTCGAAAAATTTGCAGAATATGCAGAAAATCTCGTCGACAGCATGCCTCGAAGATGCCAGGCGATTATCGATGCAGGAGGCAATTGGACAACTTACTAAGGTAATTGCGCCATTGTTAGTACATCAAAGAATACATTGGTGGCAAAAAATCTTCTCGAAAGACATTTTTTTAATACGAGCGGTCACGTTCTTACTTGACAGACTATATCAACCGAACTAGGCTTTATTAATGTGGAAACGAAATGCAATATGCCGAATTCAACAAAACAAGTTCTTGTGGAAAAATGCGACTCCTATTAGTCTATACATAAATATAGATGATTGGAGAAATTGGATTTTTTCCCGAAAAATATCCATTAAATTTTTTTAATATAGCAGTGGACAAGAATTTTTTTTCTTAGCCACATGAATTCATTACTTAAATAGCATTTTTGACATATTGTACAAAAAGGACACAAAACTTTTTATTTTTTGGTTTGTTATCAAAAAGTCAATCCAGCAGCAATGCAAGCTGTATGATTTTTTTCGGAAAATCTCCGTAATAAACTTTTCTTCTTACAGAAATTCACAAGAAACTTTTTCTTATCAACTAGTATTATTTGCATTATGTACAAAAAAAGACTTTTTTAATTAAAACATCTTTTTTTTTGTTACAGGTATGTGTTAACGGTAATTAGGAAGTATGCAGTAAGTAGACTTTTTTAAAATACATTTTTTATAATACCTATTTTTATGAGGTATAAGGAATTAGCTATGCAGTTGTAAAAAAAGCTGATGGTATCAGGTCAGTCAATAAGTTTTGAAAGCGACTCCTATGGAGCATCCCTTGAACCAATTATTGAACACCATTTTGAAGTTTCATCTGTCATATGAATACGCCCTAAATTTTAAATCGATCTATCAAGTCATTCATTGTTTATCAGCTGGTTAAAGTAGATGTGTTTGAGTATTTTTTAACAATGGAAAAATCGAATACCGTGCAGTCATAAAATTCTTTGTTTTGGAAGGTTTATCGGCAACTGAAATCCATGCAAAGTTAGTGAAAGTGTTAACGGAATCTGCTCCTTCATTTCCAACTGTTCATAGATTGACTCTAGAGTTTGAACGTGGTCGTACAAGCGTCAATGATGATGATCCACGTTCAGGACGTCCAAAAATTGCAACAACTGTAGAAACTGTTGTGCGAGTACAAGATATGGTAATTGAAGACCTTCGATTAGCCGTGCATGATTTAGCTGAGGCTATAGGCATCTCACACGGATCAGTATATGAAATCTTAAGTAATGTTTTGGGTCTGAGAAAACTATTTACATGATGTGTACCGCATTTGCTAACATCAGAAGAAAAACGCGCTCGACAGAAACTTTCTAAACAGCAATAGGCTCGTTTCGCAAAGAATAAGACTGATTTTGTGCGTCGATTTGTAACTATGGATAAAACTTGGGTTTACCAGTATGATCTTGAACTGCGACAACAAACCGCACAGTGGACTGAGCCCGATTTTTCAGCTCCAAAGTAGCCAGGGTGGTCAAAGTCGTCAAAAAAAATTGGAACATCAGTTTTCTGGAATGAAAAAGGAATTTTGTTAATTGTCTACTTTCAAACCGGTAAAACAATCACAGGAGAGTATTATTGCAGCTTTTTGGACCAGCTGGATGAAAAAATTTGTGTGAAAAGGCCCGGTTTGCAGAAAAAAAAAATGATCTTTCATCATGACAGTGCACCTGCTTACAGAGGTGCTTTGGCAACGGCAATAATGGTCGAATTACAGTACGAATTGTTGGAATATGCACCCTATTCGCCAGATCTGGTTCCGTCTGACTTCCATTTGTTCCCAAACCTCAAGGGATTTCTACCTGGGAAGCGTTTTTCAACAAATCATGAGGTGATAGCTGCCGTAGATGGGTATTTTGAAGGTCTTCTGGATCACCACTTCAGATTTGGGGTAAATGAATTGGAAATTCGCTGGAAAAATGTATTGAGCTTAAGGGAGATAATACTGAAGAATAAATATATTTCGGCGCATTAATTCATCTTGTTTCATTTCCGCTTTCAAAACTTATTGACTGATCAGTATGTTCAAAAAAAAATCTTCTTTTGACAACTTACTCTAAAGAAGTAATTTCACACTCGTAGAATGCATATTAATGAATTCTATTAAAATCAAAAGGTACTTCTATCTGCTCAACACCCCTTACATACTTATCGCCTATAATGTACCCACCTACTTTTGGTGACCTATATTTTAAGATAGGTCTACTAGACTAACCAAAAAAAACCAGCCAGGTAGGTATAAGTTATTTAAACAGGTCGCGGGTGATACGCGTCTAGTGAAAGAACCTTGACCGATTCATAGACAGGCAGATGCTCATTCATTTTTACTTTTCACACCGGAATAATAATGTTACTGGGTCGAAGTTGGGTATGAATGCTGATTAGGTAGAAAAAGAAATGGATCAAAAGTCACTTTGCAGACAAAAAAGTTTAGGGGGAGACAAACCGTATTTTTAATTTAGTATCTCGCGTTTCGGTATGTCGTGAAAGAGTCATAAATAGTCCAGATAAGTATGTA
The DNA here is from genome assembly GCA_019049505.1 of Pachyrhynchus sulphureomaculatus. Taxonomy (NCBI): domain Eukaryota; kingdom Metazoa; phylum Arthropoda; class Insecta; order Coleoptera; family Curculionidae; genus Pachyrhynchus; species Pachyrhynchus sulphureomaculatus. The sequence continues at coordinate 211,865,984 of CM032447.1, read as the reverse complement.
GTTTTGTCGGCTAATCGTTGGGAGTTAGGATCTAGAGTCAAAAGTTAGCTTAATAGTTACTAAATTTCCAAGGTCCAGGATTACGCTCTGTATCTTCCCTTTGCCCATCCTGACCGTTACCTTCGCACAATGATCCCAACAAATTTATATATATATATATATATATATATATATATATATATATATATATATATATATATATAAATGTATATATATATATATATATATATATATATATATATATATATATATATATATATATATATATATATATATATATATATATTTATATTTATTTATAAAATATTCTATGTTATAGAGATTTTTAATGACGTAGAAAATAAATGTGAAGAGTTTATTGGAAAATAATTTTTTGTGTATAAGGAAAAGATCAGAGGATCTTCTAACTTACGAGTATATCACATACCAGGTGTACAAGTATGAAATGCGGATTTCAGACAACAGATGGTGCACAAATGCACCAATGTGCTATAAAGATTTGACACTGCGCCATTTTGTTGTGTCATCACAAGTGTCAGACGCGCACGAGTGATAAATTGGAAAAGTGTGTGCATAGTGTTGTGTTGTTGTGTTCAATATGTCGAAATTTATACCGAACAAGGAGCATTCGCGGACAGCATTAATTTTTTGTTTTCATTTGAAGAAAACTGCTGTTGAATCATACCGATTACTTCGAGAAGCTTATGGTGAACATGCTCCATCGCAAGATACGTGCGAAAGATGGTTTCGGCGTTTCAAAAGTGGTGACTTCGATGTTGCAGGCAAGGAACGTGGAAAACCGCCAAAAAAATACGAAGATGTGGATTTGCAAGCATTGTTGGACGAAGATGATTCGCAAACACAAAAACAACTCGTCGAGCAATTGGACGTTAGTCAACAAGCTATTTCCAATCGACTATGAGAGATGGGAAAGATTCAGAAGACCGGTAGATGTAGATCGGTACCACATGAGTTGAACGACAGGCAAATGGAAAAGCGCAAAAACACGTGTGACATGCATCGTATAGTTACAGGGGATGAAAAGTGGATTTATTTTGAGAATCTCAAGCGCAAAAAATCATGGGTAGAACCAGGCGCACCATCCACATCGACCGCAAGACCGCTTTGGCAGACAGACGATGCTCTGTATTTGGTGGGACCAGACAGGCGTGGTCTATTATGAGCTGTTAAAACCTGGGAAAACGGTTAATACTAAACTTTACCAACAACAATTGGCCGATTTGAACCGTTCGCTGCTTGAAAAAAGACTAGAATATCGAAAGAGACAACACAAAGTTATTTTTCTTCATGACAATGCTCCATCACATACGGCAAAACCAGTTCGTAACACGTAGGAAGCGCTCAGCCGGGAAGTTCTACCCCATGCGGCTTACTCACCAGACTTGGCTCCTTCTGATTACCACTTGTTTGCATCGATGGGTCACGCACTTGCTGAGCAGCGCTTTAGTTTGTAAGAAGATGTGAAAAAATGGCTCGATGAATGGTTCGCAGCAAAAGGGGGAGATTTTTACTGGCGTGGTATTCACAAATTGCCCGAAAGATGGGAAAAATGTATAACAAGCAATGGAGCATACTTTGAATAAAGCACTTTTTATCATTCTCCCGAATTTAACATGTTTTTTTAGAAAAAAAATCCGCATTTCATACCTGTATACCTGGTATAATTGGATCAACGCAAGTGAACGCTTTGGAGAGCCGTTACTCCGAGGGCATGGTGTTTGGTATGATGAATCGTTGGCTAGCTCTTATGTTATGTCTGAAAGATTTTTATAGCTTTCAAGTGACAGTTGATAGATTTCGTTTCTGTACCTATACCATCGCCGCTGTTATGCTCCGAAGCTCCATATTGTCTCCCACTGTTTTTCTCTTACATTAGCGGTCTGCTGGAAAAGACCAGGAAACCAATCTATAGCTTTGCGGATGACAGTACGCTTTTTCTTTACCCTGAACGTTCGAATAGCAACTCCCGTATATACGAGAATTGTATGATTAAGTACATAGCCTTGACAAGAAAAAAACATTTTTATGTGTAAAATTAATTTTATTTCCCCACATAGTCTCCTTTTAGCTCGATACACTTAGTTCAAAGTTTTTCTATTTCTTGTATCCCTTCTAAAAAACACAATTTCTCCAACCCTTCAAAATAGGCGTTTGTTTCAGCAATCACCTTATCGTTTGAGCGAAATTTTGACCCGAAAGTGCCCCATTTATACATAAATCTTAAAAAACTATCCAATAAGTTGATCTAATACTCTCCATTAATCTTTTTGCTCTTTCCGACAGAATCGACGCGGATTATGCCGCATGCAACCCAAAACACTGTGGCCATGACTTTGTTGGCCGATAAAGTCGCCTTGGCCTTCTTTGGCACCGGTTCGTCACGGGAAACCCACTGTTTGGACTTTTCTTTGGTCTCTGGTGTGCTGTGATGAATCCATGTTTCGTCTACAGTTAAATCGACGTCAAAAATCATTCCGATTGCACTTTAACATCGCCAAACATTCTTTTGAAGTTGACACATGTACGTATATTATTTATTGTCAATTGCGAGCAATCGCGGACACCCATCTTGCGAAGAGCGTTCTCATATCCAAATGAGTTGTTAAGATGTTCTGCACCCGTTCAGTTGAGATGCCCACAGTCTTAGCAATTTCAGACACTTTTACTCTCCAATCATTTATCACTATATCGTGGATTTTTTAAATCATTTCTGATGTGGTGACTTCATCAAAAATGCTTATACGGCCGCGTTTGAATTCAGCTGTTCAATATTTTATGGTTCATAAAGAGGGTGCAGAGTCCCTGGAAACTTCGCTGAGTTCCACTTTTATCATTCGTTTTCTTCTTCAAAAAGAAATATTATCACTGCTTGATATTCAATTTTTCCCATCACAAAAGTTGTTCTATTTAAATAGCTGCCAGTGAGAAACTAAATCACGCAGCGACTTGAAAATTTGACACGATTCTTGTGAAACGTTATATTTACGAAAAATATAATTTTTTAAATAGTGGTAGCGCCATCTTTGGCCGAGGCCAGGTATTTATCATACAATCTTCGTATATTCTAAGACAGCAGGAGGTTCTTCAACTTAACAAAAATTTGGAAGAAATTCTGTCCTGTGGTGGTAATTAACTATAATTCCCCGCTACAGAAACCCAGGCAACAGTTTTTTTCTGAAAAGTTAATTTTGCAGAACACGACATAGTTATGTCTGGTCACTCCATCCATCCATCCTGGGCGGTAACTTGGGAGAAAATATGTCTTGGAATGATCATATTGCATGCATAGCAAAGAAAACTTGTTAAAAGCTAGGGAAATTGTTTCGTTCTAGAAAGCTTTCATTTCCCCAGCAACTTTTAATCCTGTATCAAATTCGACTAACAATAGAATACTGCTCCCACGTTTGGGGCTCTGCATGTGTAAGACAACTATTCTCGTAATTAAAGACCCAGATCGCCTCAGAAACTTTAATTTCTTAGAACATCGAATAATGACACAATTTACTGATTTTTTTTTTTTAAGCAATTTTCAGTTGGCACCATGTACCGCACAAATCGTAGCTAAAACGTTGACAGTTTTAGCAAAATTGTTACTAGTTTTTTTTTCTGCTAGTATCCAGGGTCTGTTCCAAAAATAAGTAGAATAATTTTTTTCCGCCCACGTGGACGGCTGAAGTGGGGCAATCCGCTTAATTTGCCTGAGGGCCGTTACAGTGTGCGGATCGCGCTGCTAAAGTGGACCCCTGTTCGAGAATCACATCACGAATTTACGATGCCACGTTCCATGGATCTACGATGAGGAACGCCCTGGACGTCACAGTGCGACGAAAATGTGCATGGGGGTCATGCTCAATTCCGATCAACGCCTTAGTTTCTGAATGTTAGCAGAATAGTTCACTATTCCGAGAACCACAGTGCATCGCATTCTCACAGAAGATTTAGCCATGAGAACGCTGCCCCAGCCGCCCTAGAACCCTGATGTGGCACCGTTGGACTTCTTTTTATTTCCAAGAATAAAAAGGCGCTTGAAAGGCAACCATTTTGGCACGCTGGATAACGTCAAAGAGGCCGTGACGAGGCGCCTCAACACGGTTCCTGTCGACACCTTCCAGGAAGCGTCCTGCGACTGGCAGAGGCGCTGACAACGGTGTGTAGGTGCACAAGGGTGCTATTTTGAAGAATTTTATGAATTTGTACTTTGATCTGCAAAATATATTTTTTTTCCTGGATTTATTCTGCTTATTTTTGGGGTAGACCCTGTACATTAAGCTCGTGTATTTTGTTTGTACGTTTTTTTTAAGCTAAAGACTTGTTCAGTATTTGATAACCCTATCCGTTGTTGACCTTGTTGATTAATACCAAAAGTCATTCTCCCCGATAACATTATACAACCTTCCCACGTACAAATTCACGTCCACACAGACTATAATAAAATTATTACTATACTAAAAGGTACTTCTAAACAAACATTAAAATAGAATTATTTCGTAATAGTCTGTTAGATAAGTAAACACTAGCTGCCTACGATGACCATTCGGAGTATATTTGAAATTCAAATACATAGAGAAATTCTAGACGCTTAGTCACCCCTAATATTTATTGAAAAGGGTTGTTTTCAACCCGTTTATATCTCTAACGTTTTAGTTTTCGGGGGTAAAAGAGAAGTCTGAGAACTAAAGGGTTAACTTACTATATATAGGAACTAAGATTGTTTGCTTTAGTAGTTTACAAGATCTTTTTTATTTAGAAATACCCGGCCAAGTGCAAGTCGGACTTGCGCAACTAGTGTTCCGTACGTTGATTGCTTTTAAAATAAAAATTTTTGTTACGGAGGTATAAAAAGTTTTTTTCCGATTTTTACTGAAAACTTGAAATTTTTGTTTTTTCTTTATATACCAGGTATATTATTAAAAGTAATGCACTCGTGATAATTTTCGTCCAGTCTGCACCCTGTAGAAAATATTCCAGAATTTTTTCAAAATTTTTTGAGCAGTACTTCGAGATAAGGGGGGGACAGCGATTTTTCGCCATTTTTTAAAAGTAATACAAAGAAAAGTGTGCGCAAGTATTTCATTATATATATTTTTGAACTCGCGTTTTTACAAGCTTTCATTTGACGTCCCACTCGATGCTCTGGTAAAAAAAAACTTTGATGAGGCCATCAATTCGTATATTAGATCCAAAGGAACCCGCACTATCCTTATGGAAAATGGTTCTAGGGCACGTTTGTTCAAACTTTGGGAAAACATAGATTTTAAGGAGTAGAACAAAAGTTCTCGTGGGCAGGAAGCTTAAAAGTCCATAACTTTTTAGATTGAAGTTGATACTGTTCTTTTCGCATGATTCCTTCTATCTTAAAGATTTTTCCAGACCTTTCTGAAAGTATTTGGTTGAGAATTTCATGTCCCGTAGAAATTTTTTTACGATGTATCCACCGTTCTCCTTGGCATCCGCATATCACCCGCGATTTGTCGACTCGAGTGACCATTTTGATGTCTCGCAATTATCAGAGCCCGATTTTCAACGGAAACTTCTTTCGTTTTTGGCATTTTCACAAAACAATTGAACTTGAATCAATGACAAAGTACTCTTTGGGAATGGTTAGTTTCCAAAAGGGCAATGGTATTTATAGCATACTTTTATTTGCCATATTTCCATAATCTCTAGAAACTTAAAATGAGTTCTTACTTCAACTGGAATTCTCAGAAATCGCCTCAAAACGGTTATCATACAAAACTTGGAAATTTGTTTTAATTGGTTTTTAATTTGTGATTTCATCAAAAAAGGCTTATCTAAACAATTTTATGATGGACACTTGTTAAGAACAATTAAATTTACATAATATAATAAAAGGATTTAATTAGGTATTAAATTTTGACAGTTACATTGAAATTTCTAGGTGGGCAAATACTTTCTGACGGTACTGTATATATATATATATATATATATATATATATATATATATATATATATATATATATATATATATATATATATATATACACATATATATCATATTTCAAAACGCATATGTATTTAAATATTGATACTCCTAATCGTCCTACTGTTGCTTACGTATCAACCCGTATAGAGATAAAAATCCTCTTGAAAATGCCAACTTCAAGGTGAGATATCTAAAAAATTATGGACTTTGAAGCTTCGTGCCCCGGAGAACTTTTGTTTAACTCCTCAAAAACTATATTTTTCCAAAGTTCGAACAAATTTGACCGAGAACCATTTTCCATAAGGATAGTGCGGGGTCTTTTCAATTTTCTATGTCAAATAGTTTCGGAGAAAATCGGGTGTGACAGACAGACGGACACCGAAGTGGGCTTATAAGTATTCCATACGGAATACTAAAAACATTATTCCTCTTTGAAAAAATTGATATAGTTATTAAGGCAGCCCATCCGTTGCAAATACAAGTTGTAATGTCAATGTCCATACATATTTTTTTTTTACTCTATAACATCTTATGAAAAATAACAATTTTTAGATTTTTCGACACCAGGAATCCTTCAAACGACATATGACACGTAATATTCAAAGTTACCCCTAAAATAAATAATTTTACTTAGGCTTTGGTTAAAATTTCAACCATAACCAGGAAAAGTTTTTATCCTATTAAAACGATACAAAATATAATATCCCTTTCATCCCTTTTTCCTAAAGCGAATAACGCTCAAAAATTATAGGTTCTATTCGTACGTAAGTGTATCAAATTTGAGATAATTCATGCGGACGTAAATAGACAAATAAATCGAGGGAAATGAGTAACGCATGTTTTTTGTGATCTAGAGACCCTGAAACCTGAAGAAATGCAAACAAACATCTAGTAGCATTATTTTTTTCCACGGATAGCTTCTCTTTGGCAATTAAAGTAAAAATCCCCTCTCAAGCACACAGTGACAAAATAAATACTGAATTTCACTTTCTAATACTAAAAGAAAATATAATCAAAGCAATACAACTACATGTTTTAAAAGAGATTCTCTTTAACAGTTATGAAGTATTGGCAGAAAAAGTAAATAATTTGTTACTGGTAACTTCGGAATCCCGTACCCAATCCTTCAACTACGAGTCGTCAATGTAGTTCTATTAAAACAACAACATGTATGAATGGTTCGTATCTTTTACAGATTTTTAAGCCAGTTCTTTGTAAATTTCAGAAATACTATTCCACATTATGTAATTGTAATTGAAGAAGCTAGTAGAAAATTCTACTGCAATTGTGGGGTGTACAGTGACAACTACAACTTGTTATATAAAAAGTACGCTAAATTGCGTCGTTATTTTCTCTTTTTATTTCAAATTAAATTATTATACTTTCTGTATCTGCTTTTTGATAGAGAGCAAACCATTTTTCAATAAATAGTTTATATTAATTTTCTTCATTAATTAGATAATTTTTTCTTAATACTGAATAATTTTATTTTACTAAGGCATGATTTACGAAATTGTAATTTTTTCCATAAAAATTCAACAATTTTATTTGCTATACTTTGTAGACAAGGTATCCTGACATATTATCAAAAAAATGGTTCATACAGTTTCTTCAACACTTGATGGGTATAAGTTCTAAAAATATGGTACACAACATTGTGTAAAATTTATGTTTTTCCATGTATATTTTGTGTTGCAAATGTCACCAAAAGAAACTCAATGAATAATGGAATATTTCAAAGATAAAGTTGAATATTGGTACCTTGAAATAAGTAAGAAAATATTAACTCATCACAACATCGACATAATACTTTAGTTTTCTGGGATAATTATAAAAAATACACGACTTTGTTGATTTATCCTACGTAGTTTTCCAATTTAGTTGGCCTACTGTTGCAGTGGTGAGTTTAATTCCTTTATTGTCAAAACATACTTCTTTTCAAATAAAACTTCTTAGTACTTAAAGGTTATTATTGATTTCTTTACATTTTGTTTTTAATTTCTAACGCCAAAACTTCTTGAAACATTTAATGAGGCACTAGTTGTGACACGCAGGAAAAACTTTTAATAATTGTGCAGCTATGGAGAGCTTTATTGGAAATTTTTGAAGTTTGGAGTATGGGTACATTAAAACTTACTTAAAGCTTAAACAGTTAATAATCTTTTTCAATTAATTTCGTCAATAAATTGTTAGTTTGAGGTTTTAATAGCCAAAGAAATTTGATTGCATTAATTTTTAATACATGGAAAAAACTTCGATAGATAAATAGATACATTATTTTGTTATAATCCTCGATATTTTTAGTATAATTTGTTGAATGTATAGGTACAACTACAAAATGATTTTAAAAAATCACAAGAAAGTGCACCATTGTCCCTTTTTTTTATAAACTAATTACTACAATTACTACAATTCGTATTATTTCTGCTGTAGACAAGAAGATTTTGAAGATTATTTTTCTACAATTTTGTAGATTATTTCACTGCAACATTAACTGTTTTTTCACAAAAATACAGTTGCGCTTACTAACACCAGTCATAGACATACAAGAATTTATTTTAATTCTAGTATGTATTCTAGTTCTAAACGGCCCTATAATTTAATAGAAAGCAAATATAGTGATTTTAGTTATTTTTTAAAAGTTTATATATAAAAATTCTACAAATATGACACACAATATTGTGCACAGGTTGGTCCAAATTGGACACTTTTAATGGGAAACCCCTTTATCTAAAGGAGATAGACGAAAACTGATGTCGGTGTCTGAGGCTCAGTTTTCATGATAAACTCAATGGTGAACACATCATATCGATATCCAGTACCGTCTCAGATATACAGTGTTTTTTAAAAAATCTGCATTTCGAAAAAATGTTTGTAATTCTTTTCCTATTGAAAATTTTTGATTTCTGTAAAAACATTCTCAAAGCACTTTTTTTCACGTTGACTTCAACAGTGTGAGTTACATTTTTTTTACAACTAATATTTTAATAGTTATTAACGCAAAAATATATTTTTTAAATGGGATACCCTGTATATTTTTCCTTATCCAAATAGAGCTTTAAATTACCATTCTAAAAATTTAGCACACTTTATATTTTGCTTAAATCTACTTCAAAATATAAACGTTTTCAATTTTAAATGCACATTTGGTGATGTATGCTTTGGACGGAGCGACCATATGGTTTAATTCAATTGTTTACTCGTAGTTGTCAAATTTTACTTCAGGATCAATTATTGAATTGTCAAATAAATCGCAATGAAGTTTGAAAATTACAAAAAATGGGATATGATAGTGTGTTTCATATAAACCGGAGAAGATTCGGAAGCGGCAAGTAATTTGTACCACGAAGGGTGTCCAGAGAGAATGTTGTAAAAAATGTAACTTACACTGTTGAAATCCACGTGAAAAAGTGCTTGAGAATGTTTTTACAGAAATCAAAAATTTTCAATAAGAAAAGAATTACAAACATTTTTCCAAAATGCAGATTTTTGAAAAATACCCTGTATATCTGAAACGGTACTAAATATCGATATACGGTTTTCATCATTGAGTTTATCATAAAAATTGAGCCCCAAACACCGACATCAGTTTTCGTCTATCTCCTTTAGATAAAGGGGTTTACCTTTAAAAATGTCCATTTTGGACACCCTGTACATTTTTGTAATAGTTTTGTAGACTACTTGTACAGGCAATTAAAGTAAGAGCATTTATTTTTTATAAGATTATGATGTATTTTGCTATTTTTTGATCTAACTTATTTCTTAGAGATGAAATCTAAAATTATTTAGTGTGTTTCAAAAAAAGTGTATATATATTATATATATATATATATATATATATATATATATATATATATATATATATATATATATATATATATATATATATATAACATACAGGGCGTATACGAAAAGTAAGGGCCGTTCGGCCATAAAAAAAAAAATCATATTCGTTTGAAAAAGTTTTTATTGACGGTTTTAGTTTCCTACAAACCTCCTTCACTTTTCCACATAATCACTTTTCACTTCTAAGCAGTTTTCGTAACCAGCAGCATCCGCTTCTTTAATCCTTCTTCATACAAGTTCTCCACCTGGGAATTGAACCAATTGACAACGGCGGTTTTGAGTTCCTCGTCGTCTTTAAACCATTGTCCACCAAGCCACTATTTTAAATTACATCGCAGCTTTTGGTCCATTTGTTGAACGATTTCATTAGTCTGGATACTGGGCCTGCGACTCCGCTCTTCATCATGTACATTTGTGCATCCATTTTTGAAGTCCCCACACACCATTTTCTAACTTTTCCTTCACTCATTACTGCAGGTCCACAAACTAGGCACAACTCCCGCTAAATTTGAGCAGCTGATAATCCTTTTGCACACAAAAATCGAATCACAGCACCCACTCGCAACTGGCTGGAGCAACGATTTTTCGAGGACATTGTTGTCTGCATTCACTCACGGGCAAACGATTCCTGAATCAAAACAATAACTTCAGTGGCTTCGGAAACAATCAATAGATGGCGCTGCATGTGTACAACTTTATTCAGACCCGGTAATATTTAAATATAAGCAAGCAGCTCTTACTTTTCGAATACGCCTAGTAGATTAATGAAATCAACTTACTTTAATAGGTACATAAGTCTATCAAAATCAACAAGAAGTCATTTTTTACAAGTCATTGTCAGGGAAATTATTTACTTGAGGTATAAAATGGATCTAGAATCCGCCGCATAGTGCAAATATTTAATTTTTTTGCATTTGTTTACCAAACCGTACACTGTATACGAGTAGTATGATGCTCTAAAAATAAAATCTTCCTTTCTAAACAGAGATGATCAATATCAAAATGCTAAACTTATGAGACAACACAGGTTTGATCTGTCATTAAAGTGATTTTTTCACTAATGATGTATGCAGTCATTTAAAATGCATTTACAATACAGTTTTCAATACCACCTACATAACCTCATTTTACGATGTACAAAAACACATATCTGCAAAATATAAACGAATCTATTCTAAAAGCTAGTCATTTGGGTTAATGGTGATTTCAGTGATAGGTAAAGGTTTATAGTTATGTAGAAAGATGCTTTTCGTTAATGTAATAAACTTTCTAATGGATTCGAGACGTACGTATGCTACTAATCGTAAGTGTATTTGAAAATCAGTTTTGTGAAATCGTTTGCACGTATGATTCACCAAAGCTAATTGGCTTCTATTATTTTGTATCTTCAGAAAATATAACTCCAATTTAGTTCAAATGATGCATAAATTATGGCTTATGCAAGATATAATTTATAGCTTGATATTTTAGTTTGACCTACTGACGAACAGCAATGCACGATTGAAACAGCATCAAGTATCGATTTAATTTGATTTTGTGATGGATGATATCAAACAAATACGTTCTTAATTTTTGAGCTAATCGTAGAGTAGTTGAACTTCCGAGTAGCTGATGGAAGGCAGAGACAGATCGCAAAACGTCATTTTGCTAAAGAACATTTTCATTTATGTAACTGATTTTGTGTTTTAGAAGAATATCATAGAATTATATTAAAAAAACAAGTTAATAAATTAAAATTAGCTTATTCTACAGTCTGTCAAGTAAGAACGTGCCCGCTCTCATTCTTGAAAAATGTGTTTCGAGAACATTTTCTGCCATCAATGTATTCTTTGGTGTGCTAACAATGGCGCAATTACTTTAGCAAGTTGTTCAATCGCCTCCTGCATCAATAATCGCCTGGCATCTTCGAGGCTTCAAATCTCACGAGGCGATTGAATCAAAGCCTTCAGAGTCTTTCCTCTGAGCTTTCTTATAATAAGGAACCAAGCGTTTTCAATAGGGTTGGCATCCGGCGATTGTGAGTGCCACTTTAATATCTTATCGTGGGCCCAAGCGAGCCGCTTCGCGATGTGGTTTTCCCCGAGCAAAGGTTTCTTCAACGTGCTTCGGAATTTGACATCACGAGCTCGAAGATGTTGTCGAATGGTCTCATGACACACATTCAAACCCGATTTTCTTAATTTTGCCGCTCCTTGATGCAGCGTCAATTTCGGGTCCCGCGACAAACAAGATACGATTCGTTTTTCGACTTTCGGAGTGACTTTGCTATCGATCCACGTTTTGACAAGTGGTCGACATTTTTCGTCTCGTTAAAACGATTTACCCACTTTACAAACGATACCGACTTTTTAATATATTTAGCGGCCGCGAAATGTGTCATTTTAGGCCCCTTGGTAGGGGAACAAAGAAAGACTGCCGCGACCCGATGCACAAACAAGTGACTCATTTTGAATTTTACGTGATTTCAGCAAAGCACCGAAATAGACAGATACTTTTCTAAAATGCATCGTAGACAAAGGTTCCCTCAACGGATTTTTTTTGTTAAATCGGTAGAATCGCGTCTGCCAAAAATGAATTATCGTGTACACGTTCTTACTTGACAGACTGTATATCAGTCCTTGGAAAATTATTTTTTACAAGTAATGCCACTAAATCTAAACTGTTATGTTCCTGGTACTCTTCTAAACGAGCGGTGAAATTATTAGTCTCTACGCGGCACCTTGTTTTCATGTTCGTTACCATTTCGTTTGGAGACGTCTCTAGAAGAAAATATTTGTCGGTGTACAATCACCCCTACTTGGAGGCCAACCTATGTCACCTCTTTTAAAAATCAATTTATTGGGCAAAATGTCTCATTTTGTGTTTGAAATATGTGATGTCTCCCCATTCGGCCGAAACCAAGTTCGCTGGTTATAACCATCAAAATTTTGTAAGACGAGGGTGGAGAATCTTGTCATATTGGTCTGAATTAATAGTTGTTCGACCTCTGGCATTCTCAGTGAAGTATGAGTCGATTGTTTCACGTGTTGGTTAACTCGCCATTAGTAACAAACTTGTTTGTTACTTTAAATCTGCATCCATTGTTTTTTTTACGCTTTATACGCGAAAGTTTCTTCTTGAGACAGACCCAGAATTAATGTTGTTCTAAAACTCTCATACACAAAAAGTATGCTCCGTTCCAGTGTGGTACTCTAGAGCAACCAAATTTCCAAACTACTTGGACTAATGTTTCGACGTTTTGCCTATGGTTGTATACTGCATCTTCGGGGATCTTTTAGTGTCCTCATCTCGAACATTAAAAGTCCCTGAAGAGTGCTCTTATGATAGTAGGAAAAACGTCAGAAAGTTACTCTAAATTGACATAGTATAACACCGTAAAACCTTACTTTCTATATTGTATGTTAATATATACATATTTTTAATTTTTAAATCATTCAGTGTTTCTTCACTCATTTTTCAATGTAAAAGATTCCCATGATGATTCTCAATTTTTTCCAAATTAATCAATTTGATTTTCTAATATGTTTTGTCAATTTTGTGTCATTTTTATATGTCACTAATTATTAAAATAAGATTCGATAATATTGGTTTTTTTGTTTATATGTATGTGTATATATATATATATATATATATATATATATATATATATATATATATATATATATAAATATAAATATAAATATAAATATAAATATAAATATATATATATATATATATATATATATATATATATATATATATATATATATATATATATAAATATAAATATATATATATATATATATATATATATATATATATATATATATATATATATATATATATTTATATATATATTACTATATATTTTTATCTATAGTTGTAATAGGCAGACTCAGCGCCACTTCCGTAGCTGACGGTCACCTTTCCTATTTGTAGTACAAAATTAATTATGAAAATGAGTCTGCTTGAAATGAAATTACTTTGTTATATGTTAAATCTGTCGATGGCTGACGGTAAGTATTCGGACGCCAGCAATAAATTAGTTTTGACGTCATTCTGTAGAGATGATTCAGAAGTCAGTATATACCGATGATTTTAAAATATTGTTTTTCATTTATCTTACAATTTCATATTTTAAAACTTCATTATCAATTAATGCATGGTTACGTAAACATTTTTTTTTTTGAAAATTATTAAAAGTGAAAAATTTCCTGTTATTTTTTATTCATTTCGCCTAGCTAATTTGACATTTTTATGCTACACATGACTTTTAATTTTACAGTACTGATTCTATTACAAGATTTCCTTGTTATTAGGTACATTCACTTTTATTATTGTGTTATTTTATTTACTTTAATTTTTATTTTCAATTTCTCCCGTAATTGATTTATTTTTTTATGACTTTATTTATCTCTAGCCTTCACAACGAAAAATTCTAATGGTACATCAATCTAATAAGACAATTTTAAGGTGTGGTATTTTTTCGCCGTTCTCAGAACTATAATCGAATAAATATCTGCGTTTCTTAATGGAAGATAAATTAGATAAGTTTATATAGATAGTTTCTCAACATTCATCTTCTTACGCAAAAAAAAGAAAACAATTACAGACATTTTAAACAGTATTACGTACAAATTTATGTTTTTTTTTTGTCTACAAATCGTTGAAAAAATTATTAATCGATGTATTTTTAGTATTCCGTACGGAACACATGGGATTACTTCGGTGTCTGTTCGTCTTTTACACGCGATCTTCTCCGGAACTATTGGACATAGGAAGTTGAAATTTGGCACAAATATAGGAATTGATGACCCAGTCAGAACCGTATAGGTTTGAAAGTTACATTTTGACTTAAGGGGTTAGTTTTGGGAGGTGAAATCGAAGGTGAATTTTTTTTTATCAGGTCAAATGAAAGCTTGTGGAAACACGAGTTTAAAAATATATATGATATAATACTTGCGCCCACTTTTAGACCAAGAGGGCGACCCGAAATTTTGACTTGTCGACTAATCGTCTGCCTAGTTATTCATTCTATCGGACTAGTCAAATAAAAGCCTTTAACGTTGATTTTGCGGCCTCCGTGCTCTGAACTGCTCAGGTAAGGCTCAAAATGCTACATCCAAAAATGGACTGTCGTTTAACCACTTAAATCAAGTACCATAACATTTGTTAACGCTAAAAAAGTCGAGCGCCCTAAAGAGCTGACGCCGCCGAGAGCGAACCCAGCTTTAGGGCCCAAAAAACGTCGATCGAAAAATGGACTGTCCATAGAACCATATAATATCAATAAACATAGATTATTCTTGATAAAATAAGAGGGAACCTGCAAAGGGCGGACGCTGATACCGAAGGATGAAGCTGGATATGTTTTTTCCAGCCAAAAAAGTCATTTTTTGAGTTCAAAAACTATTTCTGTTATTTTAAAAAGATGGCCAAAAACCCTTGTCCCTCCCTATCTCGAAAAGTACTGATAAAAAAGTTTTGAAAAAATTCTGGAATATTCTTCATAAAGCGTAGTTTGAGCGAAATTTATCACGAGTGCGTTATGTTATAACTATTATACATTATTGACTAAGAAAAAAAAAGCGAAAATACATATTGGATCTTAAGATATATACATACATGTCAGGGACCTACTTAACTTAGCCTAGGTAAGGACTTTAAAGGCAATCATGGTACGAAACACTAACTGAGCAAATCCAACTTGCACCTGACCGGTTATTTCTAATAATTTGTAGACTGTTAGTATAAGTAATATCGATATTCTTTCCTATTGTCTATGTATCCTGTTTTTGCAAGGTTTCCCAATCTGTCATGTCGTTTCTAACTGGATTTAAGTTTCTCTTCAGTCACACTGCTTATTAACTTCTCTATCTGGTATTCTCAAGTATTGCTGTATGAAGTAATAATGGGCTAAATCCTTTATATTGTTACAAGTCTGCATCCTTCAATACTCAGTGGAACAGTTTAAATTTAAGAGATACCCACAAAATTTTTTTGAAGTCCATTTTAAAATATTTAATCTGCCATCTTAATAACATCATGACATAAGTGACATCTGATATTACTTTTTAATGACAACACTGCATTTTACACGTTCCGACTTCGCGTCTCCTGCCCCTGCCACGAAAAGATAAACGCGGCTACAAGATAAACTATATATATATATATATATATATATATATATATATATATATATATATATATATATATAGATATATATATATATATATATATATACATATAACAATTTATTTCCTACAAAAATCCGATGGTTACCGTCTAGTATGTACGCGCGGTTTTACAAATCTAGCATTACGGTTAAACTTCCGTCTCAAGTTTTAGTTTTAGTGTTCAATTTTCAAAACACATTTTAACATAACTTTGCTCTTAAATTGAATTAACTTATACTTGCCGTCGCAACAGTTTATGAACGAACAATTAATTGCTTTTTAATTAAATTTAAATTACGTATAAAGCGGCTTTTATTGTTTAAAATTGTTTTTAATAGTTATTGTGATATTATCAATATACAGTAAAATTAAAATATACCTACAGCCGGTCCAGTAAATACGGGTCGCGCATTGTTCGTTAAAAAATGTATTTATTTAAAAGTTTTTTACATTATTAGACAGTAAAGGACTGCCATTAAAATGCGTCGATGATTGCCTGGCATCTTCGGGACATATTTTCGACTAGATTTTCCACGTATTCTTGGAGCAAACATTTTCAGATTACCGAATTTGCCGTGACAGGTGCTTCACTATATACACCTTTTTACTACGAAGCTTCTGCTTGATGTATGACCATATGTTCTCGACTGGGTTTCCATCGGGCGACTGGGATGGCCAATCTATTGTAACGATACCGGATTCCCTTTTCCATTGGCTACACGTTTTACTCAGATGTTTGGGGTTGTTAGCTTCTTGAAGAATCTACTCGTTTTTATCTACAAACCACCGTTTAACAGTCGGCACTTAATGGCTTTTTGTAAATCTGGAACGTTCAAACTATAGGTAAAGATGAAGAGTCACTTTTTTCAGAAAGACAACCCCAAACATGAATTTTTCCAGGGTATCTTACGGTGCGCCAAACCAATCGGTTAGTGGGAATTGACCGGGCTCGTGGGGTAACACAACTCGAAAATGAAGCTTCATAAGAAAAAAATTAATTGCTCCAGTCTCGATATATGGTTTCCCCTGCCCACGGGAGTCCTTTCTCTATGTGTTTTTCACTCAGCATTGGTTTCTTGATTCTACTCCGCCACTTCAAATCGTTAGTCCGATGATGAGTGCGGCGAATCATTTCATATAATATATCCAAACCTTTCTGTTTTAGTTTTTGCGCTCCTCGTCCCTAAGCTAACACATGGGCTGAAAAGTCCCGGGCCTAACACATAGATGGCGCTACTTTTATTGCAGTCACCTTTTTTTCAGTTAATACTAACCTTCAAAAGACAGCTGTTAAAATTTCATGATATTCTATTCATTAGTTTGTGAGTTATTGTGCTAAGAGTGACGCTACTTTTGTTATTTTCAAAACAATGGATCAAAAACAATTTCGTGTTTTAATTTTACACTGCTTCTTGATGGGAAAAAATACCGTTCAAGCGAAGCAATGGCTTGAAAAGTGTTATGGGGACTCCGCCGCTCCATCAGAAACAACAATAAAACGTTGGTTTGCTGACTTCAAACGTGGTCGTAGAGACACCGATGATGCAAAACGCAGTGGACGTCCAAATGAGGCGGTAACACCAGAAAACATCAAAAAAATCCATAAAATCGTTTTGAATGATCGAAAAGTTGCGTGAGTTAGCTGACATCGTAAAGATATCAAAAGAACGTGTTGGCTTTATATTGCATGAGCATTTGACTATGAGAAAGCTCTGTTCAAAGTGGGTGCCGCGTTTGCTCACTGTTGATCAAAAACAAGAACGTGTTGATGATTCTGAGCAGTGTTTGGCCATGTTTAAAACGTAACAAACCGGAATTTTTGCGTCGATATGTGACAAAGGATGAAACATGGATCCATCACTTCACTCCGGAATCAAAACGATCGTCATCTGAGTGGACAGCAACTGGTGAACCTCGTCCAAAGCGCCCGAAAGCACAACAATCGGCTGGAAAGGTTATGGCCTCGGTATTTTGGGATGTGCGTGGTGTAATATTCATCGACTATCTTGAGAAAGGAAATACCATCAACAGTGAATATTATATAGCGTTATTGGAGCGTTTGAAGGCCGAAATTGCAAAGAAACGACCGCATATGGCAAAGAAAAAAATTTTGTTTCATCAAGACAACGCACCGTGTCACAAGTCAATCAAAACAATGGCAAAACTACATGAATTGAACTTCGAATTGCTCCCACATCCACCGTATTCGCCAGATTTGGCTCCCAGCGACTACTGGCTGTTCGCAGACCTGAAAAAAATGCTCGCCGGTAAGAAATTTCGCACGAATGAAGAGGTTATCGCTGAAACTGAGGCCTATTTTGAGGCAAAAGATAAATCGTTCTACAAAAGTGGTATTGGAATGTTAGAGCGGCGCTGGAATGATTGCGTTGCTCTTGATGGAGATTACGTTGATGAATAAAGCTAATTTTGAACCAAAAAAACCGTGTTTTCTTTGTTAGGCCCGGGACTTTTCAGCCCATGTGTTAACTGAGGATTTCAAGAAAACATATTAATCATAATTTGTTGGTTCTCGTCCGACATTATCCTCTCGAACCACGTCCTAGTAGACCATCGATATTTTTTATCATTTCACCCACTTGCTAACGAATGCCCTCGGCTTGCCCATATACTTATCAGCCGCTGTAGGCTTCATTTTCGGACCTTTTACGTCGCTGGTTCCCAACCGTTGGAGATCGCGACCCATAAGGGAGGTTTTTTTGGGGGATCGCCGATTATCAATTTTATTTTTATCGATTATTGATCCATTTTGGCGGATGGAAAGGGGGGTTGTGAATATTTTTTAAAAATCTGAAAAGGGTCGCGATTATGAAATGTTGGGAACAACGGTTAGATGATTACATAGGAAACACAGCCTCAAAGCGCGAAGCGTATCTAGCACTCATGTTCGATAATAATAAATAAGGTTAGAAATGTTAGCAGTGTTGC
The DNA here is from genome assembly GCA_019049505.1 of Pachyrhynchus sulphureomaculatus. Taxonomy (NCBI): domain Eukaryota; kingdom Metazoa; phylum Arthropoda; class Insecta; order Coleoptera; family Curculionidae; genus Pachyrhynchus; species Pachyrhynchus sulphureomaculatus. The sequence goes on along the minus strand of CM032447.1, from coordinate 211,847,072 downwards.
CAACAAAATTGTTTTACCGATTACAAGTTATAGGCGGCACGTACCGACTGTACATCTGTATTACATGTACTGTATCTTTTTGTCAGAACGGTGGGGACACTACCTAGATTACTATAGCCGGATCTGTTTAAACGTATATGTTAGTGATGTAAAGTTTGTTCAAACATATACCGTTTGAGTCTTGATGTACCGTTTGCCTCTAATCAATCTTGTCTTTACTACCTGACAGTTGCAGGCTCATATGCAGCGGTCTGCCTGTACTTAATCCTTAGGAATAATCAGGTAAAATAAAAATAAAGCTTATAGAGTTTATACAGGGGGTCCGGAGATATTGAGCTCGTTTTATAAAAGTTCTGAAAGAAATCACACTTTCAAATGTTACTCGGGAGAATAACATAAGAACACCTACTTACAAATTTTTAACGAGCGGTATATTCGGAACGGTTTCTTCTAGGTTTTCTGGAAAAGCATTTATTCGATGCAAAACAAATTTAAAAAAATGTCGGGAAATCGCTAATAAAAATGGAGTGTGACCATTTAAGCGCAGTAACACAAATAACTGATAACAAAAATACCTGTCTACGGTTCGCGATATTGTTAAAAAGCCATGTTTAGGGAGAAAAATTCTACAAGTTGTAGCTAAAAGAAAGTGTTTGGATGAAAGTGAAAAAATACCTCCTCCGAAGAAAAGTGTATCAAATGAAAACAGCGTCCCTATATTGGATTATGTAAAATCACATTTAAATACCTATGAAATCATTATATCGTGCAGCAGAACTGGCCTCTACAATGTCCTGCGTAAGTTGGATTTTAAATAAAATCCCTCTGTATATCATATCACTAATGTTGGAAATTCTTACATTTCTGTACAGTGTGATAGTGAATAATCATAATCAATTTAAATTATGACAGTGACACTAACACCGAACTATGTATAAATATATATTAGACTGTATTTTTCTTTTTTTTTCTGTTTCTGATATAAAATCTTTCAAATAATATATTAATTGTAGCGACTTTCTGTTTTTACCTATGTGATAATTAAATATTAATACCTACTACACTTTTTTAGTAATTTGTCAACAATATTATTGCAGGCAATTAGTCTGAATTCGATATGTCTGAACAAACTCTATCTTACCCATTTACTATCTATTCCATCGCACTATAAGCTTAGCTTTAATGTCATATCCCAAGTGGGGTGCGGGAGTTTTGTTTCATGATATGTGAACATTTTATTTATAATACGTATCTTTCTCGTCACTTCCTCAACGCTGAGGATTCTAAACACTCATAACTTATTTTTCGTAAAGCCCGATTTAGAGCTTGCCAATTATTCTGATTTTCTGCTCTTCCTAATATTTCTGCCAACTAGGGCCCTACAACTTGAATGTTGGAATCTGACCAACTTGTGTTGCGCACTTTTTACTTAGACTTGTCCCAGCCCTGTTTTTTCTATAGTTACGTTGTACTCATTGGTTTGTCTAGTCTGTTAGTCATTACTTAATGAAATCACTTGGCTACATATAACCTATATAAAAGCTATTTTAAAATCCACCTTAAAAATGTACTTTGTCCGGTCCAAGAGAAAAATTTCATAATTATCATCGATTTCTCTCACAGAAAGTCGCACAATTCTTTGCTCGATAAATTTAAATCTATTTATTTTGAAACTCTTTTTGTTGTATGGACTATTTTTGTGAGTAATTAATTTTTGTTTTACCAACCTAAAAATAAATACTTTCATAGATGGCAATCGCGTGCGAATTTTAAAAAAAATTTTGGTTGGTTTGGTTTTTGGACATATTAGGACAAAGCAGGCTCTTAAACCGTAAAATCTTTTGCAACATTCTGTTTATTGAACAGACGATAAAAAAAAATGGGAAAGTTAATAAAAGACTAAATCTGAAAGTGTGTAAAATGGAAATATTTTTATGATCGTCAAAACTTCATCCATATAACTGCATCAGCCAGAAAAACAAAATACCGTGTACAGAGCAAACAATTAAAGCGTAAAATTGTTGCGATATCAGTTGGCGAGAAATATCGATAAAACCAAACCAATTTTCGATAAAAACGGCTTCAGGCTGAATTTAATTATTAGCAAAAAAAAGTACCATTTGATTTCATGATTTTATCGGTCTGGTTTTACGCCGCAAAAATATTTACCATTACATCATTAATCAATTATTTAAAAGTACAGAGCTACACACATTATAAGTATATATATATATATATATATATATATATATATATATATATATATATATATATATATATATATATATACATACATATACACTAGGTGAAACCCGCAGCTCTGCTGGCATAGACTAGATATTTATTATTTAGTTTTTTTTTTGCCGGCGGCAAACTTTTTTCCGACATGATTCACTATTATCGTCACTGCTTATTCCTTATGTTACCTAACGTAACAAAATATATACTAAAACCTGGTCAGAGAACATATGTATGAATAAAAAAAAAACGTAAATCGGATAAGTGGTTCTCGAGTGATAAGCGTACTATATATAACACATGGGCTGAAAAGTCCCGGGCCTAACATATAGATGGCGCTAGTTTTATTGCAGTCACCTTTTTTTCAGTTAATACTAACCTTCAAAAGACAGCTGTTAAAATTTCATGATATTCTATTCATTAGTTTTGTGAGTTATTGTGCTAAGAGTGACGCTACTTTTGTTATTTTCAAAACAATGGATCAAAAACAATTTCGTGTTTTAATTTTACACTGCTTCTTGATGGGAAAAAATACCGTTCAAGCGAAGCAATGGCTTGAAAAGTGTTATGGGGACTCCGCTCCATCAGAAACAACAATAAAACGTTGGTTTGCTGACTTCAAACGTGGTCGTAGAGACACCGATGATGCAGAACGCAGTGGACGTCCAAATGAGGCGGTAACACCAGAAAACATAAAAAAAATCCATATAATCGTTTTGAATGATCGAAAAATGAAGTTGCGTGAGTTAGCTGACATCGTAAAGATATCAAAAGAACGTGTTGGCTTTATATTGCATGAGCATTTGACTATGAGAAAGCTCTGTTCAAAGTGGGTGCCGCGTTTGCTCACTGTTGATCAAAAACAAGAACGTGTTGATGATTCTGAGCAGTGTTTGGCCATGTTTAAACGTAACAAACCGGAATTTTTGCGCCGATATGTGACAATGGATGAAACATGGATCCATCACTTCACTCCGGAATCAAAACGATCGTCATCTGAGTGGACAGCAACTGGTGAACCTCGTCCAAAGCGCCCGAAAGCACAACAATCGGCTGGAAAGGTTATGGCCTCGGGATTTTGGATGTGCGTGGTGTAATATTCATCGACTATCTTGAGAAAGGAAATACCATCAACAGTGAATATTATATAGCGTTATTGGAGCGTTTGAAGAAGGCCGAAATTGCAAAGAAACGACCGCATATGGCAAAGAAAAAAATTTTGTTTCATCAAGACAACGCGCCGTGTCACAAGTCAATCAAAACAATGGCAAAACTACATGAATTGAACTTCGAATTGCTCCCACATCCACCGTATTCGCCAGATTTGGCTCCCAGCGACTACTGGCTGTTCGCAGACCTGAAAAAAATGCTCGCCGGTAAGAAATTTCGCACGAATGAAGAGGTTATCGCTGAAACTGAGGCCTATTTTGAGGCAAAAGATAAATCGTTCTACAAAAGTGGTATTGAAATGTTAGAGCGGCGCTGGAATGATTGCGTTGCTCTTGATGGAGATTACGTTGATGAATAAAGCTAATTTTGAACCAAAAAAACCGTGTTTTCTTTGTTAGGCCCGGGACTTTTCAGCCCATGTGTTATTATTATAGAGATATACGGTTTACTGTAAAACCACTGAAAATGGACCAAGTTCATATTTCATCAGTTTACTCTCGCTGTTCTCGCATTTGTCAGTACATCTCGAGACGCGTTGAGTCATATTACAGCTCATCAGTCGTGCTAGGATCGACAAACAAGAGAACAGAACTTCGGGTATTTACTCCCTTACTGGCGTAACATTGTAGTAAGATGCATTAAATTGTACGTACCTGATATAGTAACGCACACAAATTGACAAATGAGAGGACAGTGGGTAAACTGCTGAAATATGAACTTTGTCCATTTTAAGTGGTTTTTTATTGAACCACATATGCATGAACTGGAACACTCAGCCTTCCTGTAGTGAATGTTGGCAATTTACTGAACATTCCTTTGTCAGCTTGTGGCCCTAGATGGCCTCCTATTGCAGGGCAAGTATGCGTTTTAATTTTAGGCAAAATTTATATATATATATATATATATATATATATATATATATATATATATATATATATTTATATTATTTATTTATTGATATACAAGGAATTTAATACACTTTATTTCCGGGGTGTGGGAGCGAGTGTAGATAATAAAATATTTATATTATTTCGTTATTTTGTTTAAATTAAATAATAAAGTATGTATTAGGGAATATCAATTTATTTATATTGCGGTTTCCGTGACCAAGAAAATATGATACTAATAGGTTAATAATACGTTACAATTTGCCAGTAATATTATAGTCAGTAAAGTGTTTATAAATAATATGTTGTAAATTAATATACATATGTATGTCATAAACTGCCGGAACAAAGTAAGGGATATTAAATTTTAATGTACCTCCAGTTCCTTTCTATCTTTCACCTTTTAAGTCCGAAAGAGCACTACAGGGAGCTGTGGATTTAGAATTATACCATACATACCTCTATTTTATAAGAATATGATTTTTCTGTAACTTTCCAATTGCTACTAAGTCTGTATTTCACATTTGAAGTTCAGATCTGATTTTTGATTTGACTAATTAGTTACCTGATTAGGTCTTTAAAAATTTCATATTTTAATATATTAAAATTTTATTTTGTCAGTAAACATCATTCTGTCAAAACTATTGTGTCCACAAACAGCTTAAAATCCAACAAAATATGGGAAATTTTGGAAAAATAAGACGGTTTTGATGTATATAATCCAAAAAACATAATTTGCAGATATTGTAATTGTAATTATGTGTAATATTCTGTGATATCGTCATTTTTAACGTTAAAATATAAGTTAATACATAAATAGAGATTATAGAGTTTATATGATTTATACACTACAAGAATTTGCTGAAAAAAAAACATTTTGCTAAAAGGGTAATATTAATTTTTAAAATATACGTGAAAAATATCATTTAATCTTAACTGATGATGTCATGTATGTTTTGTTTTTGAAACTTGCAATTGTTCTATAACAAATATACAATAAAAATTAAGTTTTAATGAAATGGTTTCTTAAAAAATCTTTATGATAAATTTGCCAATATTTCCAATAGTCCAACTTCAACAGAACTCTTCCCCCGCGAATTGTTTATGATTTGCACTGGAAAAAAACCTTATTAAAGACGACATAGCGACAAGGACATTGATCAACTTCGTTAATTTAAGTATGTTCTCTGCTCTACAGGTTGCGCACTCTTTTCTTTGGTCTGTGGAGCGCCACTTGCTTCAATGCTAGCAAACAGTATTCGTCTGATTATTCTAAGTACGCTTTCGTATACACCTAGAATTTACAATGAATTTTGTCTACTTAATTTACAGTAATCAATCACTTCAGATGGAAGAACTAGAAGTTTATTGTTATATAATTCTTCGACACGTCGAAGACTTACCGTAGAACTGGTGCGAGTAGGGTTTATAATTTTTAAAAACTGCTTTATGGGCACTATTGCTTCAAAATAATAAAATGTATGTTACGGGCGGTTATCAGTTGCATTAAATTAATATAATCTACAGTATAATCGATACTATGTACCATTTTTATCAATATTTATCAAATAATATATCAGCAGATTATTTTTGACCTTCTGTTAACAAAATTTTAACCGCATTGTTATAAGAAATTTCTAAGATTAAACATGTTTACCTCGTAGTTTACCAAGTTTACCAATATTTTAAATAAAATTCCGCTTTTTAAACTACCTTATAAAATATGTGGAAAACAAAAAAGTAGAAACATCCGGAAATGTTTTTCAATTTAATACAAACCATATCAAACAGCTTCATCCATTTCCCGTTTCAGTGCGTCGTCGCCTAAGGAAAAATATCACACAGAATCTTATTTGTCCCTTTAAACAACTGCAAGGAATACGTCTCTAATCTCCAGTTTTATTCAGCATGTCGCGCGTTCTTTCCTTATATTATTTTCGTAAAAGCCCCCGAGGCCATTCCTTTCCACTTTCCACCCTGTTTTGTACAGTGGCGTCGAACCAAAGCGACTTTTAAAGGTTTATTTGGTTTGGCGCCTCGGGGCACGTCTTGTTTGTGTTTTAAGGGTCCTTATTTAGTGTTATTTAAGAGCTTTAGATAAGTCTTTGCGTTGAACTTTAAACGAGATTGAAGCGCTCTTTGTAATGAAGTTATGTTTACCTGATTAAAAAAATGCTGAAATATTTCTCCAGTCAAGAATGATGCTGTTTTGCACATTAAACTGTCACTCACTGAGGTTTTTGTATTTCTTCCAGTTTGATGGTACCTACATCACCACTTTCCCATTTTTATCGGTTGTCTGTTGACACTATAACTCTCGACAAAATGATACGAGGGATGTCTAATGGAAAGTGAGCCTCGGATATTTCCGCTTCTTTTAGAAGCTCCACGTACCATCGAACATTGCGCACATGACTCTATAACATACTTCATTAAGTATGTAGTTTGGAATTGGCCGTAAAGCAACACGATTTCACATGAAAACAAAATTTTATGAAAATTGGAACATCGTGGACAAAGATCAACAATTGATTACGTAATCACAAATAGAAATATTCATCCAAGAATACAGGACGTGAGAACTTTAGCTTGCGCCAATGCTGGAACGAATCACCATCTTGTAATAGCAAAAATACGAACAACCATGCAACGACTTTGTAGCGAACCCGTCGAACAAATCAATATAGAATCTCTATCCGACGACTCAACCAAATATCTATATCAACAAAAGGTTAACAGAAAAATAGCCACAAATGATATTCGAGAGTCCGATGACATAGAAACGACATGGACAAAACTAAAAACTAATATGCTAGAAGCAGCAGCAGAAGCATTTGGAAGAAAGACTATAAAGAAAGGGGGAAAAACCAAACACAAAGCCTTGGTTCAAACAAGAAGTTAAGACATTAGCTGAAGAAAAAAGAAAATTGTACCTACAATACAGATCCAATGCTATAACATACAATGATTATAAAAATGTAAGAAACAGGGTCAACGAGAATATCCAGAGAATCAAAAGAGAGCATTGGGAGAAATTTTCGAACGATATGGAACGTGATCTGTAGGGAGACAAAAAAAATATGGAATCTACTGAGAAATAGAACAAAAATAATAAATGAGTATATACAAAATACAAAAATTACGGTGGAAGAATGGGAAAGATATTTCGAAAAACTCTATAGTCCATCAGAAACCCAACCAAATAGGACTATCTCCTTGAATCAAATACAGCACATGGCAGCGAAAACTAAAAAACAGAGAAAGCCCCGGGCATGGACGAACGAAATGATCAAATATGGAGGTGATAAATTACTAGAAGAATTACAGATTTTCTTTAACAAAATACTCACAGCCAAGATTATACCATCCGAATGGAAAGAAAGCATCTTGATACCAATTTTCAACAAAGATACCAATTTTCAAAAAAGGAGAAAGGACAGGTCCAAAAAACTATCGAGGTAATCAGCTTAATGAGTGCGGTACTAAAAATTGTTCACTAAAATTTTAGCAGAAGAAATAATGTTAACCGGAATCTGTGAAGAACAGCAATGGTTCAGAAAGAACAGGTCTACTATAGACGCCATATTTATAATCCGCCAATTACCGAAAAAGCCATAGAGTTTAATAAGATAGCCTTTATGTGTTTCATTATCTTACCCAGGCATTCGATAGGGTACGGTTAACTGATGTCATAATCCTACTACAAAAAAGGAGAATTCACCCAAATATAATAAAAAACTATCGAAGAGTTGAACATCAACAACCACACATATGTAAGAGTGGCAAATAAATTAAGCAATAAAATACCTATGACAACCGAATCAGACAAGGAGCCTAAGCCCAATCTTATTTAAACATCTTAATGGATGAAATTATAAACGAAGTAAAGAAAACTGGGAGAGGATATCGATTGGGAGACAAAGAAATAAAAATAATATGCTACGCCGATGATGCAGTAATCATATCAGAAGACGAAGATAACTTACAGAGACTCCTACATAAGTTCCAACAAACAGCAGAAGTGTTTAATATGCAAATATCTGTAAAGAAAACAAAATCCCTTATAATATCTAAAGAACCGAAAAGATGCAAACTCGCGATTTATGGTCAGAGTGTAGAACAAGTGATTTCCTTCAAAATATCTAGGGGCAAACATAACAAGTACCAGAACCTTAAGGAGGAAGTAAAAACTCAAACAACAAAGGCTTCATTAATATCAGGATACTTAAGAGATATAATTTGGAGAAACAAATATATGAGCACCAGGAGCAAAGTAAGAATATACAAAACATCTAAGTTGGGAATGTGGAATCTTTGGCACAATGACACTACTCAGTATATATCACCACTACACCAAACACTTTATTTTTGCACTCGACGCGCGTTTCGCTAACCATGTTAGCTTCATCAGGAGCGATGATTGACTAAAGGTAAACTACATATCTACCCTATTTATACTTAGCCTAACCCTAGAATTACTCAAGCGGAACTAATGACATAGGCAAGGCCATCAGTTCCGGTCTAGTAACCAGTAGAGGGGACTATAAGGAATAGGCCCTCTGTCTTTATTTAAACTACTTTTACATTTTATGATTTCCATACTTTCGTATGCGTTCAACAATCTCCTATCAGATACATTTTTTATTAATCTTAGATTATCTAATGTTACAGTATGATCAGCTTCAAGGGCATGTTCGGCAATGCTAGACTTTTCTGTTCTATGTATCTTAAGTGTGCTAAATGTTCTTTAAATCGTGTTTTAATTGACCTTTTAGTTTGCCCAACATACTTTTTGTCACAATCATTACAACTAATTTCATAAATTCCACTTTTCTCACAATTGGGAATCTTATCTTTGGGATTTCCTAAGATATTCCTCAGATTGTCTGATGACTTATAGACTAAGGTGAGGCCTACCTTATTAAATACCTTATTGAGTCCCTTGCTATATTTCGGATTATATGGTATGGAGACATACTTGGTGTTATTTTCTTCGCGTGTAAAAAAGGTGGAATTCTGAATATTAGACCTAAATTTATGTCTATTTATTAGCTTATTTACTAAGTCATCGTCATAACCATTAACTCTAGTTATATTTCTAATACGATTCCTTTCTTTATTAAAGTTTACTCTATTGAGAGGGAAAGTGACCAAACGATGAACTAAAAAATGTATTGAGGCTAATTTATGTTGTTTGCAATGAAATGAATCATTAGGAATATATCTATCTGTTATTGTGTCCTTCCTATAGATATCAAATTCTAATCTATTATTATTTTTAATAATTAAAATATCTAGAAAAGGCAATTGTCCTTTGTTCTCAATTTCGTACGTGAATTTAATTGAATCATACCGGCTATTTAATTTAGAAACAAAATCATCAATATTTGCTTTCTTTGTATCAAAAATCGCGAAAATATCATCCACATACCTATACCATACCCTTGGGAAATATTCGAATTCTTGACTGGCTTCGATTTCAAACTTACTCATGAATAAATTGGCTATGAAAGGTGACAAGCAATTACCCATAGCTGTTCCTTCTTTCTGAACATAAAATTGATTGTTATATTGGAAATAAATTTTGTTCCATGCAAAGTTTAGATAATGTTAAGTATTCACGAATAATTTCGTCTTCAAAGTCATTCATTCTAAGTAATTCTTCGAGATATTGTAAAGTTTGTGGAATTGGCACACTTGGGAATAAAGAACTAACATCAAAAGAAATTAAGACTTCACCTTCATTAAGAACTAGATTTTTTGTTTTATTAATGAATTCTAACGAATTCTTCACTGCGAAAGTATTTAATGGTAACTTCTCAAGTTCTTTTGATAACCATTTGGATATTAAATATGTGGGTGATCCGACCGATGAAACAATGGGTCGCATTGCTTTTCCAGGTTTGTGAATTTTGGGTAAGCAATACAATTTTGGTATGGTCGGATTACTAGCATTTAATTTAAATTTTAGCGAATCGGAGACAAGGTTCTTACATTTTTTAAAAGAATTTTTAACCTCTGATATCATTTTCGGTAATGGATTTCTTATTACCTTTTCATAAGGCCCAGATTCGATAAGATTATCTACGCGTTCAAAATAATCTTTCTTATCCAATATAACAACCTTATTTCCTTTATCCGCTTTTAAGTAGAAGACATCTTTCTTTTTCAATCCTTTAACTACTTTTATATTTTTTTCGTGAATTAGAATTTGTGTTGTTAACTATGTTTTTCGAAATTTGATTGCGACATGCTTCCCTAACAAAGGTTTTACTATTTTCTGGAAGTGTGCTAATGGAACTCTCAATGTGAGCAACTATTTCTGATAAATTATCTCTAGGAGGGGGTACTGCAAAGTTAAGACCTTTGTTTAAGATGCGAATTTCATTTCGTGTAAAGGATTGAGACGAATGATTCTCTACAATATTTACGAGTTCCTGAGGACTATTCTTCTTCGGTAAGAGCTTTTTTAATTTTTTACTTAGAATAGAGAATTTCTTTTTATATTGAATATCAATAACTAAAAACATTTTCCTCTGGAACTCGCTCCATACTTCATATTCAATATTGTTTAATCCTGAAGTAAGTTTTTTGAATATGCTGTATGATTCTACTTCTAACATACTACGTTTTGTGTACAAATTCTTGATTTCTAAGTCAAGCCATTTTTGTTTTGCAAAAAATGAAACTTTTTCTGAAATGTTTGATTTTGGTAAATTAACCTTAATAAAATTAGGAAAAACTTTAAATTTCTTGCAAGACTTTAAAAAACCAAATATCTGCACCTACTAATCTAATCTTACTACTGTACTTACGATAAAGGTTTAATTCCGTTGACCGTGAAGCCATCTCAACTAAGTTGGGAATGTGGAATCTTTGGCACAATGACACTACTCAGTATATATCACCACTACACCAAACACTTTATTTTTGCACTCGACGCGCGTTTCGCTAACCATGTTAGCTTCATCAGGAGCGATGATTGACTAAAGGTAAACTACATATCTACCCTATTTATACTTAGCCTAACCCTAGAATTACTCAAGCGGAACTAATGACATAGGCAAGGCCATCAGTTCCGGTCTAGTAACCAGTAGAGGGGGACATGAGTGCAAAAATAAAGTGTTTGGTGTAGTGGTGATATATACTGAGTAGTGTCATTGTGCCAAAGATTCCACATTCCCAACTTAGTTGAGATGGCTTCACGGTCAACGGAATTAAACCTTTATCGTAAGTACAGTAGTAAGATTAGATTAGTAGGTGCAGATATTTGGTTTTTAAAGTCTTGCAAGAAATTTAAAGTTTTTCCTAATTTTATTAAGGTTAATTTACCAAAATCAAACATTTCAGAAAAAGTTTCATTTTTTGCAAAACAAAAATGGCTTGACTTAGAAATCAAGAATTTGTACACAAAACGTAGTATGTTAGAAGTAGAATCATACAGCATATTCAAAAAAAACTTACTTCAGAGATTAAACAATATTGAATATGAAGTATGGAGCGAGTTCCAGAGGAAAATGTTTTAGTTATTGATATTCAATATAAAAAGAAATTCTCTATTCTAAGTAAAAAAATTAAAAAAGCTCTTACCGAAGAAGAATAGTCCTCAGGAACTCGTAAATATTGTAGAGAATCATTCGTCTCAATCCTTTACACGAAATGAAATTCGCATCTTAAACAAAGGTCTTAACTTTGCAGTACCCCCTCCTAGAGATAATTTATCAGAAATTAGTTGCTCACATTGAGAGTTCCATTAGCACACTTCCAGAAAATAGTAAAACCTTTGTTAGGGAAGCATGTCGCAATCAAATTTCGAAAAACATAGTTAACAACACAAATTCTAATTCACGAAAAAATATAAAAGTAGTTAAAGGATTGAAAAAGAAAGATGTCTTCTACCGCTTAAAAGCGGATAAAGGAAATAAGGTTGTTATATTGGATAAGAAAGATTATTTTGAACGCGTAGATAATCTTATCGAATCTGGGCCTTATGAAAAGGTAATAAGAAATCCATTACCGAAAATGATATCAGAGGTTAAAAATTCTTTTAAAAAATGTAAGAACCTTGTCTCCGATTCGCTAAAATTTAAATTAAATGCTAGTAATCCGACCATACCAAAATTGTATTGCTTACCCAAAAATTCACAAACCTGGAAAAGCAATGCGACCCATTGTTTCATCGGTCGGATCACCCACATATTTAATATCCAAATGGTTATCAAAAGAACTTGAGAAGTTTTGACCATTAAATACTTTCGCAGTGAAGAATTCGTTAGAATTCATTAATAAAACAAAAAATCTAGTTCTTAATGAAGGTGAAGTCTTAATTTCTTTTGATGTTAGTTCTTTATTCCCAAGTGTGCCAATTCCACAAACTTTACAATATCTCGAAGAATTACTTAGAATGAATGACTTTGAAGACGAAATTATTCGTGAATACTTAACATTATCTAAACTTTGCATGGAACAAAATTATTTCCAATATAACAATCAATTTTATGTTCAGAAAGAAGGAACAGCTATGGGTAATTGCTTGTCACCTTTCATAGCCAATTTATTCATGAGTAAGTTTGAAATCGAAGCCAGTCAAGAATTCGAATATTTCCCAAGGGTATTGGTATAGGTATGTGGATGATATTTTCGCGATTTTTTGATACAAAGAAAGCAAATATTGATGATTTTGTTTCTAAATTAAATAGCCGGTATGATTCAATTAAATTCACGTACGAAATTGAGAACAAAGGACAATTGCCTTTTTCTAGATATTTTAATTATTAAAAATAATAATAGATTAGAATTTTGATATCTATAGGAAGGACACAATAACAGATAGATATATTCCTAATGATTCATTTCATTGCAAACAACATAAATTAGCCTCAATACATTTTTTAGTTCATCGTTTGGTCACTTTCCCTCTCAATAGAGTAAACTTTAATAAAGAAAGGAATCGTATTAGAAAATATAACTAGAGTTAATGGTTATGACGATGACTTAGTAAATAAGCTAATAAATAGACATAAATTTAGGTTATAATATTCAGAATTCCACCTTTTTTACACGCGAAGAAAATAACACCATAGTATGTCTCCATACCATATAATCCGAAATATAGCAAGGGACTCAATAAGGTATTTAATAAGGTAGGCCTCACCTTAGTCTATAAGTCATCAGACAATCTGAGGAATATCTTAGGAAATCCCAAAGATAAGATTCCCAATTGTGAGAAAAGTGGAATTTATGAAAATTAGTTGTAATGATTGTGACAAAAAGTATGTTGGGCAAACAAAATAGGTCAATTAAAACACGATTTAAAGAACATTTTGCACAACTTAAGATACAATAGAACAGAAAAGTCTAGCATTGCCGAACATGCCCTTGAAGCTGATCATACTGTAACATTAGATAATCTAAGATTAATAAAAAAAGTGTATCTGATAGGAGATTGTTGAACGCATACGAAAGTTATGGAAATCATAAAATGTAAAAGTAGTGTTTAAATAAAGACAGAGGGCCTATTCCTTATAGTCCCCTCTACTGGTTACTAGACCGGAAACTGAGGCCTTGCCTATGTCATTAGTTCCGCTTGAGTAATTCTAGGGTTAGGCTAAGTATAAATAGGGTAGATATGTAGTTTACCTTTAGTCAATCATCGCTCCTGATGAAGCTAACATGGTTAGCGAAACGCGCGTCGAGTGCAAAAATAAAGTGTTTGGTGTAGTGGTGATCTAATACTGAGTAGTATACAAAACATGCTTAAGACCGATCATGACGTACACGATAGAAACCAGAGCGGAAAAAAAACAGTAACACAATAACAAAACGACTCCTAAGAACAACAGAAATGCGAACAGTTCGATCGATAACAGGACATACCTTATTTGACCGGAAGAGATGTGAAGAAATAAGGGAAATGTGCGAAATACAGGATGTGGTGAGGTGGGCAAGGAACAGGAGAAAGAAAATGGAAGTGATCATGTGGCCAGAATGCCAAATGACCGGTTGGCTAAGGTTGCAAAAGAGAAGCGACCACCCAACACACACCTCGACCGCTTGGAAGACCACCAATAGATGGTATGAGAGCTGGTCTTCATCATCGCAATTGTTTCTGGGAAACCTTTGAAGTGAACACAGGACATGGTCCTAACGTAGGAAAAAGAAGAAGAACATCGTGCAGTAATAAAATACCTTGTAAAAAAACAAGCAAATGCTGAGGAATTTTTTCCTATTGACTACTGTCGAAAGAACACTACAATAGCAGACGGTTATTTCGCTGAATTGACAGAGTTCGCGAAGGTGTAAAAAATGAAATGGCGTGGAAAAAAACAGTTAGCAGCGATGTTTTGCTTATCCAAAAAACGTCCCCTGTCCACACAGCCCAAGTTGCAGAACGTGTTATTCGCGAAGCTGGATTTCAAGAAATTAATCACTGGCTCTCCGATCCTGACTTAATACTCATCAACTATTGAGTTTTCAGAAATTTGAAAAAAAATTTGAGGGGGAACGAAATAGACGAATGAAGAAATGCCAGTCTTGCAAGAGCTTGCCGCAGGAAGCCACTGAGTTACTTTTTTGAAGAAATCTAAAAATTAAATCAGAGATGTAGGAGGTACATTGAAATAGATAAATATTGTATTGAAAAATAACACAGGCCAACAAAAAAAATATTTGTAAAAAACTTTTTAAACCAATACATCTAAGTGTTATGTATTTTTGGGTGCTGGAACCGTATCTGGTATCAGTTTTTTGTATCACCCACAGTTCTCTCACAATATGACATCGATTAAATTTCAAAACCAAAGCCTCTTCCTGCTTGAAAAAACTGAGCAAACTGTTGATCTCTTGTTCTACAATGGTAAATAGATGTTCCAGATTCCAATAAATGTTTTTCTTTCAGCCTAGAAACCAAGCAATTCTGCTTTTTTCCTTAGTCAAACCCCAAATCTCTCACTAAATCATTTAACTCAGCTTGTGTAAACAACTGTGGTTTTAAATTTTCTAGAGAACATTGAAAACTCATCATCATCCGGTCGACTTTCATTAAATTCGGGACTGGGCTGTAAAACGTCATCAATAGACCGAGGGGCTCAGGGACAGAAAGTCCCGGTCCATGTCTACCGGCCGATTAGCTGAAGTAAAGTTAGGATAGACAATTACTCTCTTATTTTTGGAGTTATATCCAGAAACATCAAACGCTGCAAAAATAACAATCATTTGAATTATTTTTCTTGCTCTCTCCATACCATGGGTACTACGAATCTAAAAGTTTTCTTTTCTTTCTTATACTATTTCCTAAGGTCCTCGTCACAAACATAACATACTTTGTGAGAGGCCCAACATTTTTCTTGATTACCGATTTCTACACCAAAATATGCAAAGTATACTTTTTTTTTACAAAGTCAGTAATGTTTTATTGATGTTTTTTAACTACAAACTCACCACATATATAACAAAAAGAGTTGGGAGAGTTTTTATTTACAACTACAATTAGCTATACTTTTGAGTGTGAATTAAAGCACATGGGTTTTTAAACACTGCAATGCGAGGTTAAATTAACTGGAAGAAAACAAGCAGCGAGTGACATTTATCGGAACTGCCAACCTAATAACATTTGATTTTACTGCCAACCTTATAAAAATTCTGATTTTATTGCCAACTTAATAACATTTGAATGATAAAAAACAAACTGTTCACATTTTGAATATTAAAATGTGAAAAAATTGGTGGGGTGATACGACTTTTTTATTATTATTTTCGGACTCAGCACACCAAAAAACATAGGAATCAAGTAAAATTATTAAAAAAGTTTTTTCATCGTTGGCCTGTGTTATTTTTTTTCAAGCTTCTTCCTATATTAGGCTACACATTTACACGGGAAGTAGAAATTAAAAACCCATGATTTTTAAGCTATATCGTTTCAGAATAAGGGGATGTGGGTCGGTTTCTTTCATAATTTACAGTTAAACATATAAGAGGTTAATGGGATAGAGAGAGATGGAGAGAAATTCAAGACACAAGTCCCCATTGGTAAAGAAATACGAGCGGGCGTACCGCAGAGTTCCCCGTTATCGCTCACGTTATTCAGTTTTCATTTACTGCAGATACCCCAAAATTATTTCAAAATAATATATACCTTTTCGCATACGATACTGCAATAATTGCTGCTTCAAGACAACCAAAACTGGTTATTAGGAAGCTACAGCAAAGCATAAAATAAATTGGAGCTGTAGATGACAGATTGGAAAATTAAGTTAAACCCCGACAAAATTAAAGCCCACACTTCTTAACTGGAAATAGAACACAAACAAAATTATGAGTAAAGCTCTCAGACAATTACGTACAATTTATGGATATGTAAAAAAAAGTAAACTACACTTAAGAACTAAAGTAAATCTATATAAAATTTTTCAAGGTCGATTTTAACATTTAGTGCTCCCTCATGGTGCACCATTAGCAAGACCGGGGTTAAGGATATCAATAATACAAAATAGAGCCCTAAAATTAATCTTAAGATATACTTTAAATAGAATCATAACACATAGATCTACACATAAATGCAGGTTTTGAATATTTAAACAAAATTATTAGTGATTATTTTTACAGAGTTGATAATTCAACCAAATATTTTAATAACTCAATCTCTCATTCATCTGCATTTTTAAATAGTAACTGTAAATTGCTTAAAGACTTTTTAAATAATATTTATAAACAAGCATTAAACAACAATTACTTTTCTACAGCAATTTTAAATAACAAAAGCTGGACATTCAAAATTTGGCAAGATACTTTTTTCATTCTATAAATAAAAAATAAGCTAATAGGTATGCAACCCGACTTGGAAATCACAGAAAATTCCGAAGACGAGAGTTGCTTTTATATATATATATATATATATATATATATATATATATATATATATAAATATATATATACATATATATATATATATTATATATATATATATATATATATATATATATATAATATATATATATATATATATACATATATATATACACTCCACGCCGTAACCTAATATCACATAATGTAGTGAGCAGCAATGGAGTTCCTGATTTAAAAGCCTTAAGTTTAAGAAACGTTCATCTGATCATTTTTCCTTTTTGCATAAGGTTATGATAGGTTTGATGTTCTTGGTGTGTAAATGGCTAAAAACTATATTTTTTATTGAATAATGAGTTCAAATCATGGTCAATAATCAAAAAGTCGCCAAAAGAGATGGAGAGAAATCAAAAACGAAGATAATAAGAAAAAAATATTGAGTTTCCTTCAAAATTTCTTGACCGAGACTCATTTTATTGCCCAAAAAGGTGTTTTTTTTTGGAAAAAAAAAAAAAGCAACTATATATTATATATATATATATATATAATATATATATATATATATATATATAATATATATATGTTGATAAATTAAGTAAAAATCATATTAAATTAATCAAAAATCCGCACAGGCAGAGCCATAGTGAAATCAAAAACGAAAATTAAAAAAAATATATTGAGATTTCTTAGAAATTGCGGCCCAGAAAATGAATTTGAAGTAAAAAAATTACGTTTATGTTTCCAGTTGTAAATGTCTCTGAAAGTCCAGTCTCAGCTAAACTTTTTTGTAGTTAATAGAGAATCTCAACATAATATTTTTAATTTAAGTTAAAATATCCAGTCGTAATACCTATTTTAAATTGGGTGAGAAAGTGGTGTTTATTGGTATTGATTATAGAATGAATATTGTGCTGTTGAACTAATGGGTAAATTGCTTTATACGATTTCTTTATAGTTTTTCAGACTTCGTAGACTTTCCGTATAGCTAATAGAAGAAGAGTTTTATAATTCTTTCAAAACGGATTTATGAGTTTTTTTAGAGAAAATATCCGTCATTTTAAAAGCAAATAGTCTTAAAAATCTAGAATAAAAATGAACTAAAGAATTTATTCAGAGAGTGCATTCACACCGAGATAGAATTTAAAATATAAAATGTTTTTTCTATTGCTTGTTTGTTTTGTAGAATAATTCAAAATTATCTCGCCTACATATTTTCGGTACCGGAAGAATTATTTCAATAATATATTTTTATTCACACAGTGAGCTAGTTATTAACATAGTCCAAAAGAGAAATTCGACGATTATAGCCCTTGCTTGAACCTAATGTTAAGCGGAAATTACTTTTTAGAAAACAACTCATATCTATATTCAGTTGCTGCACTATTACCTCGGTATCGCATAATTTTATATAGGTTTCATCTACATTATATCTGGTGCGTATATTATTGTTTAGAAAATGCATCAACTTAGAGACGTAGCGGACCGTTAACGTTAAGTGAGACAGTATGGAGGACTGTGGGTAAACTGAACAACTATCAGACATACCATAAGAGCGAAGCGTAACCAATAAACCATAATGACAGACATTGTTAAGTGACTTTAGATATACCTAGGGTAACTGCTTGAGATTCTCCATAATGTTCAATCCAGTAAAAAAAAATTAAGCATACAGTCCCTGGCCAAATTATTAGACGCACTGCAAGATTTCATGTAAAATATTAATTACCGAGTGATATTGTACCGTTTTATTATTTTAAATTGATTTGTTTTTATTATTTTAATATTATCCAATCAATTCACCTATTTATTTAACATAAATAAAACAGCATTTAATTTAGAAAAGCATAAGTTTATTAAGTTTTAAAGAAAAGTGAAATTAATGTTAGTAAAAGTCAATATTTAGTTGAGCCACCTTTAGCCGCTATCAAAGCTTAATTCTGCGCGGCATGCTATCAATGCAAGATTGTACTGCCTCCTGCATTTGAGGATGATGATTCCACACATAATAATCTTTTTCTAGGAGCTTGGTTTTTGTTGGTAATCCACATCTTAGTAGCCACTTCTCTTTTCATCAGCTTCCACACATGTTTTTCAATGGGCGTTCATATCGCGGGCTATTACCCGGCTATCAAATCCAACAGAGAGAATATTTTTTTCTGGCCAAAAAAGCTTTAAACAACTTATAGCAGTATGGCAGGGAGCAACCATCTTGCATGAAAGTGAATGGTTCCCCATTTGGAAACCATTCTCTGAGCTGCGGAATCAACCGATTTTGTAATACTTCTTTGTACTGATCTTGCCTCATTATTCCTTTGAACGACGTACAGACGTCCAGTGCCCTTGCCGCTGATGACTGACCAAATCATCACTTTGGTGGAATGTATTTAACCGTCGGGGACGACACAATCAGGATGAAACTTTTCTCCATGACGACGACGCACATACTGAGCTTTATTCTGCAAAATTTCGAATGTGCTTTCGTCACTGAAGCAGACCTGTCAAAAATAGGAAAAATATATAAACTTCCATGTTTATTTGCTTTATTTAACTGAAAATGATAATAATGTATCAATTATTGATTAAATTGCTGTATCTTACCGATCTCCAGAAGTCCACATCTTGTCTTGCCATTGTTTGGCCCACTTCAGCGCTTTGCTTTCATTGCAGCTGTTAACTTGGGCTTCCTGGCGGGGCGACAGGCCTTAAAATCTAATTCTTTTCAATTTCTTCTTTCTTCGAACAGTGCGCTTCAGAAGCATTTACGCTAGCATCCTGGAGTTGTGATTTTATTACCTTTGTGGTAGCAATATCTGTTTTTCTACACAAATTTTCTTCAAACATCTCTCTGACCGTGAAGTGCAAATTGGTTTTCTAACCGCATCTTTTCTTTCTTTTCGGCTTAATTCCTTCCCTGACTCAATTTTCTTTTTTATGCGTCGTACACTAGCTTCAGAAACCTCCAATCTTTGTGATATTTCTCGGTTTGTAAATGTTTTTCGCAATCACAAGGCCTTCACTTCAGCTTTTTTACGTGGTGAAAGATCGCCTTTTCTACCCATAATGAAAATAGTCCAATTACTTTTTAAAACAACTGCGTACAAAATAAACTAATAACTGAGAAGTATAAAACTGTTAAACAAACAATCACAGTCCATAAAGCCACAGAAACACGTCCGTACCTGACTCGATTCCGATCGCGACTGATACAGGTTTTGTACTTGTTTACGTTCATGTATCACTTTGTCAACACAGTGTTGCCATTTGTTAAAAATAAATACAAATATGTAGTCTACAACAATTCTTTTAAATAAAAATCAATAATATTGTAGTTTAAATATACCATTAATTGCATAAAAACTCTTAAGAAACATAAAATTTACTAAAAAAAAATACAGTGCGTCTAATTATTTGGCCAGGGACTGTAGCACGAAATGCGAAATTAACTCCTCCGTTCTAAGTTAATGGTTGAGTTAAGCTAAAACAGTCAGATACTGGTTATCGGGGATTAGTATTAAACTCCACCACCTTGATAATCTGGACATGATGAAAGTGCCCCCTAAACTCAATTCTTTTTTTTCAACATAATCCCCATAAAGCTCAATTCATTTGGTATTCCAATTTATACAACACAGAATAAACCCTTACGTGTCCGATGAAAATGTTTTGTCCCTAAGCCAATTTTAAGGTTAAGAAACAAAGAAAGTCAACTGGACGCCAAATCTGTGTTGGGTCTGCGGGAACTTTTTCAAGCACAGCTCGATTGCATCCTTTGAAAGCGCATTGCCTCGACGGCCGATGCTGTAAAACAGGCGCATTGTCCTGGAGGGCGCTCTAATTTAGGTTGACATATGCAGATTCAGTTTCACTCTGCAACAGGCGCCAAGAGAATAACGTTGAGAGAGTGTAATAAGAACCAATCACTGTTTCATTATCAATTTCAAAAATAGTCATGTCAATAATGATTCCCTGTGAACGTTACCATTAATGTTGTCCCACCGATAACCCTAGTTTTCGTCCATCTTTCGCTGCAGTTTGTCCACCTACGCTCTAAAACTCCCACCACTGTTGTGACTGCCGTTTAGGTCTCTGGATTGTAATGATGAATTCACGTTTTCGTCTCGACAGTACAAACGTCTTTAAATCCTTCGGATTACATCAGTAACTATTCCAAACACGGTTTTTGAAAATAGTCCTTTCTCGTACGTTTTTAGCCCAGAGGTTCATTCAAACGCAGCGCTCGATCGCGCACTCAGCTGTTCCTTTTTAGATTCCGCTACTTACCTTTATCGATTTTCTCTAGGAAAACGTATAACGTCGATCCTGGGTAAACGATAACGTGCCAACAAATAACCTGCGCGTTGCACTTTTTTTTTAAACCTTAAACCAATCGATACAAGATTCACACTTACCACCAGTCCATGTCCGCTTAAACCCAAATTTTTCGTAGAAATTTACCAGACTTATCATCCACGCCTTGTTATATCTAAAATATATATATATATATATATATATATATAATATATAATATAATATAATCAAATCCACGTCTCTTTGTGGTCTGTCTGTCCTGTCCTGTCTGTCCTGTC